>OY757917.1:114282248-114339748 GCA_963585895.1 Sepioteuthis lessoniana | reverse complement strand
TACAAAGGATGACAAGTTAGATTCTAATTTCTGATTCACTCTTGCTTCGGTAGGATGGCCAGGTTTGAAGATGGGTTTATATTTTAAAATTCCAGACAATTTTGTACGTCCCATTTTCTAGAACAGATTGTGGGTTGTACATCTTCCTTTTTTATGTTTCTCTGTTAGTTTTTTTAAAACCAGTTTTATTGCGAAGAGGTCTCCATGGGTCTCTAGAACTTTTCTAAGCAATCTAAGTAATTTTAGCAGTGCTGTGATTGGGATTGTATCAATTTTTCCTCTGATTTCCAACACCAATAATTTTTTTCAGGTATTCGGGACCGTTCCAATGACACTAATTGGAAATATTATTACACTTGATTTCATGTTCACGGATTTTCAGCTCACAGATAAGATCCTAGTATTCGTCTACTTTTTCGCTATTTAATTAAAAAAAAAAATTCACTCAGTGGTCATCTGCAAGGGCAAAATTCAAAAGTTGACAAGTTAATTTCTTCTGCTCAAAATAACTGTGATCTTCCTTCAGGAGAACCCCCCCCCTACAAAGGGATTTCCAGGATATGATACTAAACTGCCTCAGATGATTATGATCCCAGGGAGTGTGGAATACCACTTTTTAGCCATTGCAAGCAGTTCCACTTTTTTTGGCAGCACATGTTACGGTTCCATCTATGTGTCAAATAGATGTATTATGATCATTCATTATTCATTGAAAATTTTTCACATCAGCTTTAGCTGATGGTCTTTCACTGGAGCCTGAGTGGTAGCAAATCTTCCCAAATCTCCTTGACTCTTTCAGTATTCTGGCCGTTCTCAATAGTAATATCATTATTATTACTCATTAGAGTTTTTCACGTCAGCGTAAGCTGATGGTCTTTCACTGGAGTGACAGCAAGTCTCCTCAAGTCTCCAGGACTCATCTCAGTATCCTGGCCGTTTTCAATAATGCTGTTGTTTGGATGGTCTCCACACGGTCACCAAATTCTAAATCTTCCAGGCCGTTTAATAATCCTTTAGTTACCGTGCCAAAGGAACCAATCATAATTGGCATAATTGTCACCTTCATGTTCCATTGTTTTTTCGATTCTCTAGCAAGGTCAAGGTACTTATCTCTCTTTTCACATTCTTTCAGTTTTATTCTGTGGTATTATTATTATTATTATTGACTGTAAAATAAGTCACCTGGCAGGCAGGCAGACATCTTGCTGTGAGTTTTGACAATGCTGCATTGGAAGATGATTTCTATGATTTAGTACCATGACAATTGAAGACTTCTCGACAGCTTAATGACCGGATAAATTAACACAGCATATACCTGGACAGTTTTACCACCCACACTCGACAGGCCTCACAGCGAACCGGTTTCGATACATTTGAAAATCACTCAGCAGAGCTATTCTTCAGCCATAATGAGGCAAAATAAGCATCTCGTCTATAGCCACGAAATGCAACTGAGAAATTTATTGGTTGACATGAGAGTATACTTGCCCTAATTCAAATTTGTGAAATCGTAATTAAGGAGTACGGGTGTACGATTAAATTTGAAATTTCGCATCATTTGGATTGATTTCCTTATGATTTTAGTAAGTATTTTTATATAAATGTCTGTTGCAATTATTGACTACTTATTCGTATAATATTTTAAATATATATATATATATATATATATATATATATATATATATATATATATATATATATATATATATATATATATAAGTCATCTAGTATCCGCATAATGCAATAATGAAAGTCTGACTTTGTCGTTGCTTAGGAGTGTGATTAGATAAATAGGGGTCAATAGAACATTACCTATGAGTTTTTCCTTACTTCTCGAGCTTCGTTTAAGTTGAACGGCTTGTAAGATGAGAGTTAAGTGGCCGTACACCTATTGTTTTGTAGGATGCTGCCACGAGGTTTGTTTTTTTAAGCAAGCAGCTGGTAACATTTTCCTATCGTTTCGTTTCAGTCCAAATTGTGCAACCATAAAATTAGAAGAAATATTTGAAAGCACAGATTTGAGAATTATTTTCTGGCTTTTGATTATGTTAATAAACGCCAATTCCATATAGCACGGCTTTGAAGAGTTTCCTTCATAGTTTAGTTAAGATTGAAAACTTTGTAAAATATGCATTCGTTCATTCATATACGGATTAACGTACATTTCAAAGGTAGTCTATTGATTCTGCTTCTTTTCACAACTTTTCCCCCTACAGCCTGACGACTACAAACCGGCACGCACAAAGAAAAATCCACCTATAACATAAATTCACTAATATAATGAAAAAGGTTATGAATTGTATGAAGCAGAACTGAAAAAAGAACAATGTAAGGACAAAAACGTTCATACGGTCAGAATGAATAAAAACCTAGTGAAACAGAGTGAGCAGTATGTTTCATTACTTAAGGAGATCACTCAACCTTGAAATTGTTTAAACAATTCATTCCCCCGGAACTGGCCGGTCCCTGCCGAGAGAGAAAATTAATTTGACGCCATTTTGAGGAATGATCTGTTTTAATGGCTGCCTCACCGTCGATAGTCTCTGAGCAGGTGGGCTTCAGTCCAGCTGAGAATACGTAAACTGGTGTGATATCGGAAGAAGAGGGGAAATCCTTGCATTTGTTTCCGCATAGGCTTTTCTGTTGGATTCTATACAATAGTTATATATATATATATATATATATATATATATATATATATATATATATATATATATATATATATATATATTTGAGGGGTGTATGAGTGTGTGCACATATGTCTAAGAGAGCATGATGTAGATATGACCGTTATGAATAAAAATCAATAATACTTTATTCAACTCAGTGCATGTTTCTTTTAGAAAGAAACAAAAGTTCAATACGTGCTGCAAGTTTCATCAGTGGATTTACCTGTACAGTAATACATAATTATTTAATAAATGCGTTACCATGTAACTCCTAGTACATTTGAACTTGGGTTTAACAATACATGTCTACTAATAATCAGAGGTAAGCAATGGCTAAATATTAAGATATAATATTCAAAAATGTGTATTGTCTACATTAATCTGTTTTGCATGTTTGCTTGCTTGCTTTCAGGATCCGAGTAGAAGATAAATTAAAGTTTCCAGAAGAAAAACGTCTTCCCACCCCAGTCAAGTTCCCGAATAGCCTAGTATATAACTAGACAAAATAAGCTATTTGTTCTAATGAGATTGTGTTGATTATTTTCATGTTTTGCTTTAAATTATATTATGAAAAAAGAAAACATTTATATTGAGAATGAATAACGAATTCTATCATTGTTATGATTAAATGAATTTTTTTAAAAAAGTTACTGTCTTGTCAATAGCTTTTATTTTTATTATTGGTCTCGGTGTTTCTGTTTTTTTTATAACAAAACTTACCTTTCTAGCAAACCTATTAACGTATAGGTGCGTACCTGCGCGGTTGTGTGTGTGTGTGTGTGTGTGTGTGCCCGGGAAAAGTAATCGGAATACAAGTATTATAGTTGTATGAATTAAGATACAAATAAAATTCCAAGGTAAAAAAGAATTGTATTTTTATTTTTTTACCAGTTATCTCTCTCTCTCTTTCTCACTATCTCTCTCTCTCTATATATATATATATATATATTCTATCACAGATTCAAACTAGGCATATTATCTAACGCTTTTTGAAAATACACATATGTTAATTAAATCGATACTGCATAGCCTAAGACATGCAGCCAGAATCTTTAGTCTCTACGTGAATCTTTTGTAGAGCAGAGAAAGATAACTCTGATGTATAAAACTATAATCTGATTTTTTTTTTTACTTTTTTTACCTAAAATGTATATATGGGTAGATTTAGAAAGGGTTGACGATGTCTGAGTTTGCATGCACTCAGGGACCTTGTACAGGACGTTCAATGTATCGAATCATCTTACAATCTCTTCGCTTTACTTTTGAGTGTGTGGCACAAGGCCATCTCAAGGCATCGAATAATCTTAGGTTCTCTTTGCGTCTTCATTTTTACGGGTTTAGCATTTTTTTTGCACTTCTCCACCTCTCAACCCGGGATAGTGTGGAGCAAGGCCAGAGTCCAGAGCGATGTGACTTCCAGTACACACTCTCAATCGGCCCCTCTCATCTCCGTTCTTTTTTGCTGTTCATATGATATTCGGGACGCCCATGTAAATTTTCATGGTCACACACCAAGTCTGCCTCATACGCATTGCATGTAGACACGATTTATTCTAGCATACTACGCTAACAATTTACGTGGAACTTCCGCTTGGAACACCTGCGTCCTGTTTAATTCAAGAAGTAGGTCTATTTTCTATTTATCTTTTGTTATAGTATCCGAATTTTCTTATAGCATGCCACAATTTGTGCAGCATGTCAAGTCAATATACAACAAATTTAGATAAAACAGAATACACACATATTAGATGAGATAGTGTTACCTCTACAAAAGGACAATCCTCTGAAATTAGAGGTGCAGTTCGTATAACCGGGCAGCAACATATCATCAACTGAATGCTATATCAACATACGTTTGAGGAAGGCATGGACTAATATCGATAGGATATCGGCTATAAGGAAATTTATTCTCAAATAAAATAAAACGAAAGTTATTCCAAGCCGTAGCCTTGACTTCTAGGTTATGGTTTCACCTGTTAGACTTTAACGAAGAGCTTGGAGAAAAACTAATTGGGAACTACACAAGGATACTACATTTTGTTAACAAATCCTGGAAGCAACACCCCACAAAACAGAATCTGTACGTCACTTGCCTCCAATGTCACAAACCATCCAAGTAAGACGAACAAGACATACACAGCACTGCTGAAGAATTAAGAAAGTACTCATTAATGGGTTTCTTCATTGGTTTCTTTAATATGGAAACAATAGAGTCAATTGAACAAAAAGATATATATATATATATATATATATATATATATATATATATCAGTACTCTACGGACATTCTAGAGGACTTTCCAAAACCGATGAACAATAAAGGTAAAAAGAAAGTGTTTAAAGGAAATCCATGATTATAGAATCGTTTGATGTTGCTTATATATATATATATATATATATTATCAACTTCATCATTGAGGAAGTAAGGGTAATGATCCATGTTTATATATATATATGTGTGTGTGTATATATATATATATATATATATATATATATATATCGGGAAATGTATAAAATGATTGAATAACGCACCAATGTACAAATTAACAATTGTTGAATAAATACAAAAAATACATATGCAAAACTTACAGCCTCTTGACCCTGTTTTTGCCCTAAAATTAAGACTTTCTTTAGACTGGACATCAATTGAGTTCTAATAAATGGATATATAAATAAGGGTTTATACATTACTTTCATCTTTCCTTTTTCTTTTTGTGACTAATAGTTTCGTGCGTGTTTAAAAATCAATCATCACACAGAAATTATTAGGATTGAACAAAATATTCTACAATTTGTTTGATGAATATGTTTTACCAACGCTTTCGAAACGCGGCAAGTTATAAAAGAAAATTGGACAATAGTTGGCGACCATAGTCGAGGGTAACCCGAGAGCTCCCTTTTCGATAGCTACTACACCAAGGTGTAGGGGAGGGCGCTACTCCTTCCCTGGGAAATTGGACAATAAAAGGTTTTTATTGTTTCGTCTCGAACGAACTGAGCACTTTGGTACCTGGTAAGGTATAAAATATAAACAAACGATCGCTACTGCTGCTGCTGCAACATCATCATCATCATGTCGCGCCGCCTGCGCGGATATCCCTGACCGTCTCTCGCCATTCTCCCTATCATTCATCGCCTCCGGCAGGTCTTCAGGGTTACATCCCGTGTCCTCACAGAGCTGCTGTATGTAAGTTCGTGCTGGTCGTCCCACTCTTGCACATCCATGTGTGGGGGTCCACAGGAGTACATCGCTTATGAGCTCGTCCTTGCTTCTCCAGCAGTGTCCTGCGTGTCTGGTTCGTCGAACTTGTATAGTTTTTGTGATGGGGGGCAAGTGTCCGTATAGTTGGAGTCTCGTGGGGTGTTGTCGCCAGGACTTGTTTAATACTGCTCTCAACATTCTTGTATAATTTCCGTCCAGCCTCCTCTCCAGCCGCTTCGTAAGCGTCCATGTGGTGCATCCATATAGCAGTATCGACACAACCGCTGCCTGGAAGAAACTGCGTTTCATTTTATCAGTTAGGTCCGACTTCCATATGATCGAGAGCCTATCGATAGCTGTCCATGCCTTCGTCAATCGTGTGTCGATGTCTTTCTCGGTTGATGAGACGCTGCTTCCTAGGTAGAATTCCCTAAGCTGAGGTGGTACGCTTGTTGTCCGAGCGGTCTGATACTCGGTCTAACGTAAAGTTGGGCGGGTTCCGATCCCAGCTTCAAGCGTCATACATGTCTAGCCACACTGAAGAGTTGTAATATAACAAAGCTGTCTGTCTGTAGATGACAATATATATATATATATATATAACCAGGTCCTTATACATGATCGTTTGGTTGCGTAATTTCCAGTATCACTTGTATATGCCTCTTTCTGTGTTAATGTGCATGTATGAAAATAGTTTTGATAGTTACAAAAAACATAATCAGAATTCAACCAAATAGAATTAAGATCTATTATTAGTGTTAATGCTTTCAACTTATTATGCAACGTTTATGGCCATGTTGGAAGTCCTTTTGAAATATCCAGGATACTCTCAAGTAAATATGTTTATGCATATACTCACTAAGTAAGCAGACACACATAGAAACACGCACTGACGAATACATTCCAAAAATTATAGAAAATATGTCTTAGGCGTTTACCCCCCCCCCCACTAAATTTAGTTTCATATATTTTGTTCAGTATCGATTGTAATGAGATAGATGAGATCAAAACAGAACCTTAAAAAGAATTAACAATACATTTTGATCGGATATATTTATTGAAATAATCGAATCACTAAATTTATAACAAAGCACCGTTTTATGCACACTTATATATCTAAACGTTCACATTCCAGGAAATGCCCACATAAATGTTTTCATACAGAGAGAGAGAGAGAGAGAGAGAGAGTGTGTGTGTGTGTGTGTGTGTGTATGTGTGTGTGTGTGTGTGGAGAGTAAAAGAGAGAAAGAGAAAGAGGTGTATAGAAAGAGATGTGAAGAGAGAGAGAGAGAGAGAGAAAGATAGAGAGAGGAGAGAGAGAGCTGGGAAGAGTAAAAGAGAGGAAGAGAAAGAGTCTTAGAGAAAGAGATATGAAGAGAGAGAGAGAGAGAGAAAGACAGTAGGGAGAGTAAAAGGGAGAAAGAGAAAGAGGCGTAGAGAAAAATATGTGAAGAGAGAGAGAGACTGAGAGAGACAGAGAGAGAGACAGAGAGAGATAGAGACAGAGAGAGAAAAACAGATTTGAAGATATGTTTGGATATTAGTATTTCTCCGAATACCTTAATTTACCACTCAATGAACATAATCTCGTCTGTTCAATAAATTCACCCATGTTGAATATGTTTACACAATAAAACTTTTGCAATCCATCAGGAAAACAAGTATTCATAAATCTTCATAATCTCAGCGAGTCTAATTCTTTTTATTTCCACCGTTAACGACATTTTAAATTTGTATTCGTTGTATTCATAATATCCAGGATGTTTCCAAGAAAAATGTCCGGATTTAGCTGAGAATGTAGTTAACCACCACTTTCGTCCCGAGCAAGATGGGAAACAAGGTTTGTTTTTTAAACTACTTTACAACTAATATGTTGTCAAAGATTTTCTTCTTCGTGAGAATTTGCCCAAAGAAAAGGCAGGAAACCAGTCTTCTCTGCTATTTATTCGTATCGAGGTGGAGGGAACAGATGGATTTGTGTATTTCCAATGACCTTAACGCAAAGCTAAACAATCCCTTCCAGGATTTGAACTCAAGTTACCGGATATATTTCCTGGGACAATAACCTTTAAGCTAACACGCCTCCTTTAGCTGATAATTCAGTAAAAATATGTCAACATATTTTTCGGTGGACCGAAATATTAAAAAAAACAACTTTTGTTTTAATTCTACTTTTATTTACGTGTGTCTATTAAATATAATTTATCTTTTGGTTGAAAGCAACTGGTCTTCACATTGTCGTCGATGTTGGTTGCCATTGGTTAAGAAGTTGTTTAGGTAAATGGTATGATGTAAATTCAAGACAATAGAATACGTATCAAATAATAAAATTTAAATTTAGAAGACATTTTAGGAAATATATTAATGCTTTCCTCTGCTATATTTAGAACTCCTAAAATATTTCCTGGAAATGACACATTTTCATGCTGACTTTATCATTATTTTGACATTGGTTTTAAAACAAGTTGGTTTTTCTACATTTCAATTTTTTCATCTCTGCAAAGGAAATCACGCTTATTCAGTCAGATGCAAAGACACAAATAATTTTATTCTAAAGATTAACTACTTTGTGCCCATGGTAATTTTTATTTTCCGAATACTTATATTTAGAATTTGGTAACGACAGCATCATAAATGTCCCATAGAAGTGATAATATACTAAGCTTTTTGCTTAGATGTGGCACAAGGCCAAATAAATGGGGCACCCAATGAGACTCGAATTGACTTGTGAATGTCCCATAGAAGTGACCAAATTGTCGATAATCAATAACAATTCAGCAATTACCATTCTACTCGAATCCATTTCTTGTGATCATTTAAAAAGCGTATGGTATCTAGGAAAAGATGCATTAACTAATAAAAATCGAAGTCACTCGCAATGGTTTGCTAACCTATACACAATTAGGACTATATTATGCTTGTCTATATACTATTATAACGAACAAGGCACATAGATATGTTTAGTACTTTTGATTGGATTTACCAATTGATATCTGGCCCTGTCAGTGGGGCTTAGGATACTGCAAAGAAGCAAAGTTTCATCATCATCATCATCATATCGCGCTGGTAGCACGGATATCCCTGGCCCTCTCTCGCCACTCCTCCCTATCGTTCATCGCCCTAGGTAGGTCTTCGGGACAACATCCTGTATCCTCACATAGCTGTTGAATGTACGTTCGAGCTGGTCGTCCTGCATTTGCGCGGCCATGTGTGGGGATCCATAAGAGTACATCTCTTATGAGTTCATCTCTGCTTCTCCAGCAGTGTCCTGCATGTCTGGTTCGTCTAACTTGAATAATTTTCGTGATAGGGGGCAGGTGACCGTACAGTTGGTGTCTTGTGGGGTGTTGCTGCCAGGACTTGTTCAGGATTGCACGCAGCATTCTTGTGTAATTGCCATCTAGCTTCTTCTCCAGTCGTTTTGTTAGCGTCCATGTAGTGCATCCATATAGCAGTATCGATGTGACCGCTGCCTGGAAGAAACTGCGTTTCATTTTATCGGTTAGGTCTGATTTCCATATAATCGATAGCCTATTGATAGCTGTCCATGCTTTCGTTAACCTCGTTTCGATGTCCTTTTCGGTTGATTCGACGCTGCTTCCTAGGTACGTGAATTTGTCTACTAGTTTAAGTGGGGTTCCTTCTAGAGTGGAGATGTCCCCCGTTTGGTTATAGCACATATATTCCGTTTTGTATGCATTAACATAGAGGCCTATGCTTGCTGCTGCTCGTTCCAAACTATGCAGAAGTGTTTCGGCTTGGTCAGCTGTATTTGCCAGTATCGCTATGTCATCGGCGTAGTCGGCATCGGTAATAGTTATTGCGGGGTATCTTCTGCTTCTTTTCTTCGTCAGTTCGAAGCCATTCTCTTTGATTTTGTCAATCGATGTTCTAAGTACGTAGTCTAGACAAATGATAAAGAGGTACGGGGCCAGCGTGTCCCCTTGTAGTACTCCTGCTACAATGTCAAAGTATTCTGTGTCTCCATCCGGTGATCGTACTTTTACTTTAGTGTTTCTATAGAGAATCGTTATTGCCGCTACGGTTTCTTTAGGTATGCCGTACGCTAGTAGGATTTGTTCCATCTTTCCTCTGTGAATGGAGTCGAAAGCCTTGGTAAAGTCGACAAATATTAATGTCGCTTGTAGGTTCTTTGCCCGTACACCTTCAAGGATTCTGCGGATGGTTAATATTTGTGAGGTCGTGGATCTATTTTTTCGGAAGCCGTTTTGGTTTTTTCTAAGTATGTTGTCGATTTTGGGTTCTATTCGGTTTCGTAGTAGGGCATTGTATATTTTGGCTGCTATGGATGTAAGTGTTATGCCTCGGTAGTTTTTGGCTAATCCGAGGTCCCCCTTTTTAGGGAAGGGGAGTATGCATCCCTTCATCCATCTATCTATCGGATTTTGATTGTATATTGCGTTGCAGTGGCGAAGCAGTATGTCGTCGAATTGTCTGGTCTTCCATACTTCCGGGAGAATTTCGTCCAGCCCTGCAGCTTTCCTATTTTTAATTTTTTCTGAGAACCGAGTCGAGTTCTTCTTGTGTGAACGGTCCTAGTTTAATGTCTAATTGTTTGCAAATTATTCTGGTGATTGGTTCATGTGTTATTTTTGGTGGGTTTCTAAGTAAGTTTTCGAAGTGCTGTTTCCACAGTTTTATTCTTTCTTGTTGGTTTGCTGCTATCAGTTTTGCTTTGGCTGTGTTCTTTCTTCTGCTCACTTCGTTTATTGTTTGCCAGGCTATTCTAGATTGTCTATCTTCCACCGAGTCTCTAATCTTATCTATCTGATTTTGAATATATTCTGTCTGTTCCTTTATATATATGCCTGCTAATTGATATTGTGCCGTTTTTAGTTTTAAGGCATTTGTGTTTGTTGGGTTTTTTCGATAGTTTTTGGAGGCTCTTTTCACTAGTACACGTTTTTCTCTCACCGCTAAAGTTTCCCATGGGATTCTATATTTAGTTTTAATTTTTGTTGGAATGTATTTTGTGGCTGCCTCGAGGTGTGCATTGACGAAATTTTCGTATTCGTCGTTTGGTGTACTTTTTCCCGTCTTTTCTTGTTGTGTTTCGAATCTGTTTCTTAATTCTAATACGTATTTATCTCTTATATCTTTGTTGTTTAATAGGGCCCAGTCATAGTGTTTGGTGGTCGCTGTTCGTTTGGCGTTTTTTCGTAGGCTTAGCCGTATTTTCGCCGTGACTATTCGGTGATCGGTGGACACACCCTAAAAAGAGGAGTATGCGTCGCAATTCAGTGCACTATTTTTCCATTTCTTGTTTATAAGGACGTAGTCTATCTGAGCTTTAGTATTGTTTGCGTACGTGTATGTCCATAGTTTGCCCTCTCTTTTTTGGTAGTTTGTATTGAGGCATGCTAATCTATTTTCTATCATGAAATCTGTTAGATGTTGCCCATACCTATTTGACGTGTTGTGGAGGCTGTATTTGTTGTTTCCGTTTTTCCCGATTTGGGCATTCATGTCTCCGCCAATGACTAACATGTTGTGTTTCGGGATGCTACGCACTAATGAGGATAACTCATCGTAGAAGGTGACTAGATCAGTTTCTTCACTAACATTGGTGGGGCTGTTGCATGAGATGATTGTTGCTCTGGGGTTTCCGTTAAATGCTTCCCATGTGTACGCGAAAAAAAAAAAGGGGGGGGTAATTTTAGTTTAAGTTTTAACTTAGTTAAAGTCCAAGATTATGGTACTTTCGTATGACTTTCACTTTTTTGCGCTGTATTGGGACTTTTCCTAGGCTTTTTTTTTCTTTTTACTACAGTTGGGAACCTAGCAGGCTTCAGGAATTATAGAAATTTAAAAAAAAAAAACAATTTTTTTTGTTTTTCTTTTTTCCTTTCTCTTTGGGGGGGGGCGTGGTAGCATTAGGTGTTTTAGGCTTTTTCTTTTTCTTCTAAACTATTGTTAGGGCTTTCTTTACGAATTTTAAAATTATATTATAGAAGATTTCAAAAACATTCTGCCTTGTTCGCTGACATTTGGAAAGGCTAACATCAATTTGGCTTTATAGTAGAGTAAGCGTGTCTTTACATTTAAAACGCATAGTTTAAGCATTATTTCACAAACAAAATACAGCATAACATTTTGTAAAATTCAGCATTTTAAATTGATAGGACTTAAAGACATACTGACCAATATTGATATATTTCTTCCAGTTGGCTCCTGAGTTCAAATGCTCCTTCTTCGTTTTGACTTTTATTTACTACTGAAATTTTAGGTAGCTTTGGAGGCGGTCTACTGGGGGGGGATTCATTTCCTTTTTTTTTTCTTCTTTTTCCCTTTCTCTTGGGCGGGGCGTGGTAGCATTAGGTGTTTTAGGCTTTTTCTTTTTCTTCTAAACTACTGTTAGGGCTTTCTTTACGAATTTTTGAATTATATTATAGAAGAGATTCAAAAACATTATTTTCATTTTAATTTCGCTTGGGACTTCATGTTGGGGACATCCATGAGTTAAGTAGGTAAGTTTGAAAATGGTTTGTAGAAGAATAGCTTTACCTAATTTAACTGTGTGTAAAATATTATTATAAAGAATAGTTTCTTGTGTTTGGAATAGATAATTGAAGTTATAACAGTTTTCTAAGTATTATTATTTTTAATTAAATCCTGTAATTGATAGTAAAGTATAACTATTTTTCAATCGAAACGGTAAAATATTAGCCAGGAATATAACTGTAAATTTTAAGTGTGTACAAAAATATGATTATATAATAAGAATGATTGCTTTAAGACATATGATCGTTCATGAATTATTTGTATCAGATTAGAATTCTTGAAATGATTGTACAATGTACGAATGAAATGCATTAGACATATTTTATATCAAATCGCTGCGAGCAAATAAATGATAAAAAGTAAAATCCAAGAAAAAAAAATCGAACATTTAGAATAGAGTTAAGATGACAATCATTTACAAAAGTAACATTTTTGGCTGTTGATATCCCATAAGGGGTTGACTGGCAGTTAAATAAATTCACCAAACCCAACCAAGCCAGGCCAAGTCAAGTTGATATCTAGGTATAAGTTCCTATGATTCTATTCATTAAACAACATGATTGAAAATTGTGGAAATAGATTCATAAACATACCCTTCATCGATCATTTATAAGTAATCACATTTCTTTTTGTTTGATAATTTCATCTATATTTTCATTTTAGACTATTTATTCAAGTTCTGTTTTTGTGTTGTTGATTATTTATTCTTTGAAAAAGATTCGACTTTAATACTCAGCTTTGTGTGTCAACCAAAGAGATTCCTTTCTTTTTCCTTTTTTCACGCTGTTCATTCTCAACCCTCTACATACAATACTTCACCACGAAAAAATAGCAAACAGGTGACAATCAACAAAACATAACTGCACTTAAATACGATCTATGATATTTTAGGAGCATAAATTCAATATGACTCACACATTTAGGATCAGCTATTTTGACTGTCATCTTCCCTTCCAAGCGATTTATGATGGTTCATAACCTATAATACGAGGATCATTAAATAAGTTTCTAGACTTTTTTCTTATGGACACATTTATTAATAGTACACACATGAAACTCTAGTACCCTTTGAAGGAATCTCCTCCGGCTGCAATGCACTTGTTGTACCGTTCCAACAACTTCTGGAAGGCCCCATGGAATACCTCTTGTATAAGTGTGTCAATGACCTTCGTCACAGCTTTTTTCATCTCCTCAATTGTCTCATAACGACAGCCTCTGAGCTTAGGGAATAAGCCAATGTCACAGGAAGCAAGGTCTGGACTATAGGGAGACTGAGGAACTGTCTTGATGCCCATCTTTGTCAAATAGTCTGTGACAAGGATGGAGTTGTGGACTGGTGCATTTTCCTCGTGGAAATTCGACTGACCCGATTTGAAGAGTGCTGGCCTCTTCCGATGGAATCTCTTGCTGAACTCCCTTAAAACCTCAACAGAGTAACCCTAACCCAACCCTTTGGCTAATCAACTCTGGTGTATTGATTTCCTTACTCCTCCCACACCTCTCATCATCCCTCACAGACTCCTTAGCTTCCTTGAATCTCTTATGTCTCTCAAAAACTGATGCTCGATTCATGCAAGATGGTCGAAAAGCAGTCTGAAGCATTCCATACGTTTCTGTGGCAGCATTTTCCCCAAGTTTAAAACATTATTTTATTGCATATCGTTCTTCTAAAGTGTCCTCAAGTCCAGATTGCATTTTTTGAAATTTACCAGCTGTGACAATCAGGCTTTAGTAGGGTGTATTCCAATTCCTGTTGTAGCTGTTCCTTTGAACCTGAAATCATAAAAATTGATCAGTCATCTCATAAGACGTATAGCAATAACAGACTGAATGTTCAAGTATTTACATCAAATATAAATGCCTGTACAGACTGGAAACCTATTGAAGGCACCACGTAAATACATTTTAACTCTACTTGTACGTGTAATACAATATATATATATATATATATATATATATATATATATATATATATATATATGTGTGTGTGTGTGTGTGTGGTGGGGTGTAGTTGGGCTGCAGTCTTTCATTCAAGCATGTTGTATTAAATAGTAAAGACACATTTTGTCTGTATAATTTTATCAAGATCCTTTCAAGTTTCCTGATAAGTGTCTTGGTTTCAGGTTGGAATTGGTGGATGAATTTACCAAAATTGTCCTGAGCGCTATCGGACCTTTCATAGGCCATCATCAGGGATTGCTTGCATGTATAAAGAGTGTTTTCTTTTAAGAGATTTTTTTTTTTGTGTTTTATAAAATAACAAAATTTTCGTACACACAGAGTTGGATGAAACTGAGATGCTTATGAATTTCAAAACCAGAACGCTGTATATAAAGTAAATTTGCCGTCTTTAGCCGAAGGTGATCTGAAGACTTTCTTTTAAATAGCTCCAACACCGAGGTTTAAGGGAGGGCGCTGATCTTTTCCCTGGATTTCTCCACTTTAGCCTTAATCCTTAAAATGAGTGTTAAGCCAGGTAGCATCAATTACCATTTATTGAATCTTTGGAATGAGTCTACCATGGATTGAATTGTAGTCTCCTGGACCATTCGCGAACACGCTATTCATTAGTTCAATGGCCCGGACTACTAATCGAATTGGTATTTAGTAACTTTGTAGGCTTTATAAAACCACACCCATCCGTAGGGGGGTTTCCTCGTGGTGTGATTGTTAAAGCGTTGGACTGCCGAATTGATGAAGGTGAGTCCGAACTTCAATTGCGTTATTATGTTCACGTTCAGACAAATACCCTTGGAAAAGGTATGAACCCCACCTACCCCCTCTCTCAGCTATAGGTTAAATAGCATCAACACTGTTCTTCTAGAGGGATTACTTTGGCATTAAATAAACCACGACGGTTGATATGCCACTAAATAAAGAAACCAAACCAAACGCATATATTTTGCGGAATGGTACATGAATTCTCCTGGGGCTTCGTGTTTATTCATGTTTCAGATGTTTATTGTAACCTGCTCTCTTTTAAAAGTTAACTCGAATAAGTTGTTATAACAAGGAAGAGGAAGAATTCTTTTAGTCAAACATATAAACGATCAGCATTTTTCGCTATACTTTTGTCCATTTGCAAATAACAGAATCTTATTAATTATAGCTGTAATTATTCTGTCTAAAATCTAGCGAGAGAACAGCATAAATGGATGTTGATATTTGTCGCTGCCTCCCACCAGACAGGAGAGCATGAATGGGTGTTGCTTATTATACTGTACTTACGATAAATGAGGAGTCAGGCTTTTCTTTTTTCGTCGATCATTTAGAGTGGAATTGCATCTCAGATGTATTTTAGATATTGCTAACAACATTTGAAGGACTAAATACTTTAATTTATCAATTAGCATGTATGTGAAAATAAATGGGACATACATCTACTCACAGACATATACACAAATACACATGCATGGAATCATACATGTACACCAATATTGGCACTGAAAAATTGACAGAAAATAAAAGTAAAGCTATCTGAAAATGACCAAAATAAACTACCTGGCGCTTTTCAAGGTTGACAGGGTTTAGAAAAGCATTTTGCTACTCATAACTTTCTTATAAATTGTTGATCAAACGTCAACTCAGTCATTCAACAATGGTGACTAGGCGCCTCTGGTGGTGTAATGGTTAGCAAGCTCGGCTAGCAAACCTACACGAGTGAGTTCGAGTCTCATTGGGTGCCCCTTTCATATGGCCTTGTGCCACATCTAAGCAAAAAGCTTAGTAAATTTCCATTCAACAATGGTGACTTATCAGTAATGAGAAGTCTTTCTAAAGATATCTGCTCATCAGATGAATATCAGGAAAAATGTACTCCTGCTTTTCATAGTCAGCTTCAAACTATTTTCACGCTCACACCCCCAATTCTATTTTCTGTGCAGATAATTGCCACCGCCCCACATAATTCTTACTGTAATTTTAAATTTTACTATATTAAGTAGTAAGTAGAAGTCATTGAAATTAATTAGATGAATAAAATGTGAAAGCTAACTAGCTAAATGAATATAACACGAAGTGAGAGATAGATAGATAGATAGATAATGATGTGATTTAGAAATGAGATGATTTAGCTGGATCAGTTTTGACTGTGATAGATTGCAAGCTATGTAAATAAAACAATATCTGTCAATCAATAGAGAGATATATAGAAAGACAGAGAGAGGGAGAGAGTTTGTAAGAGTGGTAGTGAGAGAGAGAATAAAAATATTTAGAAGTAATAGGAGAATTAGGTTTAAGTTCCCATGCTAAGCTAGCTAAATATGATGCTTTGATAAATGACGCAGAAATAGATGAATATATCTTGTTTTATTGATTTAATTAGATGCATTCTTCTTATTATTTTTAATAATTAAAACTTACACCGACCTCAGATTGCTTAAAGTACCTGCTGTTCTGAAATCTTCACCTATTTGAATAATGAGTAGAGCCTTCATGTTCCTTAATGTAAGTTAGCTGAAATTCATTTGGGCTTTCAGAGTGTCTTGACCAAATGTCGGATGTATAACTTATTTATTTAATAAGATTTGAAATGGGTTTCTTTTTCTCCACACGAAATTCGATATAAACATAAATATACTGGTGCAGCCATGTATTTACACAATTCTGTAAACGCGTACGCTTTTCTAACTGAAATGATAGAAAAATACAAACCAATATTATATTATGTATCTTATTTTATGTGAAGCTAGTGTTCCAATGTTTTACACAAGATACTAAATCAATATATAAATTAATGTATTTTCAGAGTAAAATTCCCGAATGTTTTTAGCCTGGATGTTAATCTTTGTAAAGGGCTCTCTATGTCATCTTTTTTCGTAGCCAACGCTATATTACAGAATACATAAGATCTATTTGAAGTATTTCTCTCAATTTTATGGGGATAATCCGTAATCCCAGCGAATCAATCCAGGAAAGAGATATCTATTAAAATGCAATGACCAAAATAAAAATAAAAAATTAAATATACTTTTTTATTTATATTTATATATTTATATATTCCATCATAAATATGCGTATACGTGAGTGAATGTTGTAAGTGTGAGTGTGTGTTTGGGTGCTTGTAAGTATATCAGTCGATGTATCGGCAAGAGACTTTACACTGATTAGGAGTCCTCACTGCTTCCTGTTTCCAAATAATTCCTTTTATCAATTCGCACATGCTTTTCTTTTTCAAATTTACTTTAGTTGCATTTATTCCAGTTACATTTTCTACTGCTTATGCACAAGAACATAGGTGCACATTTTACCTTATCTATCTATCTATCTATCTATCTATCTATCTATCTATCTATCTATCTATCTATCTATCTATCAGCATATGTAGGTATTTCATATATATATGGCTGTGAATATGATATGATTTAAATCTGATTAAGAACACAGGTACACCATGACAAACGCACATCTTGTAGGCATCCTAATTATATCTATCTATCTATCTATCTATCTATCTTTAAACATATATGTAAGTATTTCATATATATATATATATATATATATATATATATATATATATATATATATATATATATATATATATCTATGAATGCGATGTAATTTAAAGTTGATTATGTCGTTTCTAATATAAATACGCATGCGTGTGATGTAGAATGTATTGAAGACGTTAGAAGGTAAAAAAAAGCTGATACCGTTGACGAGATATGGGTTTGCGTGCGTCTGTGAAGAACGCAACACATTTTATAAGGTGAAGCCGTATCGACTGTTCACGTGACCAGGTCGATATACTGCTTTTGCGCTCAGCTTCAATTTATTTCTCTTTGTCATCGAAGTTTTGTCAAAGAGAAGCGTTTCTCCTTTCCCACTTCGACTATGACTCAAATCGAATTTCCAATTCCGAATATAAATTCACTTTGGGAAGAGGATTTTGAAGAAACATTCCATTCCTCTTGCTCGCTGAACCAACTCAAGAAAGCCATCTCGACTTTCCTTCCTGTAATCTGTTTAAATTATTTGCAACTCCTTTGAATTGGGTAGAAGAAAGAATGGAAACACAAGCAATGTAATTAATCAATAAACAAATATAAGTATGTTATGGCTTGTGACAATTTTCTGACTTTTTTATCGGCAGAGTTTCCTAAAAAAAAAGTTGTGAGTGACCTTGACATTACAATATGGATATTAATAAAGTCATTTTTTAAAACTATTACTGTCACTTTGCACTCAAAGAATGACAACGGCATTTGTTACATGCGATTTCGAAAAATAGTACATTTTATTTACATTTTTAAAAGATTGATCACTGATTGGAATTTAAAGATATCTACGGTTACTTATGAAAGCATTCACTCAATGAAATCTTGTCCTATTTGATTTTTCTTTCGTTTTTTATTTTTTTCATTTAAATCTGTGATCTGATGGGAAAGCAACGTCAAGTTGTCAATAGGTTCCTTCCTTTTGCTGTTTCTCTCTTCCAACTTTTCAATACAATCACGGTGCCTTTATCAAATGCAAATTCAATACCATTCTATTTGGGCTGCAGAATACAACCACATCGTCCCTGCAAAGGGTTTAGACTCCCCGAAAAAGTGTACTGTATATGACTCTAAACAATCTGTTTGTGAGGTTTCAGTAATGCGAAAGCTTTGGCGAATACAGAGTACCCCTTTACTGACATCGCCCCCCCCCAGATACACTCTGACCCAAAGTGGCAGCATTTGATAGATTGCTATATATATGGGTCAAATAGGACTGTTTCATATTGAAACTGAGTGTAAACCAATGATTTATTCTAAATTAAATTCTTTAAAAGTGAACTGATCATTTAACTGTGTGTAAAAATGACTGATGTTCAATTGAATTAAAAGGGATATATACTAATACTTGGAACAATTTACCTGAGTGTAAACAAATGCGAAATGTTGAGTAGAATTATTAAAAATAATTCAATAATCTTTTAAGGAAAATGTAATTTTTATATTCAAGCAAAATTTAATAATTCTTTTTTTTTTTTAAATCAAAATTTAATAAATTCTATTTTCATTTTTTCTCATAGATAGCAAATAGTTTCTGTGCAGAAAAAGATGTAATTTAACAGATAAAAGATAATTTCTGATATTGATAAAATGAAGATGGTCCGTAAATTCGGACGATTCAGTTGATGGTTTTCAAGATGAAAACAAAATAAATTTAAACATCCAGAAATCCAAACCCAGTAAGTTTATTTAATACGAAAAATATAAAAATATATTTGCTTAAAAGTTCTCAAGCGATATGTTGAAGATAAACAATTAACAGTTTTATAGTATCGAAAGAAAGGCAAAATTCAAATGTTTATACAATCTAAATAAAAAAAATAAAAACACTTTTATAAGAGTTTTTCTCCTTTTGTTTATTTTTGCTTATATGCAATCATTTAGAAAAAAATTAAAATATAGTTTTAAATAATTTTATATCAACTGATATTACCAATTACAAAGGGAAATTAAACAACCTTCTTGTTAATCTCGACAATAAAAAGAGAATTAATCTCAAATATTAATCTTTAACAAAATTTTCTAAGATATTTTTATTTTAAAATGAAACTTGGTTTCTGCGAATACCATGAAACACACGAATATACTATTTAAAAATATGTTTGTTAGTTAAGTATTAAAAGGAATTTTCAACTCGAGTGTGCCACCCTTTTTAAAAATGTACTTGCTTGTTCAAATTACAATAATACATTTTACTTAATACATAAATGATTAAGTATAAAAGTTATGATAATACCTTTAGAAATATTTGATTTTCTATTTTTCGACTCATGACTTATGAAAAACTGGAGAATGATCTGTACGTCTTCACCCTACAAGTTAAAAGTTCCTTCTAAAAATTTTTCGTTAGTCAAAATATTCTTTTGAATTCTTATTTCCCGTCAATTCATTAAGCAGACGATAATTTGAAATGCTCCATTTTTTTTTTAATTTGAAATGCTGGAAATTGGAATTTTCCAACTGAACACACAGACACAGCTTAAATCACTTTTTCAACAGCGACTCAAGCGTTTCTTTCTCGTTACAAAATATTCATAATAAAAACTCTTCCCACAAAAATAAATAAATATTTGTCTGGGAACGAATTACAATATCATTAGATAAAAAAATATTTATTATATTATTACTGTTAAGTAGCAATACTTGAATCTCTTTCAATGTTTGCCTAAAATGAATTATTAGTATTAGATCGCAATACTCGGAACCATTTAACTGTATGCAAATGAATGAATAGTGTTTAATAGAAAATTTAGCGCTTAATCGCAATATTTATAACCACTTCCCTGTTTGAAAACAGAGGATTAACATTTTTAATAATTTCATAGCCATGTCCAGGTTTTCTCTTGTGATATTTCGCTATTTTCTCACTTGAAATACCCATACAGTCTCTTTTTTTTTCCATATCTGTTTCCTAGTTTGCGTTGTTCTTTTTGTCCTCATGTTGTCAGTGCTATGGTTAGCCGCTGTATATTTTCCTTTCTTTACTCTTTTTAATGTAGCTACCCAGTCCTCTTATGGATGCATCCAATTTATCTTCAATACTGGTGAGTTTTCTTCCTTCTTTTCGTGATACATTTAGTATGTCAACAGCATCAGTTGGATGTTAGGACTGGTGCATCATTAACAACTTTCTTGACCTCTGGATCATATATTTAAATTTCTCTTTTCCCCTGACTAATACCGAGTATCATACAAGTTGGACAGCCCAGGTGTTTATTCCTTTAATGATTTCTTGATTTATCAGCACTCCTTTGAGTTAGCTGAATTTCTTTCACTGGAGACTGAAAGTCTAAAAGTTTCCTCATTTCTTCATTACCCTTCTAAGTATTTTAGACGATCTTAAAATTTCAATGGCTATATAGTCTCCATTTTTTGTCAAGTTTCCGATTTCTCCAGTCTTTTCTCCTTGATTATAAGGGCTGTTCTATGTGCACCAACCACAATTGCGATGACCACATTTTATTAAAGTTCTTTGGCAAGGCACAATTACTTCTTCTTCTTCTTCTTCTTCTTCTTCTTCTTCTTCTTCTTCTTCTTCTTCTTCTTATTATTATTATTATTATTATTATTATTATTATTACACTCCTTGTAAGCACTACGACCTTTTGGTCTTTCGCTTGAGTCTGTGTAAATGCATGTCTCCTCTGGTCTTCAGGATTCTTTTGAGAATTCTAAGCAATTTTTTCTCGATTCTTCCCCTGATATCCAGATCCTCTAGTCTTCTTTCCAGGTCATTAAGGAATGCTCCAAGTGTATCAACCACAAATGGTATCACCGTCACTTTCATGTCCTGCTGTTTTTTGTTTTGTTTTTTTACTTCTTAGTTATGATCCGAATGTCTGTCGAACTTTTCACTTAATTATATTTTTACTCTGAGGTCTGCTGGGATAGCTAATTCTTTCTTGCGGTCGATTTCCCTTTTGTTGTTGTTGTTGTTGTTGATAAGTATAAAGTCTGGTTTTCTGGCTGGAATTAACTGATTTGTTTGTAATACAAAGTCCTCGAGAATTTTATATCTCATTTCCTTGAAAGATTTTGGTTCGTGTCTATAACGTTTGTTGGTATGGTCAAATTTAAATCTTTGTCTAATTCCCTGTAAATTATTTTCCCACCGAGTCATGCTCAGTCTTGGACTTCTTTTATGCAAATTTGCTTCATCAATTCTTATGTGATTAATAATTTCTCTCTTTGTTGTGGAAAAAAAATAGTAGATTTTCATTCGCTGACGCTTTTTTTTCTCTGGTAGTTGAATCCTTGCTCGCCAATTATTTTCACATGACTGGCTAGTTTTCTGCGTTAATTTCTTACGAAAAACTTGATTAGCCTGTGTAATTAGGACAGTTCCTTATGAATTCAATTGTCCTCCCAAATACATTGCCGTCAAGTTTTTATATTATTTCTAATCCCGACAGACCTAGCACATACTCGTCGCCAATTTGTTGTGGTACTTAGGGGTGAAAATGAAGACACACAGAAGAGAAGTGGGTTGAAACAAATATATTACAATAACAGAACGATATACAGAATGTAGGTATTATAGAACAATAATGTCCTTCCGGTACTGTCACTAGGTTAGAGGTTTTATTTCCAAACGTTTAGTGTATAGAATTTTGGGTAACAAAAGGTCCCAAGTTTTATTGGGGATGGGAAGGAGTGCCGCTGTAATAGAACTAAAGAGCTCTAGCTAGCCACATTCTCCGACCCATTCAAAAATACAATTGGTCATTTATTCTTCACCAAGTGCGCTGCAACCACCAAAATACCGCTTTTACTCTATGAGAAGAGTCCTTCTTAAAAACCCGGATGAAAGGTATATTTTATTTACCATGAATTGTTTATATACAATTTTTGAAAATGATTGGAATGGGAGAAAAAACCTGAAAGAAAAAGAAATATAAAACAAAATAAACACCTCTTTAGTTTCCCTCCCATCTTCCCAATTATAAAATGGAGGCAGACTGTTTTCCGGTCTCCGAGGGGACCGAAAACGAACCGTACCTTCCCTAGTGGGGAAAGGGACTAAGCGAAAGGGGCAAAATTAGCGCAGGGTTGGGCACGGTGTTGGAGGTTTATGCAGGCCACAGGAATGAGAATATAGATGTGAATTCCTCTATCTTCAGAAAAATGGGGCCGGACGAGGGTTGAGGTTCAATAAAGAATGGGGGCGGAGAGGAACTTGGAGACTAACAACTAAATGACAAGGACAATGACTAACAACATATTGCTAACTCGGGAAAAAGGGAACAAACTACTTACTCGGGGCGTGGTCTTGAAGGACCCAGTCCGTATTTGCCATGCGCTGAAGAGGAGGGAAGGATAACTCTAACGTTGCTCCCATTCTTACGACCAGGCCCGTTGCAACCTCCTTCTATCGAATGTCATGTGATTCAATTTTCAATCGCATTTGATTTTGAACCTAAGCTGATGCCTAAAGAACAAAATCAGATCACAATGAGAACAATTTGCATAGTCATATAATCCCTTCTTTCGCGTCGCCCAAATCATCATTCTAGCAACAGCTAGGATCTCGAGAAACACCACACAGTTCTCTCCTTGAAATTGAGATAAAACGTTGTCCACGACGTAACCAATGTCTAACAGCACAAGCTGCTTAGGTTCGATGCGGGCCATCCCCCTCTGACGGTATTCCAAAACGGACGAACTCGCTTGCAGTAGTTGAAGGCGTGCTTAGCCGTTTCTTCTAAGTCACTGCCGCAGCAAGGAAAATCGGGCATGTCTGCCAGGCCAGCTATGTATTTCAGACTGAAAAGGAGTAACACGTTCCGTGCAAGTCCGTGCAAGTCACCGGTGTTGTTCAAGAAGCCTGAACCTGGTGCCAATGCACGCGAACTTCTTCCATCGACTAATTCCAGATACAGCTCCTTTAGCGACCGAGAAAGGTCAATGGACCCAGAAAGGTTGCGAAGGGCCTTACGGCATTTGCGGGAAAAAGGTACTTCGCCCCTTGGCTTACCTCGACCTTCCGCCTTGGGGTCTGACTTAAGGCGAGGAAAGGTATCTCTTGCCTTTCGCCTCTGCACCACGTCCGTCGACAAGGATCGGCCCAAGTAAAACAGTCTTTCAAGGAACCAGATCAGACATACTTAGACTCGCGTTCCTCGGACGTTGACAACAGAACTATCTACGGACCATCATCTTTCGACTTCCTCAGAGTTATTTGGAGAGAGACCGTTGAAGCGCCAGCCAATGGTTCTTAGGCAGAGAATATACAGACAATCGGTAAAGGATCAAGGGGAAGATGTAAACGGCGCACACCTCTGCCTTGCATGTTAAGGACAAGCGCCGTCGAAGCCAGGAACTCACCTGGGCATCTACCTCGTGGTGTAATGGTTAAAGCGATGAACTGCGGAATCGTAGTACGCGAGTTCGTACTCCAGTCGCGCTATTACGTTCACTTTCGGGCAAATACCCTTGGGAAAGGTATGAACCCCCTTATTCTCCCTCCAGCTATGGGTAAATAGTAGGACGGACTAGGTTCTTCAGCCTTGGTGAGGCAACTAGTCTAGGAGAAGGAAAACTCTGAATTCAAACCTGTTAAACTCCGCTTAAAAATTGACCTTGTGTCATATCCTGCCCGAGCGGAGGGGTTGGTAAATAGAACCTTGGCCTGTAAATACGACCAATTTCACTATAGTTGGAACTCGGCCTGAGCCATACCACAAGGATGCGGATGAGTCCATTACTCCAGCGGAAAAGCCCTGGTAGGGGAACGTCACACCTTGAGTTACCTAGCCGTAAACCTTCGTTCTTATCAAAGTTGATCTTGGCCCCTGCTATCTGCACGTTCCTCAAAACCGCCTTCTTCACAGATTTTATATCAAAAAGGCGGAACACAAAGACAGTGATATCATCGGCGTACGCGGAGACCATTGTGGAGATGGGAGTAGCAAAAGGAATGCCACGTAGGGCCGGACTTGCCCTATTGTACCTAAGTCTCTGGAGCTGGGTGTCCAAAGCATGGGCATAGAGAAGAAGAGACAGAGGGTAACCCTGCTGGACCGACTGGTAAATCACGAACACCTCCCAACGCTTCGCACCACCGCCTGCAGTTTGTAGTACGTAATGCTAATCCATTTGCGTAACTCTGGTTTAAATCCTTCTGTACACAAAACAAAAATCGATGGTGAACCCTGTTGAAGGCCTTGGACTGATCTAAATTGATGAGCGCAGTGCCGTATTCTAGCCCCTCTAGAATCTCACGAGCCAAGAGCACGTTGTCTTGGATTGAGTAACCCTTTGCGGCGTAGTTCTGCTTAGGTCCAATCAAATCGCTAATGACAAGCTGCAAACGGTTCGCTAAAACCCGGACCAAAATCTTAAACTCTGTATTACCAGGGATAGCTCCCTGGGCAAACCAATGGTTAAACATATACGTCAGAATAGGCAAAAACATGTGTGACAGCCTAAAGTACACTTTGTTGAGTAAACAATCAAGTCCGGGTGATTTGTAGAGGCCGACCTGCTTCAACGCATCACGGACTTCGCATTCAGTAACCAAACCCTGGCAGCAAGCCGCTTCAGCCTTCCGAAATCGGGAGAAGTCAGCTAAATAGCTACGAAACTTCTGAACTTACAGTTCAGGACAGTGAGCACAGCGATCACGGAAGTGCGCCTGAAAGGCGTTGCGCATTTTATGATTCGAGCCGAACATGCGCCCGATTTGATATACCGAAAGGGGAACCTTCATACGTATTCCTCACGCGATAACCCGTTGCATTTCACGTTTACGTTAGGAACTCATTTTAACGTAAATCTAACTACGTAACCCTTGTAGATCTCGCTGGCCTCACGCTTACGGCCCTGTTTAGCTAATTTTATGGCTAGGGAATACCCCACTTCTTCCGCCCGGGATAGCTTCTCTTCTAAAGGTTTTGCCTCCTGATCCAATCTATGTTGAGCTGGTGGCCGTATTTAATGTCAAAATCTCTAATTCTATGTTCATGAGACCCCAACCACTTATTTCCAGTAACCGCCCAACCAATGCTCGCTGAACTAGGGATTCCAGCTGGTACTGGAACTCCTGGTTCACCTGTAAGGAAGTATTGAACTTCCAGTAGCTGGCTTGACTGGGCCTATCAGCTAATCGCAGACTGACCCTTATAAGCCTATGGTCGATCTGCGCTACATAGTGGAACGTTGGACACTTATCAATATCAGTGTTAGCTCTTCTAATTAACTCTATGTCGACATAGAATCTAGTACGGAGAGATGGGAACTATCTAGCCACCGATGTCTAGTGGGTATTTCAACGACCAGTAAAGGGAAAGGTGCACATAAATGGGGACACACCCCGAGCAAAAGACATCATTTTCTTGAGAGAGGGGTGCTCCAACTCCGCCAGCATTATGTCCGCACGACTGGCTTTCTCACAGAAACGCCACAAGCCTCTAGAGCCGCCTCAAGCCGAAAGAACAAAAGTGGCCACCATGGGTGTACAATTGATCAAGTATGGGTTGAAAATGTTTTTGTTTTTGATTTTCTTGAAATGTAGGAGCGACTTAAATGCTCTGCGGAGTTGGAAGACCGTAGAAAGTTCTTCAGTTTCCGTAGAGCACAAAAATACTCCAAAAAATTCCTCTGAGTTTTGGATGGATGAAGTTGAATGTGATCTGTGGTACACTTTAGTGTGTTTAGATGGTTCTGATGACTGTCAGTTTTGAGATCTTGAACGGGAGAACAGCCTGGGAGGTGAGGGAGAGGGGAGAGTTGGGGAAAAGGGGATTTCCTGTGATTTATTTATGAGGTGAGGTTTGTTTTAGAGTGGTTTGTAGTTGTTTTGGGGGTTTTCATTTTCTTTTTCAGGCTGCCCGCTGTTGACAAGACGGGGACTTTGCAAGAGTTTTTCTTGATTTTTCCTCTTTTTTCTCATTGTTTATTTTTCTAGTTTTTCATTTGGGGGTGTAGGCTGGGTACACAATTTATTTGCTTGTGTTTCTATACTCTCTCTTCGTCTTCTTACGTTCACTAGGATTTCCATCAAGTCAGGCTGTTCCCACTCGCTGGTCTTTTTTCCCTTTACTTTTAGTTTTTTGTGGGGTGATGAAGGTTGAGTGGTTGTGGAGTCAGTTCCTGTTTCCAGGGCTGTTGTCGCTTCTGTTGTTGTCACTGCTATTGCTTCATCTGCTGGTTATGTAGGTGGAAATGTGACTAGAGAGCTTGACTTCTTTTTTCTAGTAACCAGAGCCCATTCTTCTTCTTGGTTGTCTTGATGGACCTCAGGTTCCAGTGCTGCAGTTGAGGTTATACAGGTGGTTTTCCTGGCACTGCTTGTGATGCTCGTGGTTGTTCTGGAGCTGGTTTTGATGTTAATGGTTGTACCGGTACTGGTTTTGATATTGGTAGTTGTACAAGTACTGGTTGTGATGTTGGTGGTCGTTCTGGTGCTGGTTGTAATGCTGGTGGTCTGGCCGGCAGTTTTGATGGCAGCCGTCTTTTGAGGCCAGGTTCTAGCTTTATGACCTGGCTATTTACAGGCCCAGCAAAGCGGCCACCTGCCCTCGACGACTACCATCATGTGTTGTTGCTCATAGTAAATGATGTGGAGAATGGACTGGATGCCCTCTCTATCAAGAGAGACGGTAAGGATATAGTTAATGTGAGCCGTCCCATCAGTTGATTTCAGTAGCGTTACCGCCCCCATGCTGCCGGTTTTATTAAGCTAGGCAGCGATGACGTCCCCATTTAACTGAATTGGGATGTTCACACAGTCACCCTTATGATCTGTTTTCCCCCTATTCGGGTTGGAGCCGGAAGTAGTTCGTTGTTATGTTGTTCCCGGTCAATTTTAATGCTAAGTCCTCCAACAGCAGCAAGACATCCCATGTAGCGTAGCTTTGCCGGAATAAATACCGGCATTGGATGCCTGCAGTTCTCAATACCACCCCGAAGAATTCCGTTTTTAAACTGGCCAGACTTCTTGTTTTTATGTCAGTGACGAGGTCTTATGTTCCACGGTCGCCACCAGGTTCAGGATAGGCAATATGGTATTTCCTTGAAAGTATGGGGCATATTTGCCCACCCTGTCCCTTTCATGCTATTCTGCTGTTTTTCCTATCGTGGTCCAGGAGACTGGCCTTGCTGTTGTTGTTGTTATTTGGAGTCCATTGTCCTGGCTGGATAGAACTAATCAGGAGTGACTATTTCAGGGAACCCGCTGGTCATTCTGTTGGTATTGGTGTTATTGCTACCTGTTGTTCCGGCTCCTTAGGGATGGCTTCCGAGTCTTTGAGTCTTGTGAACCGATCTGGATGTGAGTTAATGTTTTCTTTCTCTATAGTTGCTTTAGGCAACTAGGAGGAAAGATAGTGAAGTTCTGGAGGAGGCCGTTTATTGTTGTTTTTGCTGTTGGAGATTATAGAGAATCGTCAAGTATAAAGAGAAGAAAAGAAAACTGTGCCTGAAATCTGGGACGAGACGAGTGAAAAAATAGGCAGGAATTGGTTCAGATTGGCGTCTGGTAAATAATGGGGAGATCTATGCGGAATAGCTATTGGCAGCTTAGCAGTTATCTCCCCGAGTTTCAAATAGAGTCAGTATTTTTTGAGAAGGAATAGTCCATTACCGTATAGTAGGTACCATAAAAATATCACATTAAATAATATGATAGTGAGGCTTCAGTAATGCTGGGGCTTTGGGGGAATGTGGAGTACCTATTACCTGCCTGGTCTAACCCTGAATGGTGGCAAGTAAAGTTGTTTGACATTTAAACTGTGTAATTCGACATTTAAACTGCGTGAAAATAATTGACTTATGCTAAAATATATTGCGTGAATTAGACCTGTTTAACTGTGTGCAAGCAAATGACTGAGGTAAGAACTGTGAGTAAGCAAATGACTGATGTTTAATTGAATTGTTAGTGATACATAGCAATACTTAGAACCACTTAGCTTTGTTGATTTATGCAAAACTGAACAGTTTAATGAAGAAAAGTTTGATTATTCAACTGTATACATGCAAATGTCTGATGTAGAAATTGAATTTTTTGAGTTAAATAACCATACTTGACATCACTTAATTGTGTGCTAACAAATGATTTATAATTAATAGAATTATTTGTGTTAGAAATAAGTGAAATCATTAAACTGTGAGGAAAAAATGAGCTTGGGCTCGTTTAAAAATGCTGTCTCCAAAATGTGTTTAGAAATCCTATACATTTAATATCTATGTATAAAAAGGATTTGGCATTTAATAAGCTATATTGGTTTTATGGCATAAAAACAAAGCAAAGCCAAAAGGTTTTTGCGAACATACAGTGCATATTTTTAAGACAATTCATGTTGCAATTTACGAAACAACATAGGAAAAAATGAAGTTACGTTAATATAAAAAAAACATTAAAAATAGAAGAAAACCGATAAATACCTTGATCTTCTGATGAGAAGAAGAAAATATCTGATGCAGGTGTAAAAGTGTTAACAGAAAATGGGATATTGAATGCTGAAGAAAATTAAAATACAGTTTCATGAAAAATAAAAGATAAAATTAAAGATCAAGGAAAGATAAAAGAAAAATCATCCGAGAAAAAAAAGTGTATCTCATAAAAATGAACACCTAATAAACGACGAAGCATTGTTTTCAGATCTAAGAATAAAATTACTCAAATAAAATTCTGACGAATTACTGTCACGAGTTGAAAAGATATTTTTTGTGATGAGTGAAATAAGGAATCCAATGTAAATTCAACTGTTTGGTCCATCCAAAATTATTACTCGTTTAATTCACGTTGGGCAGATTTATTGAAAATATTATTTTTTTTTAATGAATCAGATTCAATGTCATTTATTTGAAATCGGTTTATTTTTTCTTAAACAGAAAAAAAAATCGTGTTCTTTTTCAGGGTCTCAAATAGATCCTACTTTTCGGAAAACAAATGCTTACCTTCGATATATTAACAATTAGATGTTGAAAAGTTATTTCTCTAGTAAAGGAATCAAAGATACTTTGTTTTTAAATTTCTATGAAAGTTAAAGAAACACAGAGAAACAATATGCCAAATATAGAGAAATGCGGGAAGAGTATGTAAAATTTAATTTACGTTTCATCCAATGAAATGATTTTATTTGTTCTGGTAGATAAAAACGTAAATTTTATTTTTGCAGAAGTTTTTTGCCACAAATATAAACACTACGTTGTTTTAAATTTGTTGATAACAAAAAATAATCTTAATTTTATAAAAATATTTGTTTCGGGGCTATTCAAACTCCGGCAAATGAAGCAGAGTGCTTCAGGCCTGAACAGAAGTAAGTCATCAACTTTTTAGTGGATGAGAAAAACAAACAAGGTGAAATTTATAGAAAAATGAGCGACGTGTATGGAAAACTTAAGTTTAGTCAAAAATATTTACATATGGGCTAAACATGGGTTTGTTAGGTGCAAACGACGGTCGACGGAATGGAAACTCTCTGATTCTTGGATAAAGACAAAGTTAGGATTGCGGCAGTTAATAAATAAGACCATATTTAAAGGCTTCTGTGACATGACATAAACTACCACTAATAATTTCCTTGAAAAAAATGCAACTGAAAACAGTGCATCTTATTGCCAACTCATGAGAAAGACACACACACACACACACACACACACACATATATATATATATATATATATATATATATATATATATATATATATATATATATATATATATATATTTAAAATGAATAGGTTCACGAAGAGATTTATGTCGTTTTCAAAATTATTTATTTAGTTCTTACGCAGTGTTTCGAGCCTATGGCTTTCTTCAAAGAAATCTTAATGATTTTCCGGTGGCATGTTCGATTTATATTGACGTCACTGTTGTGATGCAGTGGTCGTTTCTTTTAATTTGGTGATAGATTCCTTCTAGAGTTCAGCTCTCTCTTTCTCTTCTTTTTCTGTTTTTTTCTTATTCTCTTTCGTTTGGACCAACAAAAAATATACATTTTTTACATATATATATAATTATATACCAGGGCTAAAATCTGGCCCTTAATATCAATCACATATTTAGCAATGTATTTGTGTTGGGTTTTATATTCTATTGAAAGTAAAAGAAGTCATGTAGTAAGAACATAATTTATCAGAATTTACTCACTCAACTCTTGTGCTGGATCCAACACGAGGTCCATTAAAAGCGGATTACAAATTATCAAGGATAAATAAACTAAAATGTCATCATATTGATTCATGAGCTGTTGGAGGAAGAGATCAATCATGCATTTCCCAAGGGTTTTATCACAGAATAAAATCCAAATAACGTTCTTCATGGATTACAACTCGTGTCACTGATTCCATTACTTACAACAAGAAACATTTCGTTAAACGCTTCAACAAAAACTCTTTTCGCTTGTTTTTTTTTATTTTTTCTGTCATTAAAAAATGAAAACATTTAAAATCTTTATATTCTATGCAAAATTCTATCACTTTTTTCAAATTAATCTTCACGTATATGACCAAAAAAAAATTGATCAATTGAAAAGGTCCACTCTGCTATTTATCGTCAACACGAACCTCATAATAACATATGATTGATATTTCGTATCTATCCCTTTGGGACATGATGATAACGTATGTTTCTGACTTATTTTTTTATGTTTGAAAAATCAAGCACATATCTTTTGTGCGTCTCCTGGTCTGAATTTCCTGTTTTAAGAAACACTTTACTATTAGTTATCTGACCGGCTCATTGGCTTAGTGAGTAGAGTGTTCGCCAATGGTCCGGGAGACCTGGGTTCAATCCCAGGCCGCGTCATACCAAAGACTTTAAAATGGTACTTGATACCTCCTTGCTTATCACTCAGCAATATACGGAACGTATCGAGGGTAAAGTGGAGCAATCCAGGGAAAGGAGTAGTGCCCTCCCTTACACCTCGGTGTAGTAGCTATTGAAAAGGGATCGTTCTGGTTCCCTCGACTACGGTCGCCAACTTGCTATTGGTTTTTATTCTTGAAGTCAAATCGTTGGCAGGGTTTCCAATAATCCATCGTCAATACCCAAACATATCAACTTTTAAAATATCTCTATGGATGATATTGATGCATTCACTAAGGCCATGTATCCCCAGTCCATCTAATTACTTCCAAAACTCATTGGACACTAACTGACTTGGTGTTTAGAGAGTTTCTGTCTCTCCATGAAAATATTTTCCCACCAGTTTTTCATATGTATTTTAGTAGAGCATCAAACTTCGGATAATTTCGGAGAAATCACTTTTTTACGAATTCTTTGTTGATTGCTTACTTCTCTGTGCAAAAGTGCATTTGTCTTTTTACGATGTTATGAAGGTCTCTAGTCTTTCAGATAATTTAATTATTTCTGTAATTTTATAGGTTCCTGTCGAATGATATATCGTAACGTAGATCCTATAGTCAATTTTACTTTACTATTAGAAAAAAGTTTATTTGCCATTTCTAATTGCTATCACTTTGTTTTAAAGATCATATCGTTAAAATGTTTTCCCCACAGCCATCCATTCTTGAAGCCTCGCTCTAATTTTCTGCAGCGTTCGCTTCAAGCAAAAGACTAAACACTTTAGCCTTTAGGTATATACAGAGGAAGTAGGAAAACTGATCTTGTTAGCCGGTTGTTGTTTTGAAATGATATAATCAGTATTGTTCAAATAAGTTCCAATCAAAAACGCATGATGTTTACCATTCCACCTTATGGTGTGACCTCGTATAACAGTTGCTGTTGACCAAACATATACTTCTCAGCCACTTTCTGCAACTAGTACCTGTCCGGTGGAAATTTTAAATCCCGAGGAGCATTCCATTGGACTCCTATTGAAAGGTTTATAGTAGAAGGTAGTTTTCATTGCAGCATAAAGTGATGGCATTTTTTCAAAGTACATGAGGACGTTCCCCAATGTTTATGGACATTTTAATCGTACTGCTGTGTAAATAACTTTTCCGTTTTTTTTTTTTTTCGTTTTCAGCAAGGTTATTCAAAACTCTTATATCAGGGGTGGGCAAACTGAAGTCCGTGGGCCGCATGCAACCCGTGGCACTATTCTATGCGACCCACAGGAGCCTCAAAAATTTTTTTAAAACACTTGCACCTAAATCGAGACTAAATTCTTTTGATTTTAATAGATGCAGCCCTTTGACAATTCATTTGAGCGTGTTATGCACGTAGCACCAAAAGGTTTGCCCACCTCTGTCTTATAATGAATTTCTCAACTAACGGTACAATTATCAAATCCATATTATATAATTTTCTTAATTATCAATCAAAATCCAAACATTTATACATATTTTTTAAAGTTTACTTTCAAATTATGAGGTAAGATAATCACAGACGAATTTTGTTTTGTTTTTCTTCTCATCTTTATATTTGCTCTTTTGACCTCGATTTAGGATATTTTGTTTCAACTTAAATGTTTTATTGAATATAACTTTTTCTTTTTTTACATGACATCATCGGCTTCGGGTTGTTTTAGTTTATTGGGCTGAAACCAATTCGATTGAATGATTCCCAGAGCCAACCGTTTTTATATGAAGTACAGACAGAATTTCTCTATATATTATGAACTCAAACTTGCCGTTGGGGAGTTAGAATAAACTGACGTCATCCTCTATAAAATAGTAAGATCCCCATAAAACAAGTTACTTGGTTATGACATTAAACTATATCCGGTGGCAATACACCAGTTTTAGAGCATAGGGTGTGTGGACTCAGCATTTTATCGATTCCAATGTTCGTTTCTGGCCTATATTAGTAGAACCTGTAAAACTGCCATCTACGTGTTAAATATTTGAATATTACTGTTATTAGATAGCAATCATCATCACCATCATCATCATGTCGTGTTGGTAGCACGGATATCCCTGACCATCTCTCGCCACTTTTCCCTATCGTTCATCGCCTCAGACAGGTCTTCTGGACAACATTCTGTATCCTCACATAGTTGCTGAATGTATGTTCGTGCTGGTCGTCCTGCTTTTGCACGGCCATGTGTGGGGGTCCATAGGATTACATCACTTATGAGTTCGTCCCTGCTTCTCCAGCAGTGTCCTGCATGTCTGGTTAGAGTGCAAATTATTTGAATTAACATGCCTTACTTGAAGTAATTATTCTTTTACAAAGGATCATTTAATTGCTAAAATAAAAGAAAATTATCAGATAGGAAAAGGTAATTGCATATAACTGTATTTAAAAAATTGAAGGTGCCTGTGGTTTAATGGTTATCATCGCAGGATATGGACACGGCGACACGTGTTCAAATCCTGGACCTGACTGATTGCATTTCACATAGCACTAATACCCTTGGGAAAGGTATGAATCCAAATATTCTCCCTCCAGCTATGGGTAAATAGTAGGACAGACTAGGTTCTTCAGCCTTGGTGAGGAAACTAGTCTAGGAGAAGGAAAACTCTGAATTCAAACCTGTTAAACTCCGCTTAAAAAATTGACCTTGTGTCATATCCTGCCCGAGTGGAGGGGTTGGGTAAATATGATAACTGTATTTAAAAATTATTAACCATCCGCAGAATCCTTGAAGGTGTACGGGCAAAGAACCTACAAGCGACATTAATATTTGTCGACTTTACCAAGGCTTTCGACTCCATTCACAGAGGAAAGATGGAACAAATCCTACTAGCGTACGGCATACCTAAAGAAACCGTAGCGGCAATAACGATTCTCTATAGAAACACTAAATAAAAGTACGATCACCAGATGGAGACACAGAATACTTCGACATTGTAGCAAGAGTACTACAAGGGGACACGCTGGCTCCGTACCTCTTTATCATTTGTCTAGACTACGTACTTAGAACATTGATTGACAAAATCAAAGAGAATGGCTTCGAACTGACGAAGAAAAGAAGCAGAAGATACCCCGCAACAACAATTACCGACGCCGACTACGCCGATGACATAGCGATACTGGCAAATACACCTGACCAAGCCGAAACACTTCTGCATAGTTTGGAACGAGCAGCAGCAAGCATAGGCCTCCATGTTAATGCACACAAAACGGAATATATGTGCTATAACCAAAGGGGGGACATCTCCACTCTAAAAGGAACCCCTCTTAAACTAGTAGACAGATTCACTTACCTAGGAAGCAGCGTCGAATCAACCGAAAAGGACATCGAAACGAGGTTAACGAAAGCATGGACAGCTATCAATAGGCTATCGACTATATGGAAATCAGACCTAACCGATAAAATGAAACGCAGTTTCTTCCAGGCAGCAGTCACATCGATACTGCTATATGGATGCACTACATGGACGCTAACAAAACGGCTGGAGAAGAAACTAGATGGCAATTACACAAGAATGCTGCGTGCAATCCTGAACAAGTCCTGGCAGCAACACCCCACAAGACACCAACTGTACGGCCACCTGCCTCCTATCACGAAAACTATTCAAGTTAGGCGAACCAGACATGCAGGACATTGCTGGAGAAGCAGAGATGAACTCATAAGAGATGTACTCTTATGGATCCCCACACATGGCCACGCAAAAGCAGGACGACCAGCACGAACGTACATTCAGCAGCTATGTGAGGATACAGGTTGTTGTCCTGAAGACCTGCCTAGGGCGATGAACGATAGGGAGGAGTGGCGAGAGAGGGTCAGGGATATCCGTGCTGCCAGCACGATATGATGATGATGATGATTTAAAAATGTTGAGACAAATCACAAAAAAAAATTTACAATAAAAAAGAAAATGAAGCATTGAAAATATATTTATGGTTCCAATCAAGATTTACTAAGGAATAAACATTTAGACATAAAACAACACAAAAGGAGTTTATAAATCACGTGTGTGTGTGTGTGTGTGTGTGTGTGTGTGTGTGTGTGTGTGTGTGTGTTGTGGGCTTGTTTTACAACTCTTTCTATCAATCCATTCAGCGATTTATGGAAAGACTAGTTTACTATTTCCATGAAATGTCTGTCAATACTGTAATATACGAAATGGTTTTATTACCCAACAATACATAAATATGCCACACGGGCCAAGAGGAAATATCTAATGTTGAGCTTCACTATATTTTCCAATTTTTCTCCAATTTCATTCATGACTCGTTCGTGTCAAACTCTTCCGTTCACTGAAATAATATATACTCCTTTTTCGATGTTCTCATCCATTACGATACCAACGACTCTGTTCTCTTAAAAAAAACTCGTATAATATATACATTCATTTGAGATCGACACAAATGAAGATTATGGGAGCGACTGGAAATTGATAAAAGTTCAAAAATGAACAAAAGAAATTTAATATTGAAATCCACTCTCTTATCTCAAAAAGAATTCAAGAAAAAAAAAAAAAATAGGAAACTTTAGCACACAACAACTATTTACTCAATTTCACGTATTTTCTGTTTAATGCATTGTTTTATAATTTTATTCCTGACGGGTTTTTCGCACTTGTTTTAGCAGTTGTTTTTTGACTGAAATAAACTCTTCTAAGATTGCAAGGATGTTTTATTAGCAATCGTCAGCAGTATAACATTTACTTTCATGTTCCACAGTTTTTTCAATTCCCTAACGAGGCCCAGACACTTACTCTTCTTTCGCTTTCTTTCAATTTTACTCTGTGGTCAGCCGGGACAGCAAAGCCCGCAATTCAGCAAGATTTTTTTTTTTTTTTTTTATTGAATATATTTACGGTAGGGTCGTCTGGCCGAGATTAGGTGATCCGTTTGTATAGATTTTTATTATTATTATTATTATTATTATTATTGTTAGCCGATAGTTTCACGCTGGAGTCTGAGTAACAGCAAGTTCTATCAAGTTCCCAGGACTCTCCTCAGTATTCTAGCCGATCTTAATAATACTGTCGTTTGGATAGTCTCCACTAGTCCTCTAATGTCCAAGTCCACCAGAACCAGTGTCAATCCTTTCGTGAATGTACCAAGATCACTTATAATTGGCGCACCGTCACTTTCATATTCAAGAATTTTTCAATTCTCTGGCAAGGTCGAGGTACTTATCTCTCTTTCAATTTTTCTGAGGACCGCTGGGACAGCAGCAAAGTCTATAATTTGGCAAGTTCTATTTTTCTTGTTGATTATTACTTGGTCTGGTCGTCTAGCCGAGATTTAGTGATCCGTTTGTATTTCAAAACCCCATAGGTATTTGTGCGTCTCATTTTTCAAGAGAGACTCTGGTTTGTGCATATACCATTTGCTCGTATAATCAAATTTCAATTTCTGGCACAATTCTTAGTGAATCACCTTATCTGTCAAGTCGTGTCTAGTCTTATATTCTCTCTGCACTAACTTGCTACACTCGATAGTTATGTGATTGATCGTTTCGTCTAAATCACCACATAACCCACATATACTGTTTTGTTGCGTCGTATCTATTCTTGCTTTGATAAGGTTGGTCCTTATGGCGTTATTTTGTGCTACTATTAGAAGAGATTCTATCTCTCTCTTAAGTTTTTTCTTTTTCGCTTTAGACGTCATTGAAGTTGATTTTTTTCCAATTTTTGTTATCTGGCTATTTCCATTCTTTTGCTCCTCGTATTGTCACTATTATTTCGGGTGGTTGTGAATAGATTTCCTCCACGCTTTTTTTAAATGTAGGCTTCTAGTCATTGTATCGATGTGTCAACGCTGTCTTCCATTCTGGAAAAACCCCTTCCTTTTTTTCTTGATACATATAATTTGTCATCTTCATCTCTGGGAAGTAAGGCCTTATGCATGTTCATTAGTTATTAGTTCTCTGGTCCATTTGTTTAAGTTCTCTGGTTCACCTAAGAGTATCTTATGAGGGTGACTGCCCAGGTATTTTCTCTTTTCCAAGGTTCCTGCAATTTTCTTCGGTTTCGAGTAGCTTTCTCGTTCTCCTGAGATACTTTTTAATTTTTTTCCCTTTATCTCCACATGTTTGATGGTGTTAGCTTCCAATATTCCCAAGTATTTGCACGTTTTTTCTCCATGCGTTCAATTTTTTCCTGATTTTGTAGTTCCATCCCTTCCATCATGTATCATTTTCCACTTTTAATTGTTAACATTGCGCATTTTTGTATGCCAAATTCTATCCCTATGTCCTATTGTATAGTCACTCACTGTGTATATTAGGGTTTCCAAATCTTTTTCAGTTTGATGCCATCCATATACATTACGTTATTGATTTCTTTCCAACGATTTACATAGTTTCTATCAGGATGTGCACTTTCTTTATAAAAGATGATGATTATTATTGGAAAGGAATAGATATTTTAAGTAGTGTAATTATGCATGATTTTAATTTGAAGCTCTAATTGTTTACACATGATTATAATCAGTTATTTGAACCAATGTAATAATTTGAAAAAAAAAAAAATTTCGGAAGAAAAAAGAGCAGAATAAGTGTTGACAGCCCATGAAAGAAAATAACCAACGAAATTTAGATTTAACATAGCTCAAGACCTTTTCGACAAATCTTAAATAGTTTTATATTCGTTAGATAAAATAAATTATGATTAATCATTGTTACACTCTCAGGTTTGGCCGACTGGATCACTTTGGATACAGCCCATTCGATAGACTTGATAGATTAAATTGTTAGAAAATGAAAAGCGTTTCTTTTAATCGATATTCAATTTTAATGTCTGTGCCACTGCGATTTCTAGTAAACAGCTGTAATCAGTGAAAAATCAACATTGCTGATATCTTTAAATCGAGTGACAGAAGGTAGAAAAAGTGAAGAAAATACATACATATATATATATATATATATATATATATATATATATATATATATATATATAGCATGTCTTAGAAAAAACGATTAATATATATGTTACCGTTCTGCTATTTTACGCGACATTAACGAAAACGCCCAACAGTCAATAGAAAACAGTTTAGCCTTAGTCAAAAATCGATCGGTATATCTGTTTATCTTTTCCTCACTCTCTCTTATACTTTCTCCCTCCCTTCTCTCTCTCTCTCTTTCTCTGTCTATATATATATATATATATATATATATATATATATATATATATATAGAGAGAGAGAGAGAGAGAGAGAGAGAGAGAGATAGGGAAAGCGAATGAGAGAGAAAACCCAATAGAAAGTATACATAACGAATACGTGTTTACTTACAGATAGAAAATGATGAAATGTCACACTTTTATAATTCCCCAAGTTTTTAGCACACACTCAAGGAAGATACATACATACATACATGCAAGGAAAATCCATACCCATATACATACACACATATATGCATGCATACACACGCATACAATCACGCGTACAAATATACATACATACATAGGGGAATAAACAAATGATTTAAAAAAAATCATTTAAAAAAAGTGCTCAAAACTGACTATTAGAGTTGGATACAACTGAATATAAATTATAGACTCATTACAACTTACGTCAGTGGATGATGATATTTTTTGTAAAAGGGCATAAACTAGAAGTAACAGGACTGTCAGGAAGAGATGAAAACACACACACACACATACACATACACACACACACACACACACACACACACACACACACACACACACACACACACACACACATAAACACTCTGGACGATAGTGAGAGAAAGAAAGAGAGAGAGAGAGTCGTTGATTAGAAGGTTGATATATTTTCTAAGTACATTCAGTATATCGCGGTGAGCATATTATTGAAGTCGTTTAGAAATGATTAAAAAATGAATACATTGCTAGGGTATTATTTCTATTTGAAAACAACACTTATGTTGATTAACCATAGAATACTGACAGTTGTGTTGATCACGTTGAGCATGATTAAAACCATAATATAAAAAAAAATTACAATTAGATGGGTTAATATCATTAATCAACATACCTATCAATATCTATTCATCAATCTATTCAACACACGTTACTCACATACATACATACGTATATATATATATATATATATATATATATGTGTGTGTGTGTGTGTGTGTGTGTGTGTGTGTGTGTGTGTGTGTGTGTGATAAAGAGAGAGAGAGAGAAAGAGAGATAGAGAAAAAGAGATACTTTACAGACGTCTTCTGTTTTTGTCTTTTTAGTATCCACTGATATAACCCCTCAAACTTAAGTCTAAAAATCTATAATCTTTATGAAATTAGCAATTGAGTACGGGATATATTTGTATTCTAAAGGAACAACTTTATTTTAATAATTTTAAAAGATTATCTTTAAAATTATATATATATATATATATATATATATATATATATATATATGTATGTGTGTGTGTGTGTGTGTGTGTGTGTATTCGGTATCATTTGAGGAGTTCATTTTCATGTAATAGTCCGATTATCCTATTTTCCTGTTCTATTAATAATATCTGATATATTTATTTTCTTCTCAGTGCCTGATTTCCTCAGTCGTCGGAGAATCATGTGCTTTTTGCATTTGATAACGGGGAGTTCACCCCTCCGATGAAGACATTATTGATTGTTTTTGACAAGTATCAGTCGGCCTTAATTGGTTTTGTTCTCTTTTGGCTCTGAATTCAATAAATTGCCTTCATCATGAATAGCGTGCGAGTGCTTGACAAGAAGTCGGCCATAATCAATGATCATTGGCAGAAAATATTTCCCGGCTAACGACTTACAGATGATGAGCAAAAAAGCGTCAGCACCGAATATTTTTACTGCAAGATATGAAATTATATCCATCAACTTGTGTATATATTTGGTTAATAAACAATTTGGTGTGAAAATACTCTCACGTCAATCATACTTTTTAGAGACAGGGAAAATATTCTGATATATTCTGTAGTGTATTCCAGACAAATACCTTGGGTAACAAAATTTCAAAAAATCAAAACCTCACAAACTATCATCTCTCTGACAAAAAGACAGGATTTATTTCGGGGTGAAAATCGTTGATAAATAAAAAAACAGAGCAAATATCAAATTATTCGACAAATTAATTGAGCCTTTATATGAGCTTATCTGATCTCGTATTCAAAATATTCTTTAGCATAAACCCATAAAAAATTAATCTTTAGGCAAAAGATGATCTAAAGATACTACCAGGGTTTCTCTTTAAAGGGATTTCCTTAATATAATACAAGTACATACACTTGGGCCAACATAATGTTTACATACATATATATATATTCCACATATATATTCCAAGTTTTTAAATTGTTACCTGGCTCATTTTAGTTCTAATGGAAGAATTTAGCTTTTTGTTTTTAAAGAGAAATCTTAAAAAAAACGAACAAATGTATATATATATATATATATATATATATATACATACATATATATATATATATATATATATATATATAATGGGGGGTGCGCGTCTATGTGAGTAATTAGTATAGTACAAGAACATATGAAGTACATTTTCTCTCTCATAATTGCTGGGTTTATTCAAACATATATATATATATATATATATATATATATATATATATATATATATATATATATATATATATATACGTGGTGAAATCAATAAGTTTCCAGACTTTTTTTGGAGAGGCATTAAAAATTGACGTATATTATTTTTATATGTCCAATGAGATGACAGATCAATTTTTATGTTTTCAGGTTTAAAAGAACAGCTACAGCAGCAATTGGAATACATCCTACTAAAGCCATATTGTCACAGCTGGTGAATTTCAAAAATGCAATCTAGACGTGAGGACACCTTAGAAGAAAGATATGCCATAAGATTTTGTTTTAAACTTGGAAATAATGCCACCGAAACGTATGGGATTCTTCAGACTGCTTTTCGACCATCTTGCATGAATCGAGCATCATTTTGGGTGTGGCATAAGCGATTCAAGGAAGGCAGGGCGTCTGTGAGGGATGATGAGAGGTGAGGGAGGAGTAAGAAAGGCAATACACCAGACTTGATTGACCAAAGGGTTAGGGCTAGGGTTACTATGTTGAGGTTTTAAGGGAGTCCAGCAAGAGACTCCTTGGGAAGAGGCCAGCACTCTTCAAATCGGGTCAGTGGCATTTCCACGAGGACAATGCACCAGTCCACAACTCCATCCTTGTCACAGACTATTTGACCAAGACAGTTCCTCAGCCTCCCTATAGTCAAGACCGTGCTCCCTGTGACTTTTGGTTATTCCCAAAGCTCAGAGACTGTCGTTACGAGACAATTGAGGAGATGAAAGAGACTGTGACGAAGGTCATTGACATGCTCACAAAACAGGGCTTCCATGGGGCCTTCCAGAATTTGTTGGAACGGTACAAGTGTAGTGCACGGGAGGAGATTACTTCGAAGGGGACTTGAGTTTCATGTGTGTACTATCAATAAAAGTACCTATACGAAAACAGTCAAGAAACCTATTAAATATACTATCTATCTATCTATCTATCTATATATATATATATATATATATATATATATATATATATACAGGCTGTTTCGTTGTATTACAACTCTTCAGTGTGGCTAGACACGTTGGACACTTGAAGCTGGGAGAGAAACCCGCACAACTTTACGTCAGACTTAGTATTATATTGCTCAGCCCACAGTTGACATACGTCAGCTCGGGAATTATAAGGCATTATGTAGTAGCTTTGGTTTGTTTACATTTTATACCTTACCTGATGCCAGAGTGTTCAATTCGTTCGAAGAGCTTTGCATAATGCGAGTGGCAGCCGTAAATTATTTTGGCAGAATGCTCAACCCCCATGAAGGAGCGAATTTTGTCATCCACAGACAGACTGTTTCGTTGTATCCCAATTATTCAGTGTGGCTTGACACTTTGAACGCTTTATGCTGGGATCGAAATCTCCCAACTTTACGTTAGACTTAGTATCATACCGTTCAACCAATAAGCGAATTACGTCAGCTCTGGATGCGTATATATATATTTATATATTTATAAATACATATATGCATATATATGTGTGTACACACACACACACACACACACACACACACACAGACACACACACACACACACATATATATATATATATATATTATTGATTTTTATGATAATTCTATTATTATGATTGTGTGAAAACCCAAATGATACAATTTGTAAATAAAAAATATTACGCAAACTGCTTTTTGGTAAAAAAAAAAAAATGCATCATAACAAAAGAAATACACTGACACAATTCCTCAAGCTAAACTTATGTGTGTTCAATACACTATGCATAGCGAGATGTAAATACCGACTGAGTCAGAAAGAATGTACCAAGTTTACACCCAACCGGATCATCAGTACAATTATGATTAAAAAAGGTTTGGAGCTGCCCAATATTTTATTGATTTAAAAACCCGCTAAAGAGAATAAATTTACTTACAAAGAAAAAGCAAAAAAAAAAAAAAAACAACAAAAAACAACAAATAAACCAAAACCAAAACAAAAACAAACAAAGCAAATCAAAAAAGAAGAATAAGGACTTAACAATAATAGTGTTTGTATGAATAGTAAAAAAACTATTGTAGGTTCTACGCAAGGATTTTTCTGAAAACATATTACAATCATAGAATTAATGTTGCATACGAAATGTATTGACACAGAAATAGTTTCTTCAGACTCGATAGCACCACACACACACACACACACACACACACATATATATATATATATATATATATATATATATGTAAAAAATTTCGTTGAATATATTGGACATTTTCTGTCTACATATTCTCTTGTTGATCCTTTCATATTGCCGTATTGATTTCATAGTATTCGGCAGGATTTGATTGATATATTTTCCATGATTGTTTATTTCCCAAGTACTAGCAGCCCGATTTTGGGCCATCATCAGGGGAGGATGTATTACAAAAGTGATGTAACTTTTGTATGTACATTACTACTTTGTAAGAAGAACAGCATCTGATGATGGCCCAAAGTCAGACAAAAAGTAATTGGGAAATAAACAATTATGGAAAATGTATCAATCAATTCCCGCCGAATACAATAAAATCAATACAGCAATATGAAAAGATCAACAAGAAAATATGTAGCCAGAAAATGTCTATTATAATCACCGAAATTTGTATTAATGAAGAAATGCTGCCAAAATACACACACACACAGACATATATATACATATATATATATATATATATATATATATATATATATACAAATTTCATTAAACATAATAGACATTTTATGTCTGCATATTTTCAGTAGTGCATGTTAGGAGTAGATTTTTAAGTATATTGGGGTTGATTTTAAACCAGTGCTAATGTACTTAAATGTCTTTAGCTACTGACACTAATTATAGAATTCTATTTAAAAGAAAACGCCATAATCTTCAACAGTAAAGACGCTCTTACATAGTGGTAATATGCTAAAACAAAAGTCACATCCCTTTTGTAATAGATCCTCCCCTGATGATGGCCCAAATTCGGGCAGAAAGTACTTGGGATACATACAACTATGGACAATACATAAACAAATTCACCCCGAATATGATAAAAGTAATACGGGAATTCGAACGGATCAAAAAGAAAATATGTAGACATAAAATATCTATTATGTTTAATGAAATTTTTATCAACGAAGAAATGCTGCCAATATATATATATATATATATATATATATATATATATATATATATATATATATATATATATATATATATGCAGAAAAGAAAACGAGGAAAGAGAAATGAGCAGAAAATTCAACCAAATACTCTTGAAGGTATATGTACATATGGGAGTATGCACAGATGTTTATAAGTACATGTATATGTGTGAACACACACGGACATAAATACAATCATTGGCGTGGGCCTTTATAAGAAACAAAATGTTAACATTTTTACAAAATTAATTGGAAGTGTAGTAAAAGAGAAAATGCATCAGTATTGTCAGTCGTTATAATCTGATTTATTTGATATAGAAGCAAACAGATCCACAGATCTCTGCCTCTCTCTCTCTCTCTCTCGCTTTCTCCCTTTGTCTCTGTCTCTCTCAACCTTATATATATATATATATATATATATATATATGTGTGTGTGTGTGTGTGTGTGTGTGTGTGTGTGTGTATGTGTGTGTGTGTGTTTGTACATGTATATATATATATATATATATATATAAGTACTCACCTTAACCCCTTTATATATATATATATATATATATATATATATATATATATATATATATATACGTTAACCAGTAATTAAGTGACTAAAAAGAAAGGATAACGAGTACTCAGTCTTGTAAAAAATCTTTAAAAAGATTTTAATCACTTTTCTCCAATAAGAATCACCAGTTTTTGTTCATTATCGAATTTACATTGAATTAATTTCTTTATTTTGTTATTAGTTTTCGGTACAGACAAAATGATAAAATGCAATTTTAATGATCGTCTTTTGACTTTTAATTTGTGTTTCTTTTTATAAATTTTATATAGATCATAAGAAGCGTTTATTTTTTTCTTTCATTTTTGGCTTCATTTAAATATGCCAGTTTTGATTGAATTATAAGATATACAATTTTATTACTATTTATTAAAAATCATTATTTACTTATTATTGACTTTTTACGTTGGAAGTTCTAGAATGAGGGATTCCGCTCAAAGAATAACCAAAAAGTTTTTTGAAGAGGAAATATAATTTTCAGTATTCTTTCATTTCATTCAGTTTTAAGACAGTCCATATATATGGAAAAAGGATTATCTACCCAGGTTTCATCCAAGTTTTTATGATACATGATTTTCTTTGAATATATATATATATATATATATATATATATATATATATATATATATATATATATATATATCTGTCCAGTTAAATCGGAGTCATGAATAATTCCGTTAGGACAATAAATCATTCAACTATGAACATTTAAATTTTCCTCTTAATTTTCCTGGTAAAGAGCTCAATGTAACTGACATCACAGAGCAATAATTTCTTTAAGTAAAACAAAAACCGGTCAAATTTCGATTATAAATTTATTTCCATCCTGTTATGGGTATTGATATGAATGAATAACAACAAAAATAACAGGACTTCTTCAGATCTAATGGATATCCATTAAATCTGAAGAAGCCTGTTATTTTTGGTGTTTTTGATTCATATCAATACCCATAACAGGATGGAAATAAATCTATAATCGAAATGCGACCTGTTTTCGCTTTATATATACTCTAGTGTCTGATATATAAATGTGTCGCGCACGCGCGAGCGTTTGCATGTGTGTATGTGTGTACTTATCACAAGATACATAAAAGTGACTTTCAATGCATGAACAAGTCGTAAGGAAACTTACAAGAATAACATGATACCAAATAATATTTCACCTTTGTAAGATAATTATTTTTTGCAATAAAAAAATCTATTAATATTTAGACGGATGCTCTTTAACTTTATGATAAAAAATATGCAGAATGACCGAATGAAATAAAAGAAAACGGATGGTAATTTTCTGTATGTAAAGTTCCTCGTGCTTCATTTCAATATTTTTTGATTAATCTCTTTAAAATTATTTGCTAAATTACATAATTCTTTATTTTTTGCTGACTGCAAAATATTATTAATTTTACATGCTGCAACGATTAATACTGCGTCCATTATCTCGATGATATGTGAGAAAAGAGATAACAAAAATGAGTAGGACTGTATAATATTAACTCCTATTCTGATATATCTTCATGCTTGTTGATTTATGAATATCAAACTTTGGCAATCAAAAGTAGACAAGTTAAAGCACGCTAAATAATTTTTAGCAAATAGATCACAGTGCTATTCTCTAAGAATAAAAGATTATAAGTGATTATCTTCTTTGGCTATAACGTCAGTCGGTTACAGTATATGTCATTAATGATATAACGATTAAGAAGAGAACTACCTTGCCAATAAATGCTACAATATATTATATATATATATATATATATATATATATATATATATATATACATATATATATATATATATATATATATATATATATATATATATCCTGATCATCAACAACATCATCAAGTTCACCCTCCGTCCCATCACTTTTGACAGGTCCTCTAGGTGGCATTCACTCTCCACACAGTGTCTGCTGGTTGGTAAACATGAGTCAGTCCATGTGTATGAAGCTATAAGAGAAAGTCACCTTTGAGTCTTACTCCACTAGTAATCCATCATGTCCTGTTCGCCTTACTTAAATGTTTGTGAGATGAGAGGGTAGTGACCTTTTACTTTTGCTCTTTTGTTAGGTGTTGCTTCGAATAATTCTTCAAAACAATACTAAGATCCTTGTGTAGGACCCATTCAGCTTTTTCTCGCGAAGTTTCGTTACAGCCTAGGTGGTTCATTCACATTGTACTCATAAACACAGCTTGGAAGAAATCCCGTTTAATTTTATCAAAAGAAAACCTGCAAATAGCAATCCATGCATTCGCAATGCGTATACTGGCATCGTTTTCTGTAGATGAGATATTACTGCCGAGGTATGTAAACTGGTCTACTATTTTCTGAATCTCAACACCTAATGCAGAGATGACTCCATGTTGTTTAAAAACACATGAAAGCAAATTTATCTGTGTATTTTCCATCTATCATAGTTTCTGGGGGATATTGTCTGCTTTTTATCTTTTTTAATATGTAACCATTTTTTCTATTAGATCTATTGACGTTCGTCTAAACGTAATCTCTCTTTATATATATATATATATATATATATATATATATATATATATATATATATATGTATATATATATATGTATATATATATATATATATATATATATATATATATAGGAGGTATCCTACAATAACTGATGTTTATACAGCAGCATTGTTTCTAACAAAACCTTAATCAGGTGATGACTCTGGGTTCAGGCATGGTTTCGGGCCCGAAGCATTATTACCACTAACCCAGAGCACCCCAGCAGTATGTCACGACACCACCAGACTTTGTCAGATTGTTGTTTCTCTGTGGGATTGCCAGATCCACGCTAATGCAGTAAGAGCCTTATCTTGGTTCTTTTCCATGTATTTCCTCTTGTCTGATGGAGGAAGTCCAAGATTAGTTAAGAAAACGGAGGTTGAGTTGGCAATAAAACCTCTGCATCCGACTTCAATAGGAAATACATTCGTTATCCAGCCATTTCTGACACATTGTTCTCGCAGATCATCATATTTTTCCAACTTACGCTGATGTGCCCAGTCGAAATTTTCTTCATAAGGGACCGTTAACTTAATAACGAAAACTTTTTTGGCTTTAACGGACCAAATGACAATATCTAGACGCTTTGTCTTTAACGCTCTTTCAGTTGGAAATATGAAGTTATGTTTTAAATCGGTTGCGACGTGCCAGTCTGTGCAGCTCTCAAGCAATGATGGTTTACACATATTTTCACGTGCAATTTTCAGAAAATTTCCTTCTTTAACGAACTGAATTGCTCTGTTGTTGATAATATTTAGAGCTTTATTGGCAGTCTCACATGTTTTTGAAACCCCAGAAAAAATCTTGAGGACTTCGTTATGTCTCCTAGTATAACTTATTAGAGCGTACTCACATCCAGTGAGAATATGTTTGAGGCTTGCAGTTTTTCCACATGGTTTGCATCGGTCGGATGTTGTTAACCCCCAAGCATGAAGGTTGACTGATGTTGGTAAGACGTCGTAGACTGCTTTTATGAGGAAACTTAATTTCTTTGGTTCCATGTGCTTGAAGTATCTCTATGTGACAGCTCTATCTTTTGCATTCTCCCACTTAGTCCATGCGCCATATTTCCTTTATCCTACAGCTGTAGCAAAACGCCCAACTTCCTCAAGATGATGGATTTCTTCCGACACCATTTTTCTTCTGTTTGCCGTGGATTCTTTTGGCCATCAACACTGTGGATGTAGGCCTAGACCTGCTTTTCCATTTGCCACAGTGCCAATTATTTCTTTCATCCTGAGGGCCGATTCTGTATTCTCAACAGGTATTTTTGCCTTCCATTTCCGACCGGTTATCACAGAAGGCTGGGCATTCTTCACCAGTGGGTCGCGAGAGTCATGCAGCATTTGAAAGAGTTGCGCTTTTCCTAATTTATATTCCTCAACAAGTGACAACGTTGGATGTTTTAGTTTTGTTGATGAACTATATAGTGCTACGTTTAAAGAGTTAGGTACTCCCAACCATTTGTTTATAAATTTGCTGATTTACCGCTTCATTGTTTCAACTTTTGTAAGTGATACCTCATATATTTGTAATAACCATGCTAATTTAGGAATTAATCCAAAATAAATGCACCATATTTTATCTTTGTTCACGAGGTCACACTTATCAATGGAGCGTAATCCATCTTGTAGCTGTTTTCTTAAGTCCTGCCAGCGATGTCGATCAGTAAGTGGTAGGGAGTAGCAGCGACCGAGACTCTTAACGCTTTTTTGGCGGATCGCAGGGATTTCGTTTCCACTGAAAGAAAACTTTATTTCTTTGCAGTTTCCTTTCAGCAACGATAAACTTCGGCACTTTGAAGGCTTTATTTTCATAGCAGCCTAATTGAAGAGCTCTTGGAGGCGGGTCACCAGTTGTTTCATGTGTGATCAGGATTCTGCAATTAGAGTTACATCATCCATGAAAGCATTCATAGATGGACCGGTTATTTGATTGGTGTTGACATCGGCACTACGTAATATCATCTCCATTACCAATACGAAAAGTAGTGGAGAGATAACACAAACCATCATGATGCCAATATTCAACTTTTGCCAGTTAGTTGAATATTTATTATTAGAAAACCTCACATAAGTACATTTAAAGTACGTTGATATAAGGTTTTTAATATATATATATATATATATATATATATATATATATATATATATATATATATATATATATATATATATATATATATATATATATATATATATATATATATATATATATATATATATATATATATATATATATATATATATATATATATATATATATATATATATATATATATATATATATATATATATACTCTACTGTCTTGTCTTTGTTCATTTTTTTATACAGTCGAATTTGTATATATATATATATATATATATATATATATATATATATATATATATATATACAAGTGCTTAGACGATGGAATATAATCACATATAATAGTAAAATAAGAGAATTTTTAAAAAATATTTACTAATTCATTCCTTCAATTTGTTTACTTTTGACTTCGAATTTTATCTACACATGGTGTTTTGTCTTGTGCTGAATGAACAATATGTATATCAAACGTCTAATTTTTTTTTTCCTGCAGGAATTTAAAAAAATATATATTTCAGAATATAAAAAAATAAACAATTAAAAGACTTGGAAAGTTGTTTTTTTTCCGATATTTTTTCTTAAGGAAACACATTCATTAATCCAATTAAAAAAAACAAAACAATAATTCTAATGTATTTTTATTTCATGATTCTGAACAAATATTCTGCTCGAAGGACTGAGGCTTTTCAAAATCTTTTAAACAATTTATAATCTTGAATAAGTTATCATAACTAGAAATAGAAAATTTTCTCCTTTTTGAAATATTATCAGTCTTGATTTTATCACTAAAGACTGGGCATAAAAGTAGATAATTCTATTGGATTAAGTTATGTAAATATTCTATGTTAGCACACCAAACAAAGCACCTATAACCAAGCTAAAAATCGCCACAAACTTATACCCAGTCAAATTTATGGTTGTTTTATTATAAAATAATTAATACTAAAATGTACCATTTTATCAATAATTAGAGTACCAATGAACAGACACGGAATTAATAGCATAAAATACGTAAATAATGATCAACCTACGAGTGAGATACATTTTGAAGAGCTAAAAGAAATTCTATTGGGACATTTTCTCTAAAAAGATGATACTGAAGGTATTTTTTTTTACAATTTTGATTATAAAATTATACCCGGCAATATTTTGATAAATCTCAAGTACATTGTTGATCATTTCGTTTCGGTTTGCTTTCGTTGTTTTACGGTTGCTCAGAATGGCTCAAGTGGATCAGAGCTTCTTGAATTATGTCTCTGTTTAATGATTGATGACAATAGACCTGGACAATTAGAGCTTTTATATTTATGCCTTTTTTAATGGTTACTCAGAAAGTTCCAGGATGATCAGAAGTTCTAAAATTGTTTTTTTTTCAACGATTACTCAGAATGGCCCATGAGGGTCAGAGCTTCTTAAATCATGTATTTGTTTAATGGTTGAGCAGCTAGGTCCTGGAAGGTCAAGGCTTCTTAAATGGTCTTTTTTTCAACGATTACTCCGAATGGCCCATGAGGGTCAGAGCTTCTTAAATTATGTATTTGTTTCATGGTTGAGCAGCAAGGTCCAGGAAGGTCAAGGCTTCTTAAATGGTCTTTTTTTCAACGATTACTCAGAATGGCCCATGAGGGTCAGAGCTTCTTAAATTATGTCTCTTAACTTTTTCGGAATTGAAAGTATGCTTAAGAAGTTATGTAGAAACTGAGCGTATGCGTTACCCACCAGATGAATCAAACAATATATTACAAATGAAGACAATATTTAATAAGATTAACCCAAGAAATAAACCCGAGGTAAGTACGCATTCTCGCTATGATTATAGATCAACAAATTATTACAAAAATTACCAGACACCTCAACATAGTAGAGAGGATCTCCTCCCTTCTACCAGGGTAGATTAAATGTTATTTGTTTTGCTTGTTGGAGGAGAGGGTACAAAGCATTTGATTGTAAAATAGAAGGCAAAGTAATTTTGTTATAATGTAAGAACCTATTCAATTGGCCAAACCTTACATTGTTATATTTCTTAAAGCATAAGTCTGACACTTTGCTCGCTACACAGAAATATCTAGCTGACATCGCCCCTTACAGCCATATAAAATGTTTACAGTTGTGAACTTTATTTTCTATGGCAAGGTTTCTCCTTATTGAGTCAAAATTGCCTACAATATTGTGGGTTTACGCATTGATGGTTACAGCGTACATTAGAAATCGTCCTTATTATAAAAACACAAGAAAAAAGCCCATATGAACGTTTCACCGGTTCAAAACCAAACTTAAATAAGATACATATTTTGGCACAACTTGTTTTTGTTATGTACAAAATAAAACGAAACTGGATCCTCATTGTGAAAAAGGTATTGTTGTTAGCTATGATTAGCAAAGTACAACTTACTTGATTTACTTCCTGGAAATAATGGCAATTAGTAGAGTTTGATATGTGAAATTTACCAACTAGTATGATAATAGCTCACTAGAAACCAGATAATAATACCGAAAATCCAGAATCTGTAATCACATATGACATAGAATTGAAAGACGGCCCAAATACGGAAGGAGAGGGGCAAATAACCCGTTATCCCGTCCGACGGAGACTTATCCCATCCGACATAAAACTTTGAATTTGGTAGTGTTGATTCCCGTCGTACACCGAGTATGGTTCCTGCAAATTACTCTGAGGCTGTAAATTCTTCAGAATCAAATAAATACTTTTTAGCAATGGTGAAATAATTTCATTCCTTCGTAGAAAATAATAATTTTGATTGGCAGAAGGCCTCGGATAATAAAAATATTATCAGTAGTAGGTATTTTTTACAATAAGAAGTAAAAACGACGGAGGTCATGAGTATAAAGCTCGTTTCTTACCCAAAAGCTAAGAGAAACTTTCGCCCCGACAACAAATATGGCTAAGTACAGCAAATGGCAGTCCAGTATGACTTGTTAATTCATCATATGGATATTAAGAGAGCATATTTAAGTGCCCTCTTTGACTATGAAATATTTTATGTTGAGCTGCCAGAAGACTTTAAAGGTAAGAATGGGAATTTCGTTGGTAAACTTTTAAAAAAATGTCGAACATGGAATAAAGCATTCCATACTTATTTAACTACACAAAATTTTGTCCAGTCACCTGTTGACCTCTGCATGTACGTTTAAAATGTCTGCGATCAAATGTACAGCATTTTATAGTGGGTTGATGATATATTAATAGCTTCAAAAACCGAGGCACACCTTATGCAAATTAAAACAAGACTGAACTCATGATTCCAAATGACTGATCCTAGGAAATTATTCTGGTTCTTAGGAATACAATTTGAATGCAAAAATTATACTATTTAAATGAATCAATCAAGATATATCCAGAAGATATGATTAAAGTTCGGCATGGCAGACTGTAAACCAGGGCCAACTCCGTGTGAAATGGATATAACGAAAACATGTGACGAAGTCGATTTAATAGAAGTCAAACCTTATCGGGAAATAATTGGCAGTTTAATATAATAGTTGCAAGAAGACCAGGTATTTGTTATACTGTTACAAGGTTGTCTCTAGACTAAGCAAAACCAAATTATTTCCAATTAACGAAGGCAAAACACGTCTTACGTTTTCAGCCAGTCCCTAATATCTAAGAAATCGCAGAAACCCTTGAAATTTGAAGGGTTTGTGACTCAGATTGGAGTAATTTAGATGACAGAAAAATCATAAGCGGATTTTACTTTAGATTGGTAGAAAATAAACCAATGATTTCAGCCGCTTTGTCTACATGCGATGCAGAATTCATAGTTATATCATTAGCAAGACAAGAAGCCCTGTATCTTAGAGCACTATTGAGAACTATGAGATAACTTGAGTCGCTTAACAACCCAACAACTATTCACTGTGATAATTAGTCCAGTATTGCGTTTGCAAAAAAGATAGTCATTCATCAAAGATCAAAACGTATTGATATCAAATATCTTTATTTAATGGTTACACAGAATGGCCTGCACAGAAAAGCCCAGGTGTGTCAGAACTTCTTAAAGTATGCCTTTTTAATGCTTGCTCAGAAAGACCTCGGAGGGTCAGATCTTCTTAAAGTATGTCTTTTATTAATGTGTACACAGAATGGTCCATGAGGGTCAGAGTTCTTAAATTATGTAATTGTTTAATGGTTATTCAGTATTCTCCATAAACGTCAGGGCTTTCTAAATTTTGTCTTTGTTTTGTTTGAAACCTATAACATGGCGAAAGTTAGCTCTCGTGTATAAACCAACCATTGTAAATCGATAATTTCATTTTCTTGTTCTCATATGCTCGTCCAATATATCCGAATCTATTTTCTAAATTATGCGCTGCAGAAAACCGTTTTGAAATACATCAACCACACTGAGCGTCCACACTCTCTTTGTTTCACCTAATTCTATCTTCAATGATGTCCAGTGATATCGTAGTGTAATTTTATCTGGTCTTATTTTAATTTACAAAACAATAGAAAATTCATTATCTGCGGTTTATTGTAATTTGCTTCATTTGGTTAAGAATATTTATTGCCTTGTAACTGATCACTGCTAACTTAAATAAATATTCAGTACCAACCTTATGTAGATAGTGACACATATGGAGGTCATATAAATATTCATATTTATTATTTGGTTAAGGCGTTGTGTCGTTTGGAGGTAGATTATCATTGGAGGTTTTGTTTGTGTTATTTTGTCATAGTTAATATTTCTATTTTCTTTTTTTTTTTCAGACATTATATGGTTTTATCTGTTTTTATAATTTTCTATTTCTCCGTTAATTACGAAGTAGATTATTCGCACTGGACATGATCCTGTTGTGTCAATACACCAGGAAATACAAGAAGGTTTTGGTTTTCCGGTAAATTAAGAACTGAATTGATTATGGTCAAGCAAACTCTTTTATGAGCAAAGAAGAATTCATAAAATTCCAGCGCATAAACTCTAAATGATTTTCTAAGGGGTTTTCGATGTTCTGTTTTCAAACTTTTGTGTGCTACCATGTGAAGTAATAAAGGCACAAATGCACAGATACTTTTATTTATCGGTGACAGTGTGACAGTTTTGATATGATGACCATTGAGTAAAATGCATTCAATCATATATGCTATCAATTGTTTATATTGAACCGATCATACAGAGATTTAATACAATAATGAAATCAAACAAACAATCAAACAAACAAAATAACACTAATGTCGTCGAACGCAACTAATTTGAATACACTCGATGAAGAATCTCAGTTGTCGCGAAATAGTACAAATGAATTCTCAAAAGCCATGGATTAATTGCATTTTCCTCAATGAACTTTGTATTCATTTGTCAATTTCGTCATTTTAGGCGAAAAAAGCAAACAAAAAACAAAATAGCCGTTCCATTAACTTTACGTTCTGCATGTCACTTTCAATATCCCCTATCACATTCATTATTGAAAAAAAGACAATGTTAATCGTAATTAACATGAATATTGAACTCGCTTAGTTATCCAAAATGTCTTTTAATGGATTTATCCAGAAACCAGGTGAGAGCAAGTCCCTTAAACACTCTCGTAGGAACGCCGTCTTATGAATGGTTTCAAACTTTCATTAAGTTTTCTAAGCCTTTAATGGATATTTAAAAGAATATCTTCCGTTTCGGGGCCCCAATAAAATTTAGTAGAAACAACGCTGACATGTACATTAACGATAATAAAATAACTCTTCTCTTATGACAGCTTATTTCAAGTCATTCACTTCCAAAGTCAGTCTGAAAACTTTAACATCCAAATAAAAGCGGGAAGACATAAAAATATAACTTGTATATCAACCTCGTTTCGTCACACAGATGTGGATGATATCTCGTATATTGCTGCTTTTGTAATATACAAGTATGTCGACTTATCCGACATCCAACCAAGTTAGATTTGACATGAAATCCTTTTATAGAGAGAGGTCACGTAAGAATTGAGACTAATTACAAAATATGCTTTATCTTCTCGGTATTCCCCTTTAAGGGTGCTTCATGTGTCTAGAATTAAACTCAACCTTGCAGACCAGGTACTGCCAAAGAGAAGGTAAATTTGAAGATAAGATGATTCCTGAAAGTAAATGGAACAGAAGAAAAAGATTAGAGGATAGGTGATGTTGGTGGTGTGTTAAGGAGTTTCAAAGAAATTTGACGAAGAGAAAAACGAGAGGAAGAGATTACAAGTTAACACAAAGGTAAAAAAGGACGGATATGTAGTAAGAGAAATTACCATTTATTTTATTATTGGTATCTCAGCCTCCATCTGGACATGTCACAAAAACAGGGACCACCAAATCTATCTTCAGAAGAGGTGTAAACCCCACGCAAAAGGAGTGCCCGGTGTATATTACTCGTCGGTCGGTCGTCGTGAGATGGGATAGAGACTGGATATTTGACTGACAAATAAGCTTTTCTCTGTATCTTGTTACTTTAATATATCCTTAAATTTATACCGTCTATTCTGAACCAGAGTTGTGGCGTCCGTTTGTGTTCTGTCTTTGAGGTAAATAGATCTGTTTAAAACTATAAATATACAATGAATATAGTTAGGAATAAAATAACCCTAAACGAGTTGGCATGCCATTAAAATAAAAAATAACACTCAAAGCCAGGGAGATATAATGTTGTATTCCTGAGTAAATGAAGGAAACACCCTATTGTTTTATAAATCATAGTTGATCTTCAATTTACTGTCTCAAAAGGATGTTAGCAAATATGTTCAAAGTAAACATCTTAGCCATTTAAGTCATTTTAATTATCATTAAGAAGTCAAGTCATTTTCATATTTTACACATTTTTCAGGTTAATTCGTGTAACTACGGTCAGATGAAGAGTTTAAGTTCAGCTTAATCAGCTTTACAACTGTCTCCGTTCTTCTGTTTTGTCTTTCTGAATGCTATATTTTCTTGAAGAAGTTTTTCTAATAGAATAAATGTTTCTAATACATGGTCTAACATCAATCACTCCCAAATGTTAAATTGTCATCCGTGCCGTGTAATAACACTTGATCTAGCATATTAATGCCTTATCAATTGTTGTTAAGATCCGATCCTGTTTTGAACAGGTGCGCACAGTGCGTTTACACTTGAAAGATTTTTAAAGACTAGTGAATACATAATGGCTACACAGAGAGCTTTACATTTAGAATTGTGTTGGAATTATACTACTACACTTATAATATTGATAGTGTTATGGATTGAAAATTTTCGAACAACAATAATATTCAAACGTTGCATAAAATGCGTACCAAGTATTTAAAAAAAACAACGTTCGATCGTTAATGATCGGATAAAAAAAAACAAAAAAAAACATATTAGCAAGATCGAGCTACCCTTAACACTTGCTTATGTTAATTTTAACTCCTCAGATGTCAGTTTAGAATGTCGGTAATATTTCTGTCGCAATCCGTATATCATTCAAATTTCTTTCTTTTTTTTAAGAAAAAATGTTATAGTTTGCTTTGGTTTCTTTGTTTAATGGCCTATTGTTGTATATTGACCTTCGAACCGGCCAAACATGCCATTCAAAAGTGATGCACCGGAAGCATTGGCCAGTAATTGAAAGAAATCGCGTAGGCGGATTTGGCTGACGAAATGGGACAAGGTAAAAGCCCATGATACACTCATAGACTGATGCACCGGAAGAGAGTGACCTCTGAACTGCATGACAGTTATTTCCGCTTGATGATGATCAAACATGCCATTCCTAAGATTAAGTGGGCGACTGAGTGGGTGATTGAACTATTATATATCTCGGTGAGGATAGGAAGTCAGGAGTTGGAGACAAGACGAATTAGAGACGAGATGTGGTAGGGAAAGCCACCACCGGACAGAAGGGGCCTTTGGGACCCGACTGAGTTGGGGACCAGAGAAGTCGGAGTCAAGATGTGGTAGAGAAAGCCACCACCCGGCAGAATCGGCTCTCGGGACCCCCGATGGAGTTTGGGGACCCGACCAGTTGGTGGAAGATGCAGTAGAGAAAGCCAGTAGAGTGGGCC
>OY757917.1:114080068-114282048 GCA_963585895.1 Sepioteuthis lessoniana | reverse complement strand
ATGCAAGGAAAATCCATACCCATATACATACACACATATATGCATGCATACACACGCATACAATCACGCGTACAAATATACATACATACATAGGGGAATAAACAAATGATTTAAAAAAAATCATTTAAAAAAAGTGCTCAAAACTGACTATTAGAGTTGGATACAACTGAATATAAATTATAGACTCATTACAACTTACGTCAGTGGATGATGATATTTTTTGTAAAAGGGCATAAACTAGAAGTAACAGGACTGTCAGGAAGAGATGAAAACACACACACACACATACACATACACACACACACACACACACACACACACACACACACACACACACACACACACACACACATAAACACTCTGGACGATAGTGAGAGAAAGAAAGAGAGAGAGAGAGTCGTTGATTAGAAGGTTGATATATTTTCTAAGTACATTCAGTATATCGCGGTGAGCATATTATTGAAGTCGTTTAGAAATGATTAAAAAATGAATACATTGCTAGGGTATTATTTCTATTTGAAAACAACACTTATGTTGATTAACCATAGAATACTGACAGTTGTGTTGATCACGTTGAGCATGATTAAAACCATAATATAAAAAAAAATTACAATTAGATGGGTTAATATCATTAATCAACATACCTATCAATATCTATTCATCAATCTATTCAACACACGTTACTCACATACATACATACGTATATATATATATATATATATATATATATGTGTGTGTGTGTGTGTGTGTGTGTGTGTGTGTGTGTGTGTGTGTGTGTGATAAAGAGAGAGAGAGAGAAAGAGAGATAGAGAAAAAGAGATACTTTACAGACGTCTTCTGTTTTTGTCTTTTTAGTATCCACTGATATAACCCCTCAAACTTAAGTCTAAAAATCTATAATCTTTATGAAATTAGCAATTGAGTACGGGATATATTTGTATTCTAAAGGAACAACTTTATTTTAATAATTTTAAAAGATTATCTTTAAAATTATATATATATATATATATATATATATATATATATATATATGTATGTGTGTGTGTGTGTGTGTGTGTGTGTATTCGGTATCATTTGAGGAGTTCATTTTCATGTAATAGTCCGATTATCCTATTTTCCTGTTCTATTAATAATATCTGATATATTTATTTTCTTCTCAGTGCCTGATTTCCTCAGTCGTCGGAGAATCATGTGCTTTTTGCATTTGATAACGGGGAGTTCACCCCTCCGATGAAGACATTATTGATTGTTTTTGACAAGTATCAGTCGGCCTTAATTGGTTTTGTTCTCTTTTGGCTCTGAATTCAATAAATTGCCTTCATCATGAATAGCGTGCGAGTGCTTGACAAGAAGTCGGCCATAATCAATGATCATTGGCAGAAAATATTTCCCGGCTAACGACTTACAGATGATGAGCAAAAAAGCGTCAGCACCGAATATTTTTACTGCAAGATATGAAATTATATCCATCAACTTGTGTATATATTTGGTTAATAAACAATTTGGTGTGAAAATACTCTCACGTCAATCATACTTTTTAGAGACAGGGAAAATATTCTGATATATTCTGTAGTGTATTCCAGACAAATACCTTGGGTAACAAAATTTCAAAAAAATCAAAACCTCACAAACTATCATCTCTCTGACAAAAAGACAGGATTTATTTCGGGGTGAAAATCGTTGATAAATAAAAAAACAGAGCAAATATCAAATTATTCGACAAATTAATTGAGCCTTTATATGAGCTTATCTGATCTCGTATTCAAAATATTCTTTAGCATAAACCCATAAAAAATTAATCTTTAGGCAAAAGATGATCTAAAGATACTACCAGGGTTTCTCTTTAAAGGGATTTCCTTAATATAATACAAGTACATACACTTGGGCCAACATAATGTTTACATACATATATATATATTCCACATATATATTCCAAGTTTTTAAATTGTTACCTGGCTCATTTTAGTTCTAATGGAAGAATTTAGCTTTTTGTTTTTAAAGAGAAATCTTAAAAAAAACGAACAAATGTATATATATATATATATATATATATATATACATACATATATATATATATATATATATATATATATAATGGGGGGTGCGCGTCTATGTGAGTAATTAGTATAGTACAAGAACATATGAAGTACATTTTCTCTCTCATAATTGCTGGGTTTATTCAAACATATATATATATATATATATATATATATATATATATATATATATATATATATATATATATATATACGTGGTGAAATCAATAAGTTTCCAGACTTTTTTTGGAGAGGCATTAAAAATTGACGTATATTATTTTTATATGTCCAATGAGATGACAGATCAATTTTTATGTTTTCAGGTTTAAAAGAACAGCTACAGCAGCAATTGGAATACATCCTACTAAAGCCATATTGTCACAGCTGGTGAATTTCAAAAATGCAATCTAGACGTGAGGACACCTTAGAAGAAAGATATGCCATAAGATTTTGTTTTAAACTTGGAAATAATGCCACCGAAACGTATGGGATTCTTCAGACTGCTTTTCGACCATCTTGCATGAATCGAGCATCATTTTGGGTGTGGCATAAGCGATTCAAGGAAGGCAGGGCGTCTGTGAGGGATGATGAGAGGTGAGGGAGGAGTAAGAAAGGCAATACACCAGACTTGATTGACCAAAGGGTTAGGGCTAGGGTTACTATGTTGAGGTTTTAAGGGAGTCCAGCAAGAGACTCCTTGGGAAGAGGCCAGCACTCTTCAAATCGGGTCAGTGGCATTTCCACGAGGACAATGCACCAGTCCACAACTCCATCCTTGTCACAGACTATTTGACCAAGACAGTTCCTCAGCCTCCCTATAGTCAAGACCGTGCTCCCTGTGACTTTTGGTTATTCCCAAAGCTCAGAGACTGTCGTTACGAGACAATTGAGGAGATGAAAGAGACTGTGACGAAGGTCATTGACATGCTCACAAAACAGGGCTTCCATGGGGCCTTCCAGAATTTGTTGGAACGGTACAAGTGTAGTGCACGGGAGGAGATTACTTCGAAGGGGACTTGAGTTTCATGTGTGTACTATCAATAAAAGTACCTATACGAAAACAGTCAAGAAACCTATTAAATATACTATCTATCTATCTATCTATCTATATATATATATATATATATATATATATATATATATATACAGGCTGTTTCGTTGTATTACAACTCTTCAGTGTGGCTAGACACGTTGGACACTTGAAGCTGGGAGAGAAACCCGCACAACTTTACGTCAGACTTAGTATTATATTGCTCAGCCCACAGTTGACATACGTCAGCTCGGGAATTATAAGGCATTATGTAGTAGCTTTGGTTTGTTTACATTTTATACCTTACCTGATGCCAGAGTGTTCAATTCGTTCGAAGAGCTTTGCATAATGCGAGTGGCAGCCGTAAATTATTTTGGCAGAATGCTCAACCCCCATGAAGGAGCGAATTTTGTCATCCACAGACAGACTGTTTCGTTGTATCCCAATTATTCAGTGTGGCTTGACACTTTGAACGCTTTATGCTGGGATCGAAATCTCCCAACTTTACGTTAGACTTAGTATCATACCGTTCAACCAATAAGCGAATTACGTCAGCTCTGGATGCGTATATATATATTTATATATTTATAAATACATATATGCATATATATGTGTGTACACACACACACACACACACACACACACACACAGACACACACACACACACACATATATATATATATATATATATTATTGATTTTTATGATAATTCTATTATTATGATTGTGTGAAAACCCAAATGATACAATTTGTAAATAAAAAATATTACGCAAACTGCTTTTTGGTAAAAAAAAAAAAATGCATCATAACAAAAGAAATACACTGACACAATTCCTCAAGCTAAACTTATGTGTGTTCAATACACTATGCATAGCGAGATGTAAATACCGACTGAGTCAGAAAGAATGTACCAAGTTTACACCCAACCGGATCATCAGTACAATTATGATTAAAAAAGGTTTGGAGCTGCCCAATATTTTATTGATTTAAAAACCCGCTAAAGAGAATAAATTTACTTACAAAGAAAAAGCAAAAAAAAAAAAAAAACAACAAAAAACAACAAATAAACCAAAACCAAAACAAAAACAAACAAAGCAAATCAAAAAAGAAGAATAAGGACTTAACAATAATAGTGTTTGTATGAATAGTAAAAAAACTATTGTAGGTTCTACGCAAGGATTTTTCTGAAAACATATTACAATCATAGAATTAATGTTGCATACGAAATGTATTGACACAGAAATAGTTTCTTCAGACTCGATAGCACCACACACACACACACACACACACACACATATATATATATATATATATATATATATATATGTAAAAAATTTCGTTGAATATATTGGACATTTTCTGTCTACATATTCTCTTGTTGATCCTTTCATATTGCCGTATTGATTTCATAGTATTCGGCAGGATTTGATTGATATATTTTCCATGATTGTTTATTTCCCAAGTACTAGCAGCCCGATTTTGGGCCATCATCAGGGGAGGATGTATTACAAAAGTGATGTAACTTTTGTATGTACATTACTACTTTGTAAGAAGAACAGCATCTGATGATGGCCCAAAGTCAGACAAAAAGTAATTGGGAAATAAACAATTATGGAAAATGTATCAATCAATTCCCGCCGAATACAATAAAATCAATACAGCAATATGAAAAGATCAACAAGAAAATATGTAGCCAGAAAATGTCTATTATAATCACCGAAATTTGTATTAATGAAGAAATGCTGCCAAAATACACACACACACAGACATATATATACATATATATATATATATATATATATATATATATATATACAAATTTCATTAAACATAATAGACATTTTATGTCTGCATATTTTCAGTAGTGCATGTTAGGAGTAGATTTTTAAGTATATTGGGGTTGATTTTAAACCAGTGCTAATGTACTTAAATGTCTTTAGCTACTGACACTAATTATAGAATTCTATTTAAAAGAAAACGCCATAATCTTCAACAGTAAAGACGCTCTTACATAGTGGTAATATGCTAAAACAAAAGTCACATCCCTTTTGTAATAGATCCTCCCCTGATGATGGCCCAAATTCGGGCAGAAAGTACTTGGGATACATACAACTATGGACAATACATAAACAAATTCACCCCGAATATGATAAAAGTAATACGGGAATTCGAACGGATCAAAAAGAAAATATGTAGACATAAAATATCTATTATGTTTAATGAAATTTTTATCAACGAAGAAATGCTGCCAATATATATATATATATATATATATATATATATATATATATATATATATATATATATATATATATATATGCAGAAAAGAAAACGAGGAAAGAGAAATGAGCAGAAAATTCAACCAAATACTCTTGAAGGTATATGTACATATGGGAGTATGCACAGATGTTTATAAGTACATGTATATGTGTGAACACACACGGACATAAATACAATCATTGGCGTGGGCCTTTATAAGAAACAAAATGTTAACATTTTTACAAAATTAATTGGAAGTGTAGTAAAAGAGAAAATGCATCAGTATTGTCAGTCGTTATAATCTGATTTATTTGATATAGAAGCAAACAGATCCACAGATCTCTGCCTCTCTCTCTCTCTCTCTCGCTTTCTCCCTTTGTCTCTGTCTCTCTCAACCTTATATATATATATATATATATATATATATATGTGTGTGTGTGTGTGTGTGTGTGTGTGTGTGTGTGTATGTGTGTGTGTGTGTTTGTACATGTATATATATATATATATATATATATAAGTACTCACCTTAACCCCTTTATATATATATATATATATATATATATATATATATATATATATATATATACGTTAACCAGTAATTAAGTGACTAAAAAGAAAGGATAACGAGTACTCAGTCTTGTAAAAAATCTTTAAAAAGATTTTAATCACTTTTCTCCAATAAGAATCACCAGTTTTTGTTCATTATCGAATTTACATTGAATTAATTTCTTTATTTTGTTATTAGTTTTCGGTACAGACAAAATGATAAAATGCAATTTTAATGATCGTCTTTTGACTTTTAATTTGTGTTTCTTTTTATAAATTTTATATAGATCATAAGAAGCGTTTATTTTTTTCTTTCATTTTTGGCTTCATTTAAATATGCCAGTTTTGATTGAATTATAAGATATACAATTTTATTACTATTTATTAAAAATCATTATTTACTTATTATTGACTTTTTACGTTGGAAGTTCTAGAATGAGGGATTCCGCTCAAAGAATAACCAAAAAGTTTTTTGAAGAGGAAATATAATTTTCAGTATTCTTTCATTTCATTCAGTTTTAAGACAGTCCATATATATGGAAAAAGGATTATCTACCCAGGTTTCATCCAAGTTTTTATGATACATGATTTTCTTTGAATATATATATATATATATATATATATATATATATATATATATATATATATATATATATATTCTGTCCAGTTAAATCGGAGTCATGAATAATTCCGTTAGGACAATAAATCATTCAACTATGAACATTTAAATTTTCCTCTTAATTTTCCTGGTAAAGAGCTCAATGTAACTGACATCACAGAGCAATAATTTCTTTAAGTAAAACAAAAACCGGTCAAATTTCGATTATAAATTTATTTCCATCCTGTTATGGGTATTGATATGAATGAATAACAACAAAAATAACAGGACTTCTTCAGATCTAATGGATATCCATTAAATCTGAAGAAGCCTGTTATTTTTGGTGTTTTTGATTCATATCAATACCCATAACAGGATGGAAATAAATCTATAATCGAAATGCGACCTGTTTTCGCTTTATATATACTCTAGTGTCTGATATATAAATGTGTCGCGCACGCGCGAGCGTTTGCATGTGTGTATGTGTGTACTTATCACAAGATACATAAAAGTGACTTTCAATGCATGAACAAGTCGTAAGGAAACTTACAAGAATAACATGATACCAAATAATATTTCACCTTTGTAAGATAATTATTTTTTGCAATAAAAAAATCTATTAATATTTAGACGGATGCTCTTTAACTTTATGATAAAAAATATGCAGAATGACCGAATGAAATAAAAGAAAACGGATGGTAATTTTCTGTATGTAAAGTTCCTCGTGCTTCATTTCAATATTTTTTTGATTAATCTCTTTAAAATTATTTGCTAAATTACATAATTCTTTATTTTTTGCTGACTGCAAAATATTATTAATTTTACATGCTGCAACGATTAATACTGCGTCCATTATCTCGATGATATGTGAGAAAAGAGATAACAAAAATGAGTAGGACTGTATAATATTAACTCCTATTCTGATATATCTTCATGCTTGTTGATTTATGAATATCAAACTTTGGCAATCAAAAGTAGACAAGTTAAAGCACGCTAAATAATTTTAGCAAATAGATCACAGTGCTATTCTCTAAGAATAAAAGATTATAAGTGATTATCTTCTTTGGCTATAACGTCAGTCGGTTACAGTATATGTCATTAATGATATAACGATTAAGAAGAGAACTACCTTGCCAATAAATGCTACAATATATATATATATATATATATATATATATATATATATATATATATACATATATATATATATATATATATATATATATATATATATATATCCTGATCATCAACAACATCATCAAGTTCACCCTCCGTCCCATCACTTTTGACAGGTCCTCTAGGTGGCATTCACTCTCCACACAGTGTCTGCTGGTTGGTAAACATGAGTCAGTCCATGTGTATGAAGCTATAAGAGAAAGTCACCTTTGAGTCTTACTCCACTAGTAATCCATCATGTCCTGTTCGCCTTACTTAAATGTTTGTGAGATGAGAGGGTAGTGACCTTTTACTTTTGCTCTTTTGTTAGGTGTTGCTTCGAATAATTCTTCAAAACAATACTAAGATCCTTGTGTAGGACCCATTCAGCTTTTTCTCGCGAAGTTTCGTTACAGCCTAGGTGGTTCATTCACATTGTACTCATAAACACAGCTTGGAAGAAATCCCGTTTAATTTTATCAAAAGAAAACCTGCAAATAGCAATCCATGCATTCGCAATGCGTATACTGGCATCGTTTTCTGTAGATGAGATATTACTGCCGAGGTATGTAAACTGGTCTACTATTTTCTGAATCTCAACACCTAATGCAGAGATGACTCCATGTTGTTTAAAACACATGAAAGCAAATTTATCTGTGTATTTTCCATCTATCATAGTTTCTGGGGGATATTGTCTGCTTTTTATCTTTTTTAATATGTAACCATTTTTTCTATTAGATCTATTGACGTTCGTCTAAACGTAATCTCTCTTTATATATATATATATATATATATATATATATATATATATATATATATATATGTATATATATATATGTATATATATATATATATATATATATATATATATATAGGAGGTATCCTACAATAACTGATGTTTATACAGCAGCATTGTTTCTAACAAAACCTTAATCAGGTGATGACTCTGGGTTCAGGCATGGTTTCGGGCCCGAAGCATTATTACCACTAACCCAGAGCACCCCAGCAGTATGTCACGACACCACCAGACTTTGTCAGATTGTTGTTTCTCTGTGGGATTGCCAGATCCACGCTAATGCAGTAAGAGCCTTATCTTGGTTCTTTTCCATGTATTTCCTCTTGTCTGATGGAGGAAGTCCAAGATTAGTTAAGAAAACGGAGGTTGAGTTGGCAATAAAACCTCTGCATCCGACTTCAATAGGAAATACATTCGTTATCCAGCCATTTCTGACACATTGTTCTCGCAGATCATCATATTTTTCCAACTTACGCTGATGTGCCCAGTCGAAATTTTCTTCATAAGGGACCGTTAACTTAATAACGAAAACTTTTTTGGCTTTAACGGACCAAATGACAATATCTAGACGCTTTGTCTTTAACGCTCTTTCAGTTGGAAATATGAAGTTATGTTTTAAATCGGTTGCGACGTGCCAGTCTGTGCAGCTCTCAAGCAATGATGGTTTACACATATTTTCACGTGCAATTTTCAGAAAATTTCCTTCTTTAACGAACTGAATTGCTCTGTTGTTGATAATATTTAGAGCTTTATTGGCAGTCTCACATGTTTTTGAAACCCCAGAAAAAATCTTGAGGACTTCGTTATGTCTCCTAGTATAACTTATTAGAGCGTACTCACATCCAGTGAGAATATGTTTGAGGCTTGCAGTTTTTCCACATGGTTTGCATCGGTCGGATGTTGTTAACCCCCAAGCATGAAGGTTGACTGATGTTGGTAAGACGTCGTAGACTGCTTTTATGAGGAAACTTAATTTCTTTGGTTCCATGTGCTTGAAGTATCTCTATGTGACAGCTCTATCTTTTGCATTCTCCCACTTAGTCCATGCGCCATATTTCCTTTATCCTACAGCTGTAGCAAAACGCCCAACTTCCTCAAGATGATGGATTTCTTCCGACACCATTTTTCTTCTGTTTGCCGTGGATTCTTTTGGCCATCAACACTGTGGATGTAGGCCTAGACCTGCTTTTCCATTTGCCACAGTGCCAATTATTTCTTTCATCCTGAGGGCCGATTCTGTATTCTCAACAGGTATTTTTGCCTTCCATTTCCGACCGGTTATCACAGAAGGCTGGGCATTCTTCACCAGTGGGTCGCGAGAGTCATGCAGCATTTGAAAGAGTTGCGCTTTTCCTAATTTATATTCCTCAACAAGTGACAACGTTGGATGTTTTAGTTTTGTTGATGAACTATATAGTGCTACGTTTAAAGAGTTAGGTACTCCCAACCATTTGTTTATAAATTTGCTGATTTACCGCTTCATTGTTTCAACTTTTGTAAGTGATACCTCATATATTTGTAATAACCATGCTAATTTAGGAATTAATCCAAAATAAATGCACCATATTTTATCTTTGTTCACGAGGTCACACTTATCAATGGAGCGTAATCCATCTTGTAGCTGTTTTCTTAAGTCCTGCCAGCGATGTCGATCAGTAAGTGGTAGGGAGTAGCAGCGACCGAGACTCTTAACGCTTTTTTGGCGGATCGCAGGGATTTCGTTTCCACTGAAAGAAAACTTTATTTCTTTGCAGTTTCCTTTCAGCAACGATAAACTTCGGCACTTTGAAGGCTTTATTTTCATAGCAGCCTAATTGAAGAGCTCTTGGAGGCGGGTCACCAGTTGTTTCATGTGTGATCAGGATTCTGCAATTATAGTTACATCATCCATGAAAGCATTCATAGATGGACCGGTTATTTGATTGGTGTTGACATCGGCACTACGTAATATCATCTCCATTACCAATACGAAAAGTAGTGGAGAGATAACACAAACCATCATGATGCCAATATTCAACTTTTGCCAGTTAGTTGAATATTTATTATTAGAAAACCTCACATAAGTACATTTAAAGTACGTTGATATAAGGTTTTTAATATATATATATATATATATATATATATATATATATATATATATATATATATATATATATATATATATATATATATATATATACTCTGACTGTCTTGTCTTTGTTCATTTTTTTATACAGTCGAATTTGTATATATATATATATATATATATATATATATATATATATATATATACAAGTGCTTAGACGATGGAATATAATCACATATAATAGTAAAATAAGAGAATTTTTAAAAAATATTTACTAATTCATTCCTTCAATTTGTTTACTTTTGACTTTGAATTTTATCTACACATGGTGTTTGTCTTGTGCTGAATGAACAATATGTATATCAAACGTCTAATTTTTCTTTCCAGCAGGAATTTAAAAAAATATATATTTCAGAATATAAAAAAATAAGCAATTAAAAGACTTGGAAAGTTGTTTTTTTTTTCCGATATTTTTTCTTAAGGAAACACATACATTAATCCAATTAAAAAAAACAAAACAATAATTCTATTGTATTTTTATTTCATGATTCTGAACAAATATTCTGCTCGAAGGACTGAGGCTTTTCAAATCTTTTAAACAATTTATAATCTTGAATAAGTTATCATAACTAGAAATAGAAATTTTCTCCTTTTTGAAATATTATCAGTCTTGATTTTATCACTAAAGACTGGGCATAAAAGTAGATAATTCTATTGGATTAAGTTATGTAAATATTCTATGTTAGCACACCAAACAAAGCACCTATAACCAAGCTAAAAATCGCCACAAACTTATACCCAGTCAAATTTATGGTTGTTTTATTATAAGAATAATTTATACTAAAATGTACCATTTTATCAATAATTAGAGTACCAATGAACAGACACGGAATTAATAGCATAAAATACGTAAATAATGATCAACCTACGAGTGAGATACATTTTGAAGAGCTAAAAGAGATTCTATTGGGACATTTTCTCTAAAAAGATGATACTGAAGGTATTTCTTTTACAATTTTGATTATAAAATAATACCCGGCAATATTTTGATAAATCTCAAGTACATTGTTGATCATTTCGTTTCGGTTTGTTTTCGTTGTTTTACGGTTGCTCAGAATGGCTCAAGTGGATCAGAGCTTCTTGGATTATGTCTCTGTTTAATGATTGATGACAATAGACCTGGGCAATTAGAGCTTTTATATTTATGCCTTTTTTAATGGTTACTTAGAAAGTTCCAGGATGATCAGAAGTTCTAAAATTGTTTTTTTTTCAACGATTACTCAGAATGGCCCATGAGGGTCAGAGCTTCTTAAATCATGTATTTGTTTAATGGTTGAGCAGCTAGGTCCTGGAAGGTCAAGGCTTCTTAAATGGTCTTTTTTCAACGATTACTCCGAATGGCCCATGAGGGTCAGAGCTTCTTAAATTATGTATTTGTTTCATGGTTGAGCAGCAAGGTCCAGGAAGGTCAAGGCTTCTTAAATGGTCTTTTTTTTCAACGATTACTCAGAATGGCCCATGAGGGTCAGAGCTTCTTAATTATGTCTCTTAACTTTTTCGGAATTGAAAGTATGCTTAAGAAGTTATGTAGAACTGAGCGTATGCGTTACCCACCAGATGAATCAAACAATATATTACAAATGAAGACCATATTTAATAAGATTAACCCAAGAAATAAACCCGAGGTAAGTACGCATTCTCGCTATGATTATAGATCAACAAATTATTACAAAAATTACAGACACCTCAACATAGTAGAGAGGATCTCCTCCCTTCTACCAGGGTAGATTAAATGTTATTTGTTTTGCTTGTTGGAGGAGAGGGTACAAAGCATTTGATTGTAAAATAGAAGGCAAAGTAATTTTGTTATAATGTAAGAACCTATTCAATTGGCCAAACCTTACATTGTTATATTTCTTAAAGCATAAGTCTGACACTTTGCTCGCTACACAGAAATATCTAGCTGACATCGCCCCTTACAGCCATATAAAATGTTTACAGTTGTGAACTTTATTTTCTATGGCAAGGTTTCTCCTTATTGAGTCAAAATTGCTTACAATATTGTGGGTTTACGCATTGATGGTTACAGCGTACATTAGAAATCGTCCTTATTATAAAAAACACAAGAAAAAAGCCCATATGAACGTTTCACCGGTTCAAAACCAAACTTAAATAAGATACATATTTTGGCACAACTTGTTTTTGTTATGTACAAAATAAAACGAAACTGGATCCTCATTGTGAAAAAGGTATTGTTGTTAGCTATGATTAGCAAAGTACAACTTACTTGATTTACTTCCTGGAAATAATGGCAATTAGTAGAGTTTGATATGTGAAATTTACCAACTAGTATGATAATAGCTCACTAGAAACCAGATAATAATACCGAAAATCCAGAATCTGTAATCACATATGACATAGAATGAAAGACGGCCCAAATACGGAAGGGGAGGGGCAAATAACCCGTTATCCGTCCGACGGAGACTTATCCCATCCGACATAAAACTTTGAATTTGGTAGTGTTGATTCCCGTCGTACACCGAGTATGGTTCCTGCAAATTACTCTGAGGCTGTAAATTCTTCAGAATCAAATAAATACTTTTTAGCAATGGTGAAATAATTTCATTCCTTCGTAGAAAATAATAATTTTGATTGGCAGAAGGCCTCGGAGAATAAAAATATTATCAGTAGTAGGACGAATTAGAGACGAGATGTGGTAGGGAAAGCCACCACCGGACAGAAGGGGCCTTTGGGACCCGACTGAGTTGGGGACCAGAGAAGTCGGAGTCAAGATGTGGTAGAGAAAGCCACCACCGGCAGAATCGGCTCTCGGGACCCCCGATGGAGTTTGGGGACCCGACCAGTTGGTGGAAGATGCAGTAGAGAAAGCCAGCAGAGTGGGCCCCCATATTTGCTCGTTTTTATTCATTGCGTTAGTATGTATTTAGCATATATAGATATATATATATATAGTTGTAGCATATGACTATACAACAATATCAACCATCGTATATTATTTAATGGTAATTCAATTCTCCTAGAAGAACAGTAGTGGTATTATTTCACCCAGAGCTGGAAGGATAAGGGAGTCAATACCTTTCCCAAGGGTATTTGCCTGAAAGTGAACGTTAATTGCGCGACTGGAGTACGAACTCGCTTACTACGATTCCGCAGTTCATTGCTTTAACCATTCACCACGAAGACACACCCATAAATTTTATGCTTGTACGATGAAAAAAAAAACTGCTCACAAACATTAGAACAAGCTCAAATCTATTTAATATTGTCGAAATATTCACGGGATATTAAGAATACTGATCAGGGAAGGATTAAAGAGTACTTACAAATTATAGAAATATTTTCAAATCCCTTTCATCGATTCTTATTTAATGTTCTGTAAATATCACACGTCAAGACTTAAATGAACGGAAATATGTTGTATCGATTTATGATTTTAAAAGACATAAACAAGTTTATATTACAAAATACGTTTTAATCAGTCATTAACGGTCAATTCTTTTTACAAAGCTAGTGAGGTAAAAAATAAATGCCTCATAAAATCCACATTCAATTCTTTTGTGGTCACTCTGAAAGAAAGAACATTACTACTAAGTGTTCTGTGTAACAGGAAGTTGAAAATTTGCATAATGAACATATATTTTTATCTTTTAGATTATTAAGCAAGTACGTATATTTATAAATACATACATACTTACATACATACCTACAGAGAGAGAAACCTAAATTGCATTAAAGCAGAGAGACAAATAAACACCTCCTATATATATATATATATTATATATATATATGGGGGGGTTGTAAGTGTATACGCTAGCACACGCGTGTTTGTGTGTTTATATGAATGAACTTGTGGTTTAATATTAATCGTCGTTAGAAGATAGACATAGTGAGTCAAGTTTCAACTCCTGTACGACGCTGTTTACTTTACATTTCGTGTTAATGATTTAAGAACGACATATGTCATTATCTTCTATTTTAAACCAGCGATTAATAAGAAAGGCTTGTCTGCCTTATTTTGGTAAGACAAGGCTACCAGTGTAAGAGAAGACAAAACCTCGAAACTGAAAACCTGACGAGTGTACTACCGAAAATCTGTGAAGAGCCGGATAATTCTTCAGTTATCAGTTTATCCAGAAACTTGTTTGTTCTCCGTTTTTTATGGAGGTGCCCGTGGTGTAGTCGTTATCGTCGTAGGAAATGGACACGGCGACACGAGTTCAAATCTGGACCTGACTGATTGCATTTCACATAGCACTAATACCCTTGGGGAAGGTATGAATCCAATTATTCTCCCTCCAGCTATGGGTAAATAGTAGGACAGACTAGGTTCTTCAGCCTTGGTTAGACAACTAGTCTAGGAGAAGGAAAACTCTGAATTCAAACCTGTTAAACTCCGCTTAAAAATTGACCTTGTATCATATCCTGCCCGAGCGGAGGGGTTGGTAAATAGTATCAGTTTATCCAGAAACTCGGGCTACTTCCATAGCAGTCGTCAAAGCTAAAACTAGATCATTTGAAAAGTGTCCCTTTAAATAATGATGTAAGAATCGATGTACGAAATATACAAGTACATACACGACACACACATACACACACACACACACACACACACATATATATATATATATATATATATATATATATATATATATATATATAAATATATATAATATTGATCAATGAATTGATATGGAATTGTACTTAACTATCAAGTTAATAATACGAGTAATAAATAAATAGTTGATGATAATTATTTCCAAGATAACTGTCTTGATGACCTTAAATTCTGATCTCGGAAACAGAAACTTTACCTGAAAATATGAATATTTCAATTCAATGGACTTTTTTTCCGACTCAAGCTTATCTGTAAGTATTTTTTGGACTAAAAAAATTCTCTACATGAACTATTCAGAAAATTTCTCATGATTTTCACTTCTCAACCACTTATAATTTGATGACAGACCTCTGTTCAAGATTGGAGCACACTGTTTGATATGCCACCATTTTGAAAAACTTAAAACACTTTTTTTTGTGATTTTAAAGGAATTTTTGGTATAAACCAATTTCTAACATTGCAGAGTTTATATTCATGGAAAAAAATTAAATTTATATGCTTTGAAAAAGTTCTCTTATTTATTGAATGACCTTCGTTCATATTTGTGTGGTGTGTAGGCATCTATATATATATGTATGTATGTAGTGAACTATATTGCATCACCTAGAATAACAAAATATCGAATAAACGTGTTAAAGATTCCTTATTCGTTTTTTTTTTCTTTACAGTTTTTTTTTCCAAATTTCTGATCTTGTTTGTTCTCCGTTTAAAAAAAAAAAGGAAATATTTTTCAGACACTAGAAATCAATTCATTTGAAGTATTTTCCGTATTCCATGGTTTATGCAGTGTTCCTCTGAGAGCTATGTAGAAGTGACTATCAACAAATTCAAAGTATATCATATCTACTCAAGTGAACTTTTAAATATTAACTACAGTTAAAGTTCACCAAAAACTTCCTCTCGCTATTCTTGTTTCAAAAAAATGATTCTCTTTCTTCTTCTATTACGGAGATCTTACAATAAGTACCGTTTTGTCCAGTCGATACTTGTAATCGAGAGAAATAACGAGATCCCTTTATTGGATTCGTTTATGGTGAAATATTGCTTCATATCTTTTGATCGATAGGAAAAGGAACTAATAAACATCCAGGCAAATGATCAAGATGCTTTGCATTTGAAATAACAGTAATGACTCTATATATTGATGATAATTAGCCGTTTTCGTTATCGTATGTGAAATATATACTTACGCAACCCTTCCAACACGGACAGAATCTGTAATAAGTCCAATTCCTACTCATTGTAAAGCTGATTTGAATTTTGTGTTTTTTGCTTTTTCCTTAGCATAAATTGGTTTGCCTTACCAAGACTAAAAAAAAAAGTCTGTTCTACTATTTTCCTCAAGTTACGGGGAGAATATTTAAATTCGGATTGCCTATTTCTTTTCCTAAAGCAATAACCATTATGCTAAGTGCGCCTTTAGGTGACTTTGACTTAATATCATGTTTATTTTGAATATAGATTTTAAAGAAGCATCTATTTCACCTAAATGATTTTCATAATTCAAATTTCTACTCAAAATTCCTTTTCATTTGATCCACGCTAACTGACTTAGATAAGGTTAAATGAGATGGATTCAGTTCAGCTATAATTTCCCGAGGCAGAGCAGAAGTTGATTTTCAGAGAACATCATTCCTATTCCTAACCATCTTATGGCTCCTCTTTCTGTAAGAAGCGCAGCAATTCTAACAATTAACCTTTATACTGATTCAAAATGTTGCTTTAGCGTTGGACGATATTTTTTCAACAAACGAGACATCACGCATCGCTAAATTATCAAAATGAAGAAAGAAATCAATTTTTTTTTCTGTGGATGCTCCTACATTTAGATCATTTCAATTCCATCTGTAATTTTTTTTTTTGAATTTTGATTACACTGACTGGACATTTGTTGTAAGAAATCCTCACTCATTGATTTCTACATATTGATCAGGATTTTATTGTGCGTCTTTGGTCTTTCTCTAAATGGTTTAACGGAACTGGATTCTATTCCTTCCAATGCATCAAGTTAGTCGATGTGCCAAACAGATTTGCTATTTCTTGAAGTTTGTCTTTTGTTCATATTTTCATCGAAACTTGATCAATAGTTTGCAGTAAGTCTGCTCTAGGCAAATCCTGTCTCAATTTTTTTCTGATCAGTATTCAATGAAGTGTTGTAAAAACACCAGCGACTTTGTTGTTACCTAATTTCTAAGGGCTTTCACTTCGATATCTAATTCTGTCGTTATTGTTCCTAGTTTTTTGTTTCACACATGCACAAAAATGGGCACACATACGCACACACACACACACACACATATATATATATATATATATATATATATATATATATATATATATATATATATACCATCTTGTTATTTAGGCAGAAAGAATTTACCTAAGCATATTTTATTGAAGATGATAAATTTGGGTATGGTGTTGAGATTCTTTTATTTGACTTTTCATATTGCAAGTCTGAATGAAGAGAGTTTGATAATTCAACGAAATATCTGATTTTGTAACCCAAATCCTCAACAATGACCAACAATTGTAAAAATACCTGTCCTCAGTTTACATCATCAGAGATTTGCTTCTATGTATATACAGCCATCATCCACAAAGGAGACATATCCCACACCAGTATAAAAAGTCCAATAAAAACAACAACTCATTGTCGGTCATCTTTAATAAAATATTCCCCCATATATGTATATATTCAAGGGTCGTTTAAACATTTCTAAACCTTCTTAGGGAGAAGAGCTTTTGCTGAGTATTTTTGTTGTAGCAGCATAGAATTATAAAATTTAATTCTGATATTCTCTTAATTTCCGTGTTGGCGCGGTTTATAGAAAAGTTAGAAGTGTATTACAAACCTAAAATCTGGGTGAAACCTAATTCTATTCCACAACCTTCCTATATATATATATATATATATATATATATATATATATATATATATATATAAGGGTGTTCCAATGGCAAGTTTCTCTGAAAGAAGCAATTTTTCATTAACATAAATTGGTTAGAATTTGTTCGTAGCACAAATTCATTTTGAGAAAAATCAGAATCACAGCAAACATAGCAGAAAGCTCCAGACATGAACATAGATGTAATTCATAAAGTGGCTGACAAATGAAAATAGATGTAACTCATAAAGTGGCTGACCAATGAAAATAACAATGTGAGATATGTACGGAGATGTAAATTTCAGTCAAAAGATATCTAAAAATAAGCTAAGGATTAGTTTTCCACAAAGATTTTGTGTCATAAGGACAGTCGATGGAGTGAAACCACACTGACTCTCCCGTAAAGAAAATGTTTTGGGTGTAGCAGTCAGTAAAAACGGTCATATTAACAGTCTTCTGGATCCTGAAATTTCTTTGATAGAGTTTCAACTACAGACAGTGCTTCTTATTGCCAAGAAAATGTGGCATAGACTCTGCATTAGCGGTTCTTGTTGATTGTCATTTGCTCAACTATACCATTATCGGACCTGCGTCACATCCTGCTCGTGTCCAATGGGCAGTGGAAATGTATCTAATCAAAACGGAAATTATTATGTATTATCCATTTCCATAATTTTACTGTATTGAAATTCTGTTAATAAAAACTTGAATATGGTACACTTCAATACAAGTTCTGTAAGTATGAAATTTAACTTTTTTTTAATGATTCAATATTTTACACTTTGGTAATAAATCATAACTAATACTAGCGGAAATATTCCGCGAAGAATAGAGATATGATCACATATTTTGTTTATAAAAATCCTTCAAATTTTATAATGAATGGTTGTAGTGTAATTATTTATGGGTGTATGAAACATGTTGAAAATGTAAAGTGACAAAGACTTCATTTAGCAAAATATAAATGAACAATGGATGAAAATTTTATTTCCTACAAAACAATCCTCTTGACAATCAACACATTTCTTCCCAAGTTGATACATCTCTAAAATTCCTCTTTTAATAACGTGCAAAGCTGTTCCCTCACATTTCCTCTAATACCCTCTATATTCTCAAATCTTGTGTATGTATGTGTGTGTCTCTCTGTGTTTTAGAGGTGTTCGTTGTGTTATGGTTGCCGTTATAGAAAACGGACACGGCAACCCGGGTTAATATTTTGAACGAGGCTGTTTGCATTTTATATTGTTCTCCTCCGCTTGGTAAAAATATGCTTACAACTATTCTCCTTCCAGCTATGGGAAATAGTAGAGGATATAGTTTGTGAGATGGGAGGCAAGTGTCCATACAGCTGTTGTTTTGTGGAGTGCTGCTTTGATGATTTGTCCCAAACAGAGGCAACATCATTGTACAATTCCCTTTACTTTTTTCTCTGAGCGCTTTGTTAAGGTCAATATGATACAACCACACCATAGTAATGACACGACTTCTACTGGGAAGAACTCCAGTTTTATTTAGTCATTGAGATTAGACTTTTATATGGTCAATGGCAGGTCGATAGCGTTCGAATCCTTAAACGTATATTTATATAACTTTCAGTTAATGAGATATTGCTATGTAAAATGGTGTTTTAATTTCAGAGGCTTGCTATGAAATGTAGACAAAGCACCTACTTGTTTAAAACACATCGCCTCCGTTTTCACGTTATTTATAGAAGCCATTCGATTTGTTCAAGTGTATTAATAAGAAGTGCTAGACCATCTGTGTAGTCTGCATTTTCATAGTTTCTGCGGGATATGCACAGCTTGTAACTTTTTTAAGAGTGAGACCATTTTCTTTCATTAGATATATTGATGTTCCTTGCCAGTAATTTTGGCAGATCATTGATAGAGATGGTGCCAATGAATCCCCTTTGCAAGTCTCCAGTGACAATGTCAAAAAAATAAGTGTCACTCTCAGATGAACAAATCTTTGCTTTGGTGTTATCTTTGGAGAGACTATATGTAAAAAGGAGTTGCTCCATCTTTCCAGTGTATGAAATCCAATTCCTTGGAGATATCTACAAAAAAAAGTTTATCCTCGAGATTTTTTGCACGTATTCCTTCAATGATTTGACGTAGAGCAAGAATCAGAGAAGTTGCTCATCGATTTCTCCGTGAAAGGTTCTTATTTTTACTATGAAATTTCTCAACTTCGGGTGTGTAGCGAAAATATATGTATGCATATATGACATAACTGATACTCTCTTTTTGGCACTTATAGAACAAGTCGAAACCATTATAAAGCGAGAAAGAAGAGAATGTTTGGCTAATGTTCAGTAGAAGGAAAATATTATAAATTGAATTACCCATACTAGAAAATCTGGTAAGCACTGCGCATGGCACACGGAACCACTAGACAGCTGTTCCGACCTTATTAGGTCTAATCAGGTGTGTGTACAGTGGTTTTCCCATTGGAAATGGAACCAGCGACCGCTGAGCCGAAACTATACCACTGAGATTCTGTTCCACATCACATACAAGCGATACCAAATTAACTAATTATAGTAAATGCACGACTAATTAAACTGATGTAACTTGCACGTTACATCCGCATTAACCATATGACGAGTTAATTTGGCATCGCTTGTGATCAAAGTAAACCAGTAGATCAGAGGTCACTTGTTCGATCTCCAGTGCCGGACAACTCGGTATACACTGCTGACGAGACTTAATAAAGTTGAAACAGCTGTCTAGTGGCTCCGTATATCGCGCACACTGCTAGCCGAATTTTCAGGTAATGGTAATTAAATTTATAATATAATTCCTCTCTATAAAAAATGTATGTCTATAATAAAAATTGTTAAGTTGTTATCATTCTCATTACTGACATTTTTTATAACTGAATGAGAAACATCGTATAAAGAAAAAATGAAACGAACCCAGCAACAGAGGCATCTCTAATATGTATATATATATATATATATATACTTGCAGAGAGAGTGAAAGAGGATATAGACCTATTGTGAAGTAGTGTGTCTGTGTCTGAGAAGGATAAAGAGAGAGAGAGAGAGAGAGAAAGAGAGAGAGAGAGAGAGAGATGAAAATGGGAAAGAAAAATAAGATTAAAGATTTACATATATTTGCCTATGTATGTGACTTTGGAATTCAAAAATTGAAATTTTATTTTTATCTTCCTTTCTCAACTTCTCCATATATCCCATCCCTCTTTAATCTCCTTCATATCATTCATCTATCACTTTCTTTCACTCAGAATATGTTCAATCCACGACGTTGGCATTCTGTATGCATTCAGGATTCAAACTTATTTGTATCTATTTTTCTGTTTTGCTTCCAATTTTTTGTTGCCAATTTAGATCTTGCTCAATTTCTCGTTTCGAATCCTCGAACGGTGAAGCACTGGCTTCATCTCTAGGCATTTTTAATAAGATTTAAAAACAAATGAAGATTATGAATATATTGCTTTTTATAATTTTAAAATTTCTAATATCGTTTCTATTGCACATTTTTTTTGTGAAATAAAATGTGAAGTAAAGATGGATAACATTGACGTTGTTAGAATAATCAAAGTTAGAGAAACTTGCCTTAACATAACTACATTGATGACTAAAATGATAAACTTTCTTTTTATGACATTGAAGCTTCATCGACTTTAGAAAATATTTTAAATTTAAATTGTCAATAAATAATTACACGAATAGAGACATACAAAAAAACCCCAGACAAATTGCTGAAAATGTAACTCTTCATGTAAATTGAATTACCATTACTAGAAAATCCGTCGAACGCTTACGCACGGCATACGGAAACACTGGGCAGCTGTTTCAACCTTATTAGGTCTCATCAGCAGTGTATACCATGATCACTACAACTGGAGATCAAACAAGCGACAACAAATTGCAGAGCCGAAACTCTACAACTGAGCCAACAGTTCATATTCCACACAAGTGATGCCAAATGTTCAGTGTTTCCGTATGTCGTGCGTAAGCGTTCGCCGGATTTTCTGGTCATGGTAATTCAATTCACAATATAATTCCTCTACTTATTTAAAAAAGAAAACATACGTAACTCTTTCTGTTTTGTTGGAAGCACTTTTCTTTTATTTGATATCAGTCCATATGCTCTACGATATTTTTTGTATCTATAAGACACTGTTTCCTATTAGTACTATTATAAGTGAACTTTTTATTTTAAAACTGATTGTCTCGTTTTCATTTTTTAATTGAAGAGCGTGTAGACTATATGATTTAAGTAATATGTTTACGAACACACACACACACAAACACACACACACACACACATATATATATATATATGATAGTACACACAGAGAGAATGGCTTTTGATCTGATGAACACCAAGCACTTTTTGACAGTAAAGAAGTTTACCTCCCTTAGTTCAACATATTCTCAAACGTTAATATTAAGTATAATTTTTTATTATTATTTACTCCATGAGAGTTTTTCACTCCAGTTTTAGTTGATGGATTCTCACTGGAACTGTGAGTGACAGCAAGTATCCTCAATTATCCTCAAGTCTCCAGGACTCTTCTCAGTATTCTGGCCGTTCTCAATAATATAGTTGTTTGGATGGTCTCCAATCGTCCTCCTATATCCAAGTCCTCCAGTCCCTTTTATAATCCTTTGGATACTCTACCAAAAACACCCATCACGATTGGTATAATTATCACCTCTGTGTTCCATTTTTTTTTTCAATTCCCAGCAAGGTCGAGGTACTTATCATTTTTTTTTTCACTTTCCTTCATTTTTATTTAGTTCACAATTTTGAAAGTTCTCTTTTTTTGTCAATTATTTTAAGGTCTGGGCTTCTGGACGAGATTAGGTGATCGGTTTGTAAATCAGTCCTATAGAAGTTTATGTGTGTCATTCTCTAGGATAGATACTGGGGTGTGCATATAACATTTGTTTGTACGGTCAAATTTGAATTTTTTCCACTTCTCACAGTGGACCACTTTGCCCACCCAGTCGTGTCAAATATTATACTCCTTATGAGCTAATTTATTGCATTCGCCTATTATGTGATTGATGCTTTCGTCTCTATTACCACATAACCTATATTTGCTATTTTATTGCGTCTTATCTATTCTCGATTTGATTTGCTTACCTCTTAAGATTCCCTTCTTTTAGCTGCGTCCATGTTTTCCCTTGTGAGATGTTGTTTATTAGTCGTTTAAAGAGCCCATAGATTTGTTTCACTTCCCATTTTGCTGTTATTGTCATTCTGTTGATCTTCGTGTATATGACTCGACCTGGAAATGAACCCTTGTCTACCAGGCTATGGTCGAACACTTAACCACTAGGCCAAAGAGCCAGTTATAATTATTATTATTGTTTTTAAAACTAGTATATGCTGATGGTCTCTCACTGAAGTTTGAGTGATAGCAAATTGCCTCAAATATTCGGTAGGCTATTCAGTATTCTGGCTAAGCTTAATTATCCTCAAATCTGGATGTTCTTCACTTGTCCTATTTTCAAGTCTAGCAGTCCCTTGTTCAAGCGTTTAGGTATGATTCCGATTGTACCAATTACAATTGGTCTCACTGTCTCCCACTTGTTCCATAGATTTTTTTTAGATTTCTAGCAAGGTCTAGGTACTTATCTCTCTTTTTCTCTTTCTTTTATTTTTACTCTCAGCTGTCCGGAGACGGCAAAGTCCCCTATTTGGCAGGTTTTTTTGTTGATTATCATTTGATCTGGTCGTCTGGCTAAAATGAGCTGATCTATTATTATTATTATTATTATTATTATTATTATTATTATTATTATTATTATTATTTCACTCCTTGTGAGTTTTTCATGACAGGGTTTGCTAGTCGTCGTTCGCTGAAGTATGTGTAACAAATATCAGATGTTAATTGAATTGTTAGTGATACATAACAATACTTGGAATCATTTAACTGTATCCAAACGAAGGAGTAATTTTAAATAGAATTATTAATATTAAATAGTAATACAGGAAACTCTTTAACTGCGTGTCTTAATTGAATTATTGGTATTACATTACAGTACTTGGAAACATTTCAATGTCAGCAAATGGATAAATCGTATTGAATAGAATGATTAGTGTTAGATAGCAATACTTGCAACCACTTTACTGTCTCCAAGCAAATGATTGATAGTGTTAGATAGCAATACTTGCAACCACTTTACTGTTTCCAAGCAAATGATTGATAGTGTGAGATAGCAATAACTGTAACTATTTAACTGTGAAGAAAAAATAGCATTACAAGAGAGTAAATAAATTTCTAACTTATTTAAAAATGAAATTACTTACTGACTGATCTCTTAATTATCATGTATATCTATATGAATATGTGCATACAAAAGACTGATGTTAAATTAAGACTCTTACAGAGTAGTAGTTGGTGTGCAAAAAATGATCTCAGCTTCATTTAAAAATGTTATCACCAAAATGAATTTACAAATCATATACATCTAATATACATTTTAACAGGATTTAGCATTAAATAACCTATAATCGTTGACATGCCATAAAAGCAAAACTAAACAAAATAAAACATATTGAGCTAATTTGCAACATTTTCTTATTATGTGATTAACCATTTCATTTTTCTGATCACATACAATTGCTATTCGATATCGTCTAATCGATTTTTGCTTTATTATAATTAGTCCTTCTCACGTTGATGTTTGCTACTATTTCATCTCCACTTGTTTGGCGGTGTCCGCTTTCTATACTAATGAGAACTCGTAATTTTGTTTTTCTATAAGTGCTCTGATTCTTTCCCAATTCGGCAGTTCTATTCCGTCTATTATTTCTCTTTTTACCTTTTCATTATAGGCATGGCACATTTGTCTATGCCAAATTCCATTTTAATATCCTGACTGTATATTCGTAGTTTTAAGTCTCCAGTTCTCTTTCAATATTTGCAAACAGCTTCGATATCAACCATCCATATAAAGAGATTTATCTTGTGATATTCATAATTTGCAACCCCCTACCCCACCCTTGCAACTGAGTAGAATCATTGCTATTCCAAATAACATTAGCGTGAATGAAGATTCCTCGCTGAATTTTTTTTTTAGTTTAAGTTTTTACTTCTAATATTTATTCAAATTTCCAGTTTCTTGTGGCGTCCCTGACGAATACTATGATTTTCTCAGGTATTTCCTACATTTTCAAATAATCTATAATCCCTCTTAGCAAAATCATATCAAAGGTCTCACTGAAATCAATCCCCGTCATGGCTACATTTTTCACCTCGCTTTAATCTCTTCGTGGATGTGCTGATCAACGTATATTTCGACAGCTGTTCTTTTTGTTCCCCTTTGTCCACATTTCTTCATTCGAAAATAGTCCATAGCAGACAAAATACAAGCAAATTTATCCTTTAATCCGTGTGGTCATATTTTGCCACATAATATGTAGACGCGTTTTCGGTCAGTAGTTACTTGGGAGGGTTTTCTACATCAGGATATTTTTCCCTATAATCATCCACTAGGGCATATTTATTTCTTCAAGTAATTTACTCAGTTGTTGAGCCTGTCTGTCATGTATGAACATAATTTTTTAACTAGAATCTGCACATGCCATCATGGCCTGGCGTTTTCCAAATCGGCACTTTCTTGAGTGTTGCACAGGGCGAGTCCCGGTGCTTGTCCGTCTCTAGGTCTCTTTCGAATTCTTATTCTTTTCTCATGATATTTATCCATTCGGCTATATTGTAATGTTGTTTCTCTTCCCATAATTTCCTCCAAATTTCTTCTGTTTTGTATCCGGTTGTTGATTTTGCCGCAGGCATTTTCCACCGATGTGTAGTTGAATTTTCTTTCCTTATTGTGGAATATTCTGTTTTGCTTGTATTGTGTCGGTATTTTTAGAGCCTTCTTTCTTTCGCAAACAGTTTTTACTTTATTTCTTCAGATGCATTGTCAGATTTGTGTGATCTATTGTTGTTGTTCTTTTTGTTTGTTTTTTTAATCAAAATCTATCCCTGTTTTTTTTTTCCTTCGTTAACACTTGTGCTTGGTGTTATGGTTTCTTTACCCTTCGTTCTAGTGTCATTTTTAGTTCAGGTTGTTTATTTCTGTTCATTTTCTCTGGTGAATACGAATCTCATCACAGACTAATTTCACTCCAGCAAAAATATGTTCGTTTATTTCTGTCATAATGTTTATAAGAATATTTGTTAATGATACGTGTACCTTTTCCTTTTCTACCAAAACTTTTTTCCGGTCTTAGTTCCTCAGAGATGTTAATGGACTACTTTACAGTCAGTACTTTCATAATCAACTCAACATTTAATCTGTTTTCTTGTGTTAACATTGGTTTTCTCGTACTGTTGCCTTGGTGATTTAGGTTTCAATATTTTGGGTTTCAATTCGTGTTGGGGACTTTTATTTAAAACTTACATGTCAACCTATTTCTAATATCTCAAAGTCAGAAAAACAATTATTCTTTAAAATAACTTCAACTTGTTCGGAAAGTTTTGACTTTTGTATTAAATCTAACGGATTCAGCTAAAATATCTATTATTCTTTTTCTAAACACACTTTGTGCAGAATTCCTCTTGAAATAAATTGTGGAGAACGTATTTGTTGTCGTCTCTCCTCCATTTTTCATGGGTTTCTCTCAGCGGAGTTGTTTCTTCGGTCACTGTTTGGGAACGTGAAAATAGACCAGCCAACATAAGCAAGATGCTAACCGGTTCTCCCATGTTTTCTATCAAGGGATTACCTCTCTCGTTCTTTGCTATTTTGTTTCCAATGCATTATACAGACTTTTTGGTTTTGTTATTTCTTTGATTCCCATACTTTTTTCGGATGTTAATCATGAGTGACAACATGAAAAAGATTGCAAGGCTCCAAGCTACAATGAATCAAGTTCAAATTTACACATCAATTCATCCAGAATTAGGAAAGGAAAATAATCAGTGATTGTAACAGATTATTATTATTATTGTTTACTCATTAGAGTTTTTCACATCAGCGTAAGCTGATGGTATTTCACTGGAGATTGAGTGACAGCAAGTCTCCTCAAGTTTCCTCAAGTCTCCTGGACTCTTCTCAGTGTTCTGGCCGTTTTCAACAATGCTGTTGTTTGGATGGTATCCACTCGGTCGCCAACTTCCAAATCCTTCGGAACCTTTAATAATCCTTTATTTACTGAGCCAAAAGCAGCAATCACAATTGGTATTATTGTCACCTTCATGTTCCACAGTTTTTTTCAATTCTCTAGCAAGGTCGAGGTACTTATCTCTCTTTTCACATTCTTTCAGTTTTATTCTGTGGTCAGCCGGAACAGCAAAGTCGGCAATTTTGCAGATTTTCTTTTTTTTTTCTTGATTATTATAAGGTCTGGTCTTTGGGCCGAGATTAGGTGATCCGTTTTGTATATTAAAGTCCCGTGGGAGTTAATATTATTATTATTATTATTATTATTATTATTATTATTATACACGAAGTTTTTACACCAGTTCTAACTTCGCGGTCTTCCCTTGAGTCTGAGTAACAGGAAGTGTCCACAAGGCTCCAGCAATCTTCTTTGTATTCTGGTTTATCTTAACAATGCCGTGTTGTCGGGAAGGTCCACGTTCTTCCTCTGATTTCTAAATTTTCAAGTCTTTTTAACAAACCTTTGGTGATTTTAGCAATCGAACCAATTACAATTGGTATCACCGTCATCTTTATATTCCCTAGTTTTTGTGATCTGTTTGTAGCGTATTATCGCAGAGATTTTTGTGCGTCTCATTCATCAGGACGGATTCTAGAGTGTGCATATACCATTTGTTAGTATGTTCAAATTTAAATTGCTTCCCACCGGATCACCTACCATATATATCTTTTTCAGGTCTTACACAATTTTTGCACTAATTGTTGCATTTGCTTATTATTTAATTAATTGTTTCGTCTCTATCACCACATAACGTACACGTGTTCTTTTAATGGGTCTTATTTATTTTTATTTATTTTATTCCTTACGGCATTGTTTCACGCTGTTATTAGAAGAGATTTCATCTCTGTTTTAAGGTTTCCTTTTCTTAGCCATGTCCAAGTATTCTCGCGTGATATTTCGCCAGTTTGTCGTTTGAAATATCAATATAGTGGTTTTTCTTCATTTTACTGTTTTCAAGTTATTGTTGTGTATTGACGTTTATGTTCTCATTGATTTAATAGCTGCTGAAATTAGTTTTTATTTGCTCTTTTTTTATGTCGAGTCGTCGTTTTCATGCAATAGCGTTATCTTTAATGCTGATGCATCATTTTATCCCTTTTTTTCTTGACACATATAATCTGTCTAGGCCTTTTATGAATGGTAATTACCATTCGTAAGGCCTTTCATCCGGAAATGATAGAGACGGGTTATATATATCAAGAAAAGAAGAAAGAAAAAGATGTACCAGCATTAAAAATAATGGTCTTGCATGAAAACGACGACTCGACTTTAAAAAAAGAGCAAATAAAAAACTAATTTCAGCAGCTTTCTTGTGTCCTAGTTTATTTGATGAATTTCTTCCCTTGTCCATTTTAGGAAGGGTGCGGAATATCGTACAAGACGGATAGCCCAGGTGGTTATCATTTTGATGATATCCCTTGTATAAAATTTAGTTTCGAGTAGTTTTCTTGTTCACCTGAAATTTTCATTTCATGTCCGCTGTTTTGATGGTGGCCGCTTCCAATATTCCCAGGTAATTGTAAGTTTCTTTTTCTCTGAACGTTCTGATTTTTTCTTGATTTGGTAGTTTTATTCCTTTTATCATATATTATTTTCTGCTTCTCACTATTTGCATGGGGTATTCTTCTATGAAAATTCCTAACCTTAAATCCTGGCTGTGTATATTTATTGTATGTATTAGTCTTCATTTTTTCTCTTTTATCAAACAGCTTGATATCGTCCATGTACATTAGGTGGTTAATAAATAATTGCCATTTAGAAAATCAGTAGAGAGCTCTGCATTTTCTAGTAATGTGATTAAGTGGTATAATTGTTATTATAAATAATAATGATTACAGTGCCTCTCCTCGGAAGAAACCTCTCTGGATTTTCACCTCAGCTAAAATTTTCAACTCCTCTATCCAGCTTTTATTGTTGTTGGATATCTGGTACATTTTGAAACAATCCTTAATCCAGCATTGCCGGCCTGTTTTAGTCAATCCCCCTATGGCTTCATTTGACCATCTCGTTTTACTCTCTTTGAGCATGTGTAGATCAGTGTTCAGTAAATAACCGCTTCCTCTTGTTTCCACTTGGCACCCATTCTATTCTTCGGTAAACAGTCCACAACATGATAACGAGTAATAGACTTTCTCCATCATCTCTGCTGTTAGCATTTACTACATCAGAGGTAGACATATCATCGGTCCAGAGTTTTTGTAGAAAATTTCTCTTTGGGGTCTTTCTGAATCATGGTGGTCTTTGGTCAACCATTCGGTTACAGCCGTTTCTTCAAAGCATCAATTCATTTTGACAGCCAGTTTGTCATGGATAAAAATGTTTTTTAAAACCAGAATCCATGTATAGCATCCTGGCTTGGCGCTTTCTAATTGGGTACTTTTTCGGGTGTTGGTGAGATTCAATCCAGGTGTATTTTCACCTTTCGGTTTTGTTTGAGTCCTTGTTATTCTTTTCAATGTTATTTATCCATTCGGCTTTTCTGTTAAGTTTTTAAGTTGTATTGCCAGACTTGTCTACCGTTTTGTTTTTGTTTTTACACCCCAATATACTTTTGCGTTCTTTTCCTTCCGTAGAATCTTTGCTTGTTATTTTGATTTTTACTTACTTTTCTATCCTAATTTCATTCCTAGGTTTTATATTTCTTTTTGGGTTCCTAAAAGGAACACCTATTTTATCACAGACTAATTTTCCTTTTGGATATTTCATTTAGTTTAATTTTTTTGATGTTCTTTGGCATAATTTTTGATAATTTGTTTATCTTTTCGTTTTCAACCTTGATTACTTTTCAGTCTTGGTTCCTGAAATGTAATTTTATTTTTGTACTGATTTCTTTTTTAACTCAACATTTATTTTATTTTATTGTGTTGCCATTTATTCAGTTACGTTAGAAGTAAATGATGTTTTGATTTTCATTTTATTTTTGGTTTCAATTCGGTTTTCAGTTTGTTTTTTTTTTTTTCATTATTTAGCGTCTCAGTTTATATATTGGGATTTTGGTAATATTATTCCTTATTTCTTGTTATATTTCTACTATTACAAGGTCAGAAAATCAATCGTTCTTTTATATTGTTATGGTTTGGTCAGTAAATATTCGGTTTGTTGTATTAAAAGTAACGCAATGTACCCAAATTTCCCTGTTTTTTTCTATACACTCTTTATGTTGTATTGCTCCTAAAATAATAATGTGGTGGATGTTTTTTTATCTTCCTTTGTCCATTTTTACCTTGTTGTGTCTGGGTTGAGTGTTTGCTTTGGGTGTTGTTCGTGAACCTGAAATTAGAACAGCCAACATTCGTTGGAGGCCAATTACTTCCCCCATATTTATATCAAGGGAGTACTTGACGATCAGGACATCCAAACATGTTGCCTAGGTCACACACTGAATTTCGATTTGTCATTTTTTTATGGGTACTATACTGTGGCTGTACCAGACCTAGAGTTTGTTTAATATCTGCGTAACTGTCACAGATGTGACCGAGTACTTTTAAAGTGAAAAACAACGACATTTAAACAGGTCACAAAATATATCCCTTTAAGTTTAATAAATTTTAACTTAGTGAATATCCTAACTAGACATTTTGCTTTTTTACCTTATTTTTATTTTACCTTATACATTGGCTTATAATCGATTATGTATACTTTAAACCCTGAGCAATTTGGTAGCATCCTTGTATAATGTTTTCACTCTACTTTTTAAGAATGTAATATCATTTGTGTCTTCCTGTTATTGACAATAAATTTTGATTAAAAGAGTTAATCACGTGACTCGTAAGAATATCCTCACTCTGCTACTCTAACACGTCACTTATTACCACCTCCTTTTTCCCTTTCTTTTCTTTTTCTCTTCATCTCCAAATAACAAAATGAATTTACAATTTAAATTCAAAAAAAAAAAATCCCCCAAAACATAAAATTTAATGCAAGAAACTTATTTATTAACTGACAGTGTTCGACAATGGTCCGGCAGACCAGGGTTCACCCCCAAGTCGAGTCATACCAAAGACTCCAAAAATCTTGATACCGCCTTGCTTAACACTCTGTATTATAAGGTAAGGTTCAAGGGTAAAGTGAAACAATCCAGAGAATCAAATAGCATCCTACTCTACACTTCCTTGTGATAGCTATTGAAAAGGGAGCCTTCGCCTCACCGTCGACTAAGGTCGCCAAATTTACTTTTACTTCGAAGATTAAAAGTAAAAGAAAAACTGTGCTCATTTTTGGCGGTGATCTCGTTCTTCTCGACGGGCGCTAGTTTGCTGCATTCACGTGTAATTTGACTAATTGTTTCGTCTTTTTCACCACATAAGCTGTTTTTTGCTATTTTGTCACGCATTATCAATTTTTTCTTCGATATAAGTTGTCCTTATGGCGTTGTTTTGAGCTGCTATTAGAAGAAATTTAGTTTCTCTTTTAAGACGTCCTCTTCGTAGCCATGTTTTCACATGTGATATTTCACCAGTGTATCGCTTGAAATATTCATGCAGTATTTTTCTTCCTAATACCGTATCCTAGAGTTTGTAGTTCTGTTTATCTTTATCTTTTCAGTGATATTACTGGACGTTGTCATTAGTCTTACTTTGCCATTTTTAATGTAGTCTTCGAGTCTTCTTATTGATGGATCCAAGCCCTTTTCAATGCTATTCAGTCCTCCCTCCAATTTTCTCCTTGAGAGAATTGATATTTTATATTATCTTTGGAGTGTAAGGCTTTGTGCACGGTCATAAACTTTTGAGTCATATGTTTCATTTGTCTGAGTTCCTCCCAAGTCCATTTAAAGTATGGTTCCAAAGTTCTTACAAATGGACTGTCCAAGTGTTTATATCTTTCATGGATTTTTGCTGCAGAGTTTTCTCGCTAGTCTGAAGTACACATTAATTTTTTTCCCTTTCATTTCCGCTTTTTAATGGTGTCTACTACAAATATTTGCAAATACATATAATTTTCCTTTTCTCAAAGTATCTTGATTCTTTCTTGATTTGCAAGTATTATTCCTTCCATTATTTGTTTTGTTTCTCTTTATTAGCATGACAAATTATTCTCTGCCAAATTTAATCCTTATATTCAGACTATATATTTTCATGCTTTGTTTTAGAGTCTCTACTTTTTTTTTCATTATTTGCAAACAACTTTATGACCTACATGTACATAACGCAGTTTCTTCCAAGCAGCGGTCGTGTCGATACTGCTATATGGATGCACTACTTGGCTGACAAAACAAAATGGCTGGAGAAAAAGCTAGACGGCAATTACACAAGAATGCTGTGTGCAATATTCAACAAGTCCTGGAGGCAAGACTGCACAAAACACCAACTATACGGCCACCTACCTTCCTTCGTTAGACGAACCTCACACGCAGGACACTACTGGAGAAGCAGGAAAGAGCTCATAAGTGATGTACTCCAATGAAACCCCCACAGCTCGAACATGCATACAGCAGCTCTGTGAGGATAAGGGATATAGCCCTGAAGACCTGCCAGAGGCGATGAGCGAAAGGGAGAAATGGCGAGAGAGGGTCAGGGATATCCGTGCTGGCGGCTCGACATGATGATGATGATGATGACATAGGAGGATTATTTTTTGTAACTTTTTCAATATGTGACGCCCAGTGCATTTCGGGAGTAAATAAGTGACAGCTCTCATTGCAATTATAAAGAGAAATTGTGATAACTCATCTCCCTGAAAAAAAATGCCTTAGCGAATTTTCAACTCAGTTAAGGTTATTCATTCTTCTGTCAATTCTATTTTCCATTTTTTCATGAGTTTCCCTGATGAATTTTATGACTTCATCTTTTATATTTTAGAGAATCTACTCACTAGTACAGCCAGCCCATATCATAAGCCATTTTTGTAGTCAATCCACGCCATGACTGCATTTTCCCGTTCATTTTGGTATCTTTGTGAATGTACTGATCAATGTGCTCTTCTTGTTCCTTCTTGGAATCCTTTCTGCTTTTTGGGATATTTGGTAATAATTTGTTCACCTTTTCGGTGTCAATTTTAACTTTTTTCCAATCTTGATTTCTGAGAAATGGTAATGTGATCTTTCCAGCCATTATTATCTTTATAAATTCTACATTTATATTGTTTTCTTGCTTAATTATTTGTTTTGTGATGCTGGTGTCTGTGACTTCTTGGTCATCACTCTTCTCCTTTGTAATTAGGGTAGGGGGTGTCTTACTTTTCAGTATTTAGTGTTTCGATTTGAGTCTGGGAATCGCAACTTGTTTGTTTATATTTTTCTTGGGAATCTACACAATTTATTGATTCGTATTCCTTGTATCTCGTGGTAAGAAACATTGCCTTTTCTTAATATAATTTGAGCTTGGTCAGCTGGTCATAGGCTTGTATTAAATCTTGTAGAATTTGCCATTTAAGACACTCAGATCAGTAATCTCAGTCCTACATTAATTAGGATTTGAATTTGTCATATTTTCATGGATAGAATAATGTGGCCGTCATCATCATCTTCATCATCATGTCGTACCGCTAGAAGGGATATCCCTGACCCTCTCTCACCACTTCCCCCTATCGTTCATCGCCTCCGGCAGAAGACCATTATTATCTCTGGTTCTGACATAGATATGACCTGGTATTGTTCAGAAGACCACACTTCGGTGGGTCACAAAAAAAGAATAATATTGACAAGATAAAAAGTTTAAATAAGTAAGTTTTAACTTAGTATAAATTAAAATACTTATATTTTCTTATTTTTAGGTTTATACCTGTGAGCAGGAATTGTTTTATATTTCCTGGGGATAGGACTTAATCATTTTTCCCGAAGAATTCTGAATTTAATTGTATACAGCATTTTCATTTGACATATTTTATTTGATAATACATAGACGTACAAGAAATTCATGATAGTAAAATCCTCAAGTATAGTTACAGATTTCCATGGTATAAGGTTTCTTCAACATTTAGTCTACATTACTTCTGTTATATATATTTTTTCAGACTACAATAATTACTTTACTACTCAGGGCGTGGCTATTTTTAATATTATTCGGGGATAGGACTCATTTTTCGTGAAGTATCCTAAATTCAATTGAAGATAGCATTTCAACTTTACAGTTTATTTTTGTCGACGTTGCAAGTTATTTTTTTATACCTGTATTAGCTGATGGTCTTTAAGTCAAGTCTGTGGCAGACCAATCCTCCTGGGGTCTCCAAGTGTCCAGGTCTCTTCTGAGAATTCTAACTCATTTAAAAAATGTTGTTGTCTGGATGGTTTCAATCCTTCACCCGATTTAGAATGCCACTACTTTTTCAATCAAATCTTTGGGGCCACTTCAAAGTGATATATCCGTCACCCTCATGTTACAATATTTCTTAAATTTTCATTTTCTGCTCCACAAGAAAGTCAAACTCTACACCAAGACAAGTTCTTTTTTTCTGGTTAATTAATATTACGTCTTGTATTGAAGGCACACGCAGTGTAATAACAGCCATCGTAGCAAATGAAGACAGCGACACGAGTTCAAATCCGACATGATATTATTTGAATTTCACAAAGGTAAAGGCATATATCAAATTATTCTCTCTTCACAAATGGGTAAATAGTGGGACAGACTGAGCTCTTTACCTTTGGTATGCAGCAGGTCTATGAGAAGGAAAAATCTAAATTGAAACCTGTTAAACTCTTTTTAAGATGACCTTGTGTCGCATTCTGCTCGTATAGAAGGATATGTTTGGTCTTCTGATGATCTGTTTTTATCTCAAAATCCCAAGGATTTTTATGAGTCTCACTCTCTTGCATTGACTCAGACTCGTTTATATATCACTGGGTAGAATAATCAAAGTTTAATCTCTGGCACATTCCTAGAGGATTACATTCCTCAAGTAGTTTTACCTAGTATGTTATCACTGTAAAATAATTAGTATTTTGGACATTATTTTCTGGTGATTTTAGAAAAATATTCGTTACATCACAAGCACTTCTAAAAAACCAGAATCTTCAGGGTTGCTCGAAGTGAGTACTGCTGTATCTTTGTCTCTGGGTCTTCTTCAAGTCCTTGTAATTTTTCTGTTATTTAAAAATTCGGTTTTTTGGTTATATTGTTCCTGTTCTCATGTGTTACCACAAAACACTTTTGGTTCCTTTGCATTCAACTATTGACCATTTTCGGTGTATTTTCCACCGATATTTTTCTTTGTACTTTATTAGGCCTTATTTTGTTTGTATTGCCTGACCCTGTACCATCATATTTTGATTTATTTCTTGCTTTTGTATTGTAAGTCCTCTCTGTTATTATTTATTCGTTTTTTCCACTCTATCCTAGAGTATTTTTTCCTTGTGTACTTTCGCTTGTTGTCGCAGTTTCTTCATTTGTACTTATTGTCTCATTTCCCTCAAAGGTTTGGCTTCATTTTTGGATTCCTTTGAACAATTCTAATTTTATCATCGACTAGTTTTGCTCCTACATAAATTCATCACTTACCTGTCTAAATATTTCTTGAAACTCGATGTCAGAAAGTCGACCATTCTTTAAAGATATTTTAACTGTCTTGAAGTCTTTGTTTTCCATTAAATATATTGGATTCTGCTAAAATTTTAATCATTATTTTCCTATAACCTGTGATTGTAGGATTGCTTTTAAAAATAAATGTGGATTACATTTTTGTTGTCTTCCCTTGTTTATTTTTATCTCATATTTATTTTTGCATTGATCTTTTTGTACAATGAATTAAAACAGATTTCTCAGAATGTCGAAAGAGTTCTGTATGTTAGATATTAATGATAGACCTGCCGATCATGAGACGTAGATATGTTATCTGCGTTTTAGGATATTTCTCTGTGTTATTTTTTATGATTAGTACATTGGGGTTAAAACAGACCCAGAAGTTAATCATTATCTGTACTTTTGCTTTACCACCAACATATTTTACCCCTTTCGAGTTTTTCCCGCCAGCGTTGATGGTCCAACATTTCAGTCTGATACACACAAAGTCATCCCAAATCTCCGGGAAACTTTTGAGTATTCTTGTCAATCTTGAATATGTTGTAGTCTGCATAGTCGCCTTTCTTTCTTTGATTTTTAATTCATCTATTCTTTCTTCCAAATCTTTGTGGACCGTTCCATGTGAAACAACAACAACTGGTACCACCGTCACTTTCATTTTCCACAATTTAAGGAAAATCTCTAACAAAGACCAAGTATGATATTTGTCACTGCCTCCCACCAGAGAGCACTTGACACAAGGTCAAAAGCCTGAAGGCCGATTGAAATGGGGATGAAGGGGAGAGGAAGGTCGGGAACGAGTCGAGGCACGAACCCTGCTGGTCTATGCAGCTAATTGACCCATTAAGTGCAATGTGGGTCTAATGAGCCAAGCAGTTTCATGAACCAAAATCTGGGCCCGTGCACGGATGCCGGGTTATAGCTTGGACTAGACAGCAAGAGCTAGGGTTATACATAGGGGATAAAGGTGTCAATATTGCAGCTCGCCCACCCAAAGGGGGCCCAGCCGAAGGTGGGGGCCTTTCAGCCTCGAATCTGCCATTGATTTCGATACCCCATCCGGCACGAATGCCAGACGGCCCAGCCAAAGCCAGGTAGGTAAAAAAACTAAATATGAAACAAAGACCAAGTATTTGTCAATGATTTTGTTTTCTTTTATTGTCACGCAGTGACCCGCCAGAGAGGCAAAATCGACTGTATCGTAGGTTTTCTTTTTCTTGTTAATTAATAAAAGGTCTGGTCTTCTACCCGACGTTAGTTGATCCGTTGGTATCAAAATATTACTGGGAACATTGTGGATTTCATTCTCTATAACTGATATTAGTTTGAGTACATGTCATTAGGTTTTATGCTGAAATGTGAATATGTTGCAAAAATCTGACAGAATAACTTTTCCAACCCAGTCACGCCGAGTCTTGAATTTGTATTTTTAGTTGATTGTAATAAATTAGTACTCGTAATGTATAATTCTTATTTTTCAATCAGAAAATGATTGAGGAATGGATAATATTTAATGCAACTGAAAAAAACAAAAACAAAAACAAAAAAAACTAAAAGTTCCATTATTTTTTAATAGGATGTTCTTCAAGATTTAAAATATACAAACCTGGGATATCTATTATGTACCAATATATTTTTTCAATTTAATTCAATACTTTTTTCTATTTTTGAAAGTACTTTACGTTTAGAATTGTTCAAATGTTTAACGGCTTTTTAAATCAATAATGATTCAACTTTGCACTCTGAAATTACATTAAAAACCCTAATAAAACGCCTTTTAAGATACTTATTCATTTATTAAAATCAAATTTAAAATTATTTTTCAATACGAGGATCATTAAATAAGTTTCCAACATTTTTCGTGTGAGCACTTTCATTGATAGTACACACATGAAACTCTAGTCCCCTTCGAAGCAATCGCCTCCGCCTGCAATGCACTTTTTGTGACGTTCCAACAACTTATGGAAGGCCCAACTGGAGTCCTCTTGTATGAGCGGGTCAATGACCTTCTTCACAGCCTCTTTCATCTCCTCAATTGTCTCATAACGACAGCCTCTGAGCGTAGGGAATAACCAAGAGTCACAACGAGCAAGGTCTGGACTATAGGGAGGATGAGGAGCTGTCTTGATATCCATCTTGGTCAAATAGTCTGTGACAAGGATAGAGTTGTGGACTGGTGTATTATCCTGGTAGAAATGCCACTGACCTGATTTGAAGAGAGTTAGCCTCTTCCGACAGAATCTCTTCCTGAACTCCCTTAAAACCTTAACATAGTAACCCTAACCCAAACCCTTTGGCCAATCAAGTCTAGTGTATTGACTTCCTTACTCCTCCCACACCTCTCATCATCCTTCACAGACTCCCTACCTTCCTTGAATCTCTTACGCCACTCAAAAAACTGATGATCCATACATGCAGGATGGTCCAAAAGCTATGTATAGCAATAACATACAGAATTTTCAAGAGTCTACGACAATTTTAAATGCCCGAACAGTTGTGGACTGGTGCATTGTCCTCGTGGAAATGCCACTGACCCAATTTGAATAGTGCTGGCCTCTTCCCTAGGAATCTCTTCCTGAACTCCCTTAAACCTCAACATAGTAACCCTAACCCTAACCCCTTGGCCAATCAACTCTGGTGTATTGACTTCCTTACTCCTCCCACACTTCTCATCATCCCTCACAGACTCCCATCCTTCCTTGAACCTCTTATTCCACTCAAAAACCGATACTCGATTTATGCAAGACGGTCCAAAAGCGATCTGAGGTGTTCCATATGTTTCTGTGGCCTTTTTTTCTAAGTTTAAAAGAGAATTTCATTGGATATCGTTCTTCTAAAGTTTCTTCGGGTCCAGATTGGATTTTTGAAATTCACCAGCTGTGAGAATCAATCTTTAGTAGGGTGTATTCCAATTGCTGATGTTGCTGTTCATTTGAAGTTGAAATCCTAAAAATTGGTCAGTCATTTCATACGATGTATAACAATAACATTTCATACGATGTATAACAATAACATTTCATATGATGTATAACAATAACAGACTGAATGTTCAAGAGTCTACGACAATATTAAATGCCTGTACAAAAAAGTCTGGAAACTTATTGAATTCCCCGCGTTATAACGCAATAATGAATATTTTTTTCACATTTTAATTCAATAATTATATTTGTATGGAAATATTTTTGGGTTAAAATTGATGAATTATAAAAAATTAAGATTTTCGTTTTAGGAGAAGAAATATATTTTATTCAACAAAAAACCGTCGTAAGTTTTAAAAGTATAAATTCTTTATTGGCCGTATATTAAAAAAAAAAAACTATTTACAAATTCAGAAATAATATTTGCAATTTAATGTATTTTATTACTAATTATAACTGAAATAAAAAAATCAATTTTATTATCCGATTCTCTTTTTTACCTCTGTTGATCGAAAATATAAACACAAACATAATAATTTAAACTTTTACCATGAAGTTTGAAAATGTTTTTAGTACCAAAATGAATGTACGTAAAAGAAAAAAAGAATTTTTGAAAAAAAAAAGTTTAAAATGATTACACAATAATGTAATACTAAAATTTCAATCACATATTTTTCATCAAATTAAGTACAAAAGCAGCCAAACGCCTACGTCTCTTTTTGCTTCTGAAATAGATATTTACTATTGTTGAGATATTAGAAGCGGAAGTTAATGACCGTCACAGAAAAAAAGTAATTATTATGTCCGGAGGAAAAAATTCATTTGGCTAATTATGGGGTCACTATAAATTCATGATTTGATAAGAATAAAATTGATTTAATAGTGATTTTTGCACGAAATTTAAGCTTCCCATATTCAGTGGTTTGGGTGTACGAAGCCTTCTGGTACACAGATAGACATCCATAATCAACTTTATTGATATTTAATAATGAGAAGTCATTATATCCTTCCTAAAAATAAAACATGAATCAATAGAAACTATATACATTTAAAAACATGTATGATTAATGAAAATCGTTTTTTTTTTAATGAAATAGAGGAAAATCTTAAAAAAAGGGATTGAGAAACAAAAAAAATATTTTTAGTTGAGTAAAAGAAGATGTTAAAACTTTGTGCTGAATTAATTATTCCATTGAGGAAACTTGTCTCCGATCAAGTTTGTATCAGGAGCAGGTTAAATAAAAGCGGCTTCCGAAGCCTTCAATATACTTAGATGGGGCCCGTATAAAGTATACGTTTTGTGAAGCATATCTACAAAATGAAATAGACACTAAGAAATATTTAAGATATTGACACTCACTCTTTTCATCACCAATATATATATATATATATATATACTATTTCAATTGTAGCTATGCTGCACAGTGAAAGTTGTCGAGACAAAGAATACTGATCTTAAATGATTTGCATGTCCATTAGAATTAACGTAAGATGACCAACCAAAAAAAAACAACTTCTCTCTGGCCCAGCAATCTATCAGTAAGCCACGTGGCCGTATTGCTCGCATTTTTTAAAAGTATACCCTTTTACATTTTATACATGTTTCATGGAACAAAATGCCTGTAATTTTCTCATGGGGAAAATTTGGGTATTTTTTCTTGTAAAGCGTCCGGCATTTATATTATTTATGTAAAAAGTTAAACGTTTTATGTGTAACAGAATTTATTTTGCCTTCCCCTCGTTTTTGTTCGATGTTAGAATATCCAGGCGATTCTAATGCTAATATTGCTCGTTGGTGTACATAAACTCTTTTGAAATGACCCTTAACATAATGAGACCCAAACAATACGATACAATTATATAGAGAAATGCTGGCGTAATGAGAAGATAAACATGAGGGTATGGAGCGACTGGTTTCTAGTGTTACGGCCAACGGCCACGGTAGGATTATAGTGCAAGAACTACTATGTGGACCGGAAGTGGGGGAAGGCGATTGGTGAGTCTTCGAGCCCTAGCAACAGGGGGAGAAGCAGCAGAGAAGAGACAGGGGGGCGCTTTACCGCCAAAAAGAAACGAAACCCAAAAAGTTAGTTTCGAGCTTCGCCAAGGAAGAGAAAGGTTGCCTTTTCACGGGGTCCGGTGAAAGTGGAAATCCTAGTCCCAAAATGGCATATAGAAGCATTTAGCTCCGTTGGGTAAGAACCTAGGGCTCAACGTCAAAGAAAAGGAAAACAAAAAACTGGTGCCTTGCAACTCGTTAATAGGAGATTAACGAATATAAGAAAAAAAAATTAACAAAAGAGAGGAAAGATAAAAAAAAAAGGTTAGTCAAAATTTTTATCAAGAATAATATACGTAACCTAAATAAAGGTCCGTATCAAGACTGTTCCAAAGAAACATTTTTGAGGCTGTTCATCAGCAGCTAGTTTCGGCGGAAAACCTATTTGGTTAAAATTCGTACATCCATAAAGACGAAGAGGAGAGACTCTTGTTCTTCGGTGAAAGAAGAAAAAAAAATACTTCGTCTTATTGGAAGGACCTAGTCAGACACTATTGGGAGCGAATTGTCCTCCACATTTCTGTATATTTTTTTGTTGCATTCGTTTTGTTCTTTGTTTGTCTGTTGTCACAGTTGTGCTTTCTTTTAAATGAAAAAAATGTATGAATGATACATATATAAAGAAAAGGAAAAAAAACAACTCCGTGTTATATTGTTTGTCCAGTTCAGAATACCCCACGTGTTCTTTCATATCATGTCGACCTCTTTAACCTTGAAACCTCCCCCCGTTTCGCCCGTAGTCCCAGTACACGTAACATAGGACTCCGTCCATATCTCGAAAAATTAAAAATACGAGTGGAAACTCGTTACACTGGCTACAACACGATTGCAATTTGCTGTAATAATCAGATCTAAAATAGACTCATATTCTTATTCATAATGCCTCAACTGTTTTTGGAAAAAGGATCAAAAAGAATTTTAAAATTAAAAACCAGCCTTTGCTTCTGCTTGTCTCAGTAGTAGAGGAACTGTCTAGTTGTCGATGATTACTTGAAATGACTAAAAAATAAAACTTTCACCAACACTAACGGAATTCCTTTTGCCTCATACTGTTATATAGACATATAATAAATATGCTTATATACACATGCATATACATGCAGCATCATAACGACCCAATGATAAAGGACGAGCGAAGACTTCTTTAGAAAAATATGTACCTCTCACTTTATTGTAAGGGTTCGAAAAGTGTTACTCAGGGTTTTACTGTGAGAGGGAGTTGGAGACCGAACAGAACTGCAATATATTGACCCCAATCTTATGGCCGTCAACGTTGTGTCTTTCACGTTCTCCAGGGCTCAAACGGAGGCCCAGGGGCCCAGCTCTCTGCTGGATGATGGCTTTCTTTACTGCATCTTATCACCAACTGGTCTCCAAAACTCCATCGGGGGTCCCGAGGGCCCTTTCGGCCGGATGTGGCTTTCCCTACCATATCTCGTCGCTTACTCCAACTGTCTGACTTCCTGTCAATCGCCCACTCAATCGCCCACTCAATCCTTGGAATGGCATGTTTGATCGTAATCAAGCGGAAATAACTGTCATGCAGTTCAGAGGTCACTCCCTTCCGGTGCATCAGTCAATGAGTGTATCATGGGCTTTTTACCTTGTCCCATTTCATCAACCAAATCCGCCCACGTGAACTCCTTCGATTACTGGCCATTGGAATGTGTCACTTCCTTCTGGTGCATCACTTTGAATGGCATATTTGGCCGAGTCGAATGTCAAAATACAACAATACAAAGACGTAGAATATCATTACGCTTATAATATTTAGCGCTCTGACTGGCAATAAAAGAATTGCAGCTGGCAAATAAGTCATATTTCATTACACATTCTCTCTCTCTTTCTTCCTCCTTCTCTCTCTCTCTATATATATATATATATATAAAGACATGTTTTAATCCTGTAAAATCGGAGTTGGGAACAATTCCACGCAAGAAAATTAGAATATTCAAAATCAGAATATTAAATCTAAGTAATCCCGTTCATGAGATCAATGCATATAAAATCCATTGAAAAAAATAATTCAAAAACAACAATCAGTCACATTGAAATGATATATTTATTTCCATCCTGTTTTAAGATATATATATATATATATATATATATATATATATATATATATATATATATATATATATATTTGTGTGTGTGTGTGTGTGTGTGTGTGGAGTTGGGCACCGGTCTTTCATTTAAGCATATTTGATTAAATAGTAAAGATATATTTTGTTTATATAATTTTTTAATGATCATTTAAAGTTTCCTGATAATTTTCTTGGTTTCAGGTTGAAATTGGTGGATGAATGAGGCAAAATTACCTCGTCCGCTTTGGACCTTTCATATGCCATCATCAAGAATTGCTTGCATGTGAAAAGAGGGTTTTAAAAGAGTTTTTCAAGAGATCACAGAGGAAAGATGGAACAAATCCTACTAGCGTACGGCATACCTAAAGAAACCGTAGCGGCAATAACGATTCTCTATAGAAACACTAAAGTAAAAGTACGATCACCAGATGGAGACACAGAATACTTCGACATTGTAGCAGGAGTACTACAAGGGGACACGCTGGCTCTGTACCTCTTTATCATTTGTCTAGACTACGTACTTAGAACATCGATTGACAAAATCAAAGAGAATGGCTTTGAACTGACGAAGAAAAGAAGCAGAAGATACCCCGCTACAACAATTACCGACGCCGACTACGCCGATGACATAGCGATACTGGCAAATACACCTGACCAAGCCGAAACACTTCTGCATAGTTTGGAACGAGCAGCAGCAAGCATAGGCCTCCATGTTAATGCACACAAAACGGAATATATGTGCTATAACCAAACGGGGGACATCTCCACTCTAGAAGGAACCCCTCTTAAACTAGTAGACAAATTCACGTACCTAGGAAGCAGCGTCGAATCAACCGAAAAGGACATGGAAACGAGGTTAACGAAAGCATGGACAGCTATCAATAGGCTATCGACTATATGGAAATCAGACCTAACCGATAAAATGAAACGCAGTTTCTTCCAGGCAGCGGTCACATCGATACTGCTATATGGATGCACTACATGGACGCTAACAAAACGGCTGGAGAAGAAACTAGATGGCAATTACACAAGAATGCTGCGTGCAATCCTGAACAAGTCCTGGCAGCAACACCCCACAAGACACCAACTGTACGGCCACCTGCCCCCTATCACGAAAACTATTCAAGTTAGGCGAACCAGACATGCAGGACATTGCTGGAGAAGCAGAGATGAACTCATAAGAGATGTACTCTTATTGATCCCCACACACGGCCGCGCAAAAGCTGGACGACCAGCACGAACGTACATTCAGCAGCTATGTGAGGATACAGGTTGTTGTCCTGAAGACCTGCCTAGGGCGATGAACGATAGGGAGGAGTGGCAAGAGAGGGTCAGGGATATCCGTGCTGCCAGCACGATATGATGATGATGATTTACATAGAAAATTACATAAACACGAAGTTCGATAAAACTGAGATGCTGATCACATAGAACGAATTAAAAAAAAAACGCACCCTATCAACGGAAATAGAAAATTATCAAGAAATACTGAACATAAAAAAAAATAAATACATTTCAAAACATTGTCGCTATTTTCAAAAGTAATTCTATTGATTCTAGGGTTTTTGTTTTTATATGCAGGGCTTCTAGTCTATTTATTTCGTACGCTATTGTAGTGGTGTTTTAAACTAGAACCTTTCGAAATTTGGATTTAGAAATAGAATGGGTTTTAATATATAAGACGATGGAGCTAGAATCATTAGGGTGCATAGTAAGTTGTCTAGAAATAGTTGCAGTGGTAAGATCAACATACGTATTATTTTCGTTGGAGACACATTTTCACGAGGGACAATTGAACATACATACAACACTTGTCCAATCAAGATGTTTAGTGGAGGTAGAATGGTTATTGGATATAATTAGGTGAGAGGTTTTAAATTTGTTGTAGCAAATGATAAGTCTTATTTTTTGGTAGGGTCATTTGGGAGAACGTTTTTTGGATAAGAGTTTTTTTTAAATATATTCTCATCTGTCTTATAATTACTATGAAATTGGTTTTTGTAGTAAAGGTTTACTGATTGTTTGTAGTTTAAGGCATTGTCTACGTTATGTTGTTCAGTTTTATTAATGAAATGTTTAATTTCTTTATCGACAATGTATGGTTTTAATATGTGGAGGTAGTGAATTGGATAATATTTCTTGTGTCTCTTAGCACACCGAGATAACTATATATATATATATATATATAGAGAGAGACAGACAGAGAGACAGAAAGAGAGACAGAGTATCTATCTCTTTATACATATGATACCTATATATATATATATATATATATATATATATATATATATATATATATATCGGTTAGATATGAAAATTATTGAATAAAAGATTAAGGTAAGTTTGAAATAAAATAAAAGAAGTTGATAATTTATCTATTATTGTTTAAAAATATATTTTTAACAATCGTTTATGGAAAAAAGTTCTTAAATTATTGTGGGTGTTGTTCGTTCAAATTTAGCACACCAAGTCAACAATTGGTGGCTGTGAATCTATAAAAAAAAAATAAATCTAAACTGTAACTACCTATTGGTCAATAAATGTAAAAATATTGACTAAAAATGATTGTTTCCCGAGCTTATTTTAGCACAAAAATTAACACTTTCTTAGTATGGAAATTAGTTTATTTTACATATATATATATATATATATATATATATATATATATATATATATTTATATATATATATATATATATATATATATTGACCTTCGACCCGACCAAACATGCCATTCCAAGGTGATGAACCGGAAGGAAGTGACACATTCCAATGGCCAGTAATCGAAAGAAATCGCGTAGGTGGATTTGGCTGACGAAATGGGACAAGGTAAAAGCCCATGATGCACTCATAGACTGATGAACCGGAAGAGAGTGACCTCTGAACTGCATGACAGTTATTTCCGCTTGATTACGATCAAACATGCCATTCCAAAGATTGAGTGGGCGACTGAGTGGGCGATTGAACTATTATATAACTCGGTGTAGACAGGAAGTCAGCGAGTTGGAGGTCAGACGAGTTAGAGACGAGATGTGGTAGGGAAAGCAACACCCGGCCAAAGGGGCCCTCGGGACTCCCGATGGAGTTTGGGGACCAGACCAGTTAGTGATAAGATACAGTAGAGAAAGCCAGCAGAGAGGGCCCCCAGGCCTCCGGTTGAGCGTCAGGAGAACGAGAAAGGCACAACGCTGACGGCCATAAGAGTGGGGGTCAATATTTTTTAAAGAAGTCTTCCTTCGTCTTTATTATTATCGTGTCGTTATGATTCTTTCTGCATGAATCTGCATATGAGTATATATATATATATATATATATATATATATATATATATATATATAAATATGTCAAAAATTAGAAATTTACGTAAATGTACGGAAATGAAAAAGCAACATTTCATAAGATAATTTTAATATTTGCTAACCTTAAACGTTTTGGATTTAAAACCTTGCCCTGACGAAGTTCTAAAAATAGAGACGTTTAACATTGGCAAATTATTCCAAAAATAAAATCATCCTCAGAAGTCATGTCTGTTTTATATATATGTAGTTTTTCACTAACAGAGAGAGAGAGAGAGAGAGAGAGAGAGAGAGAGAGAGAGAGAGAGAGAGAGAGAGAGAGAGAAAATGTGTGTATGTTTAAAGATAACATGACTATGAATCAGTGGCTGTCAAATTTATATTATGCTCGATTCCCATAATTCATGAAATTCATGACTGTTATGACTAGGTTATTTTTTATAAAGTCTGACAATCATAGAAAATATATGAATAACTTTTTATAATGTTTTCATAATCTTTATATTATTTCAGTATGATGTAAGTTATATTGGTAAATTAATGTACATTATTTGATAAAATATCTCCTCCTTATTACATATTTCTGCAAGTTTGTATTATACACGTCTAAATATATTCAATGTGTTCAGGAAGATGTAAATCTAAAGAAATATCTATTTATTAGCAGAAACCCTCGTGTTTTAATTACAAATCACGCATTAATTTCGTGTGTATGCATCTTGTTTATTAATATATAATTTGATTATAAATTACTGTGCTTCTAGAGTCAGAAATTTTAATATAAAATCTACATATATTGCTCAGGCAAGTGGAATTATTTGTATATAAAAAATTATATATCATGTAAAAGAGAGAGAGAGAGAGAGAGAGAGAGAGAGAGAGAGAGAGAGAGAGAGAGAGCTTTCTTTAATGTGTAGATCAGCATGTATCAATTTGTCAACATGTTGATTGACTTTTGCATAATCGAGAAGAATTTAATAACTAATATGTCAGATTAAAATCTGAATAAAAAAGGGTGATAATAAAGAAGAATTTATGAAAAGAATTTGTTCTCAAGAGGAAGGAGTTTTTTTTCTATAGAAACTGATGACTACTAGATAACTGGAAGTGTATTCTATTGATGTACCATTGGCTTCGACAAATCTATGTTACAAGTCATTGTCAGTCTCTCGGTGCTTTTTTTATCACAACTTTCTCTTTTTATATATTTGATTGATTAATGAAATTTCTTTTGTGCAAAATATTTTCCTTCTTTTTCAATAATTTAAAAAAAATCGATCAACAGAAAATTCTATGTTGAAACTAATCAGATTTTAAATTCGATTCTATCTAAAGATATCAGGACTGATGTGTGAACAATAATCTTATTGAAAAAAGCTGCTCGTCAAATGACAAGGTATAGTATTCTCTGTGAATAAAGGAAATCAACTCAGAATGAATACAAATTTTGGCATATCATAGAGCAAGGGGAGATCACTGAAAATTGTTCATTGAATGTTAAACGGATAAGAACAAATATTAAAAAAAAACAACAACTGGATAATAGGAAATTTGGGGAGTAAATTTAGATTTAAACACATTACCCACCCCTAAACCATTCGGGTAGTACTTACATAAAATTTAGCACAAGGCCAGAATCATGTGAGGCCCTCAGTGAAGACTGACCACACTCTACTCAGCAATAAATGATTTGAAAGTCCCTCTCGCTAAAAATAGCTAAAATGATGAGGAAGATGAAGCTGAAGCTGTTTCCTATCAATGTCGGAATTCTTGAAAAATGTCGAGCTTGAACAGTAAATCTAGTTCGTAAAATGCTTCGGCCAATGTGTTCTCTAGCCTTCTTCAGCTGTTTCTTTGTCGAATTCGGGAGTCTACACTGAACTTCGAACCTCACAGGCCTTCGTTCCCTAAGCTTCTAAGTAACAATAATATGGAGGTTGCAGGTTCAATCCTTGCTGCAGGCGAGTAATAATACAGGAATACTTAACACTTGTACCGGTAATGGTTGACAGAATCAGAGCAAGCGACCCTTGTGAATTAAATAAAGGACGTGGTTCCAAGTTCTGTGTTGGTTCCCGAGTTAGACAAGAAACACCTGAAAAAAGCCGGAGGACACATTGTCCGAGACGTTGTGAATATGACAATAAAGATGAATACAACAGTCCGAAAAATATAAATGATAAAAATCATCAGAAATTCAGACAACTAGTTCGTAATACAAAAATGAAAAAAAAATCTCATAAACAGACAATTGATCGAAACCGTTAAAGTGAAAATCTGGAAAATATCAATGGAGCTAGAAATTATCTATCAAAACTGAAAAATAAAAGAGACAATTGTTGTAATAATATGATCAAACGCATATAATTTGAATTGTTAATTCTATGACTTTATTTTCCAAAATTACTTTTTGAATGTAAAGTGATCAATCGAATTGCTCTCGATAACAGTATATAGCAACACAGCAGTAGCATATTTTAGTATAATTTAAGTTATATAATATTCAAAACATTAAAAATTAAAAGCAAAATTATGAATTTATTCCACTTGAAGCGATGACACAACAGATTCTTCCAATCTTTACGTCTATATTCTGGATTTTGCTCAATATTTAATCGACTCAATATACAGTGTATTGAACAATTCACGGAAGAACAATTTGGAATAATGATAATGAAAATGTGATTATTTTCATAATAATCACAACAATAGATATTAATCAAATGGGTATCACGATAAAGGAAAGTTTTTTTTTTCAGCTGTCTGGCAAGGTAATCGTCTATATTTTTGATTTCTTTAATTTTCACTGTGTGGTCCTCCTGAAAAGCAAAATCCATTTTATGACTTTTTTTTTTTTTTCTGATAATTAACACTAGGTCTGATCGAGTCAGGGAATGCATTTGTCCCAAGCTCCCAGCGAATTTCATACGTGTCATTTTCTATGACAGATTCTAGTTTGTGAATTTAACATTCGTTGCTGGATCAAATGTTAATCGCTTGTACAATTCAGGGTAGCTAATGTTTTCCATTAATTCACGACAAGTACTCGTTTTGTGCCAGTTTGATGCTTTCGCTCATTTAATAAACAGTTTCATGTCTGTCCCCACAGGATCTATATTTTCTATTATTATTTTACTCTACGGAGAGCTTTTTACAACAGCGTTACCTGTTACCTTGAATGACTGGAAGTCTCTTCAAGTCTCCATGAATCTTTTCAGTTTTCTAGCCGATCTTCATAATGTCGTAGTCTTCACTGGTCCTCTGATTTACAAGTCGTCCAATCCTTTTATCAATATTTGGGAATTGTTCTAAGTGCACCAATTACAAGTGGTATCATCATCACCTTCATACTCCATAGTTCTAAAGCTCTTTAGCAAGGTTCTAGTATTTATCTCACTTTTCGCTTTCTTTTAATTTTACTCCGTGCTCTACCGAGACGGAAAAGTGCTCTATACGGTAGGTTCTCTGTTCTTTTGTTGACCTTCAATAGGTCTGGTCGTCTGGGCGAGATTAGATGATCTGTTTGTATCTTAAAATCTAAGCAAACTTCGGGCATCACTTTCTCCACAACAGTTTCTGGGTTGTGCATATACCACTCATTTGTATGGTCAATTTTCACTTTCTTGCACAATTCATAGTGGAACACCTTCCCCACCCAGTCGTGTCTAATTTTATACCATTTTCGCGCTAACTTACGACATACGCTTATTATGTGAGTGATAGTTTTGTCTCCATCATCTCATAACTTACATTTGTTGTGTCTTATATATTTTTGCTTTAATGCTGTTGGTCTTTATGACGTTGACTTGTGTTGTTATTAGCAGAGATTCAGTTTCTCTCTTAAAATTTCCCTTTTTTTTAGCCATGTCCAAGTGTTATCGTGTAAGACTTCGCTTGTTTATTACTTGAAATATCCACGCAGTTGTTTTTCTTACCATTTTTGCTTCCAATTTATTGTTGTGCTGTGGCGCTTTGTGTTCTTTATGTTGTTTCTCGTCACTGCAATTAGTCTTTCTTTGCTCTTTTTTATGTAGTATTCGAGTCGTTGTATTGATGTATCAACGTTATCTTTAATGCTGGCGAATCCTCTTTCTCTTTCTTTTCTTGACTCATCAAGTGTCTTAACGTAATGCCTTATGCATATTCATTAGTATGGCGTCTTAATAGATAAGACACAACGAAATAGCAAATATAGACTGTGTGGTGATTCATACCAAACGACCATTCATATAATAAGCGAATGCAGAAAATTAAGGCAAATTGGGAATTGTGCAAGAAATTGAAATGTGCCTATACGAACAAGTGGTATATGCACAATGCATAATCCGTCCTAGAGAATGAGATACACACACTTCAGTGAGATTTAGAGATGCAAACAGTCCCCCTAATCTCATCTAGATGACAAATCCTAACGATTGTAAAAAAGTTAGTGAACCTGCTGAATAGTGGACTTTTTCGTCCAGGTGGACCACTGAATAAAACTGAAAGAAAGCGAAAAAACTCATAAGTACCTTGACCTTGCTAGAGAAGCAGAAAAAAATGGAACATGAAGTGACGTTGATACCAGTTTTAATTGGTACGCTCTGAACAATACCGAAAGGTTTGGTACCGAGACTAGAAGACTTGGAAATAAGAGGGCAAATGTGGATACCATCCAAATTAAAGCATTATTAAGATTGGTTAGAATAGTGAGCCGATTCCTGCAGACTTGAGAAGACTTGCTGTCACTTAATCTCCAGTGAAAAATCCTCAGTTAATGCTAGTGTGAAAAAATCTCAAAGGTTTAAAATAATAATGATAATGATATCAATATTGATAATGATAATAATACTAATTATTATTATTTGTTGTACTAGTAGTCATGGTAGTTATAGTTGTCGTAGCAGCAGTAGTAGCAGCAGTATTAATAGTAGTAGTCGTTAGAATGATAATTGTGACAGCGTTAAAGTTTCATATGATTGTGCAGCAGTAATACTTGTGTCTGTCCTTGTCCTTGTCAATCTGAAAACATTTCCCACTGAATATTGATTTTCTTCATACATGAGAGATTTTGAATATAAAAACTGATGGGTTAATTGTTATTGTCGTTTTAAAGTAAATAGCTAGAAAAAAAAAAAAGACAGAATTCCTCTGATGTAAGGCTCGATTCCAAGAGAGAAGAAGGAAAAAATATTTTTAAAAATCATGCGCTCTCACAATCTAAACAATCAGTAAAAATGAAAGAAAAATTCTTATTCAAGTTTTCAACTCGTTCGGTTAGAAGAAAACGCAGCGTTTACAGATGCTATTCCCCATGATCGATTCTTTTTTTAGAGAAGTATTCTCAAATATTCGATTCAGCAGATATTTTAAGCTTCGGTCATTATATTTCTTTTTATTAAGACTTGCTTTAAAATTCCTTATTCTGGATTGATAAAGAATTTTATCTTGATTAATTTCGTTACTTTTAATACTCGTTTTATCACTAAAAATATGTTCTTTTATGTTCGAAGTAAACTTTTTCTTTTTAAAATTTTGATTTTTAATGATATTCTCAAATCGATTTTCATGTTGAACACCTATTATAATATATTTCTAAATGGTTTCTTTAATGTTATAATTATTTTTGGAATACCTTCCAAAGTGCATCCCTCCGGTATTCACATTCCGCTCGAACAAATTTAGACGATATGTGGACTCTTGGAAAACTATCCACTTGAGATTTTCTCACGTGGGAATCATTGACTGTGATTCTACTATGTAACTACTCTCTACTAATGATCTGCAACACGTTTAAATTACCAAGTTTACTCAAGCGAGAGAGTCCGTTTAATGGGGGTGAGGTTCAGGTGGTATAGTGGTTAGCAAACTAGTTTCACTGAGAAAGTTGTCTGGGTAATTTCCTTGAATATTTCCATTTTCAATTCAATCATTAATATCTAGCAGTTTATGAATGAACAGCAAATCATGCCTTCTCTTAATGAAAAAAGAAATTTAATTAAAGAAATGTTTATTTACATAAAGAGTTAGAAATAAAAAGACACAAAGTCCAAAATTTGTAATGTGAAAACATACGTCAATGGACGTGTGTCGTGTTTTTGAGTCTTGAAGAAAGTTGCCGTAAACAAAGACAATATGAAGAGATGACAATAAGTTTAGATAAAAGGTGCATGTTTCAAGAAATATGGAGGTGTTCTCGTGGTGTAATGGTGAAAGCGATAGACTGCGGAATCGCAGTAAACGATTTCGAACTCCGGTCACGCTATTAAGTTCACTTTCAGGCAAATATCCTTGGGAAAGGTATGAACCCCCTTATCCTCCCAGGTATGGATTAAATAACAAAACAGTTGTTATTCTAAAAGGATGTATTTGGCATTAAATAACCTACAAAGGTTGATATTCCATTAAAACAAAGAAACCAAAAGAAAAATAATATCCAACTGAAATTAGTTTCCATCATATAACTCTCTGCCATGATCAGCTTGTTGAAAATAAGTTGTTTTCTAATAGGATCTAATTTTATCTTGCTTAATATAGCAAATCTAAACTACAATGTATGTGTAAAAGATAGAGACACTTATGGAGATATGTTTTGTAAAATAAAAGTCAAATAAACCCGTTGGCATATTTCCAGAACTACTATACAGCTTTATCGTAACAGGTGTATCGTAACTGTTTTTATTTGATCCCTATGGCGGAAAGAAAATACAGTCATGTTGCTCACAAAGACTTCTCTTGTTTATTTTTTTATTTCTTTCTTCTAGTTTTATAAACTTACCGCGTCCTGTTGATAGAAGAAATAGGACATCTATTAATTTATATGAATTTACTCAAACCTATTGCTGGGGGGTGTCCTAATGGTGTAATGGTTAAAGTGATGGACTGCGGAATCGCAGTAAACGAGTTCGAACTCCAGTCGCGCTATTACGTTCACTTTCAGGCAAATATCCTTGGGAAAAGGTATGAACCCCCTTATCCTCCCAGCTATGGGCTAAATAGTACCACTAATGTTCTTCAAGGAGAATGGCTTTGGCATTAAATAACCTGCAAAGGTTGGTATGCCATTCAACAAAGAAACCAAACCCAAGAAAAATACAATGAGTATTTTGCAAACTTCTTTCGAACCAGTCACACAAACAGGAAGACGTGCCGTGGTATTAATTTGAATCGATAAAAGAAAGCTCCTCCGGTTCTATCAATATTTGTTCACGCTAAAAGAAGGGATGATTTTGCTAGCTTCGAATTTTAAGATCTTTGTTTTTTATCGGTTACAAACTGCCTTCATCAATCGAAATTTTTTTAACTCTTAATTACAGAATATTTACGTGATTGACTTTTTGTCGGGTCACATAAACAGCGGTCAGCAGGTTCATTGGTGGTGGTGAAGTTGGTGATGGTGGTCGTGGAAATAAGAACTGCTGCGTAATCTGAAGAAGCAGAAGTAATTATATATTCGCATGATATATATAACTTTGCATTGTTACCAGATTAAATACAAAAATAGATTTTATGATTGTTTTGGCAAAAATCATTTTTATATGAGTGTTGGATATTTGATAATTCTATTAGTAACAGCTATCTAAATATATATATATATATATATATATATATATATATATATATATATATATATTTTAAGCAATTATGCATTAATCTTTAATCTTTATCTGCTGTGTCTATCCGATAGCATTTTCATTGCATACAGTTAATATTTTTTTTTGTTTTTAGTCCTTTTCTCATCCATCTAATTTATTGACTGAATCATTAAGACGTCTCTTATTAATTCATTCATTCAAATGAAGAAAGTGTTGCGTCATTTTTTCTTACGTTAACAATAAGCGATTCAGAAAATGAAACCAAGTAAAGAAATTCCGAACTATGGAAAAAAAAAAACAACAAAAAACAACAAAAAAACAAAAATAAAAAAAATTGAAAATGAACAAAAATAAATTTGGTTAAAAGAAGCCAATAAAAGAAATAAATAAAGAAAGACCATTATTGCAAAAAAGTGAATTATTTTCAAAAATGTCTTGAAGATTAATAAACGTGTAATAGAAATAAAATGAAAGTAGGAGGTGAACTTTAAGCAAATACGAGTGGTTTAACCCAGAATTTTGTTATTCATTTTATAAACTACATAGTGTTTTATCAGGCGATGCCAATATGCAATAGTTATGGAAGACATGAGGCAAAGAAAATGAGGTCATATTAAAAATAAAAACCACAATTATGGTATGAATTACCATGACCAGGTAATTTAAAAAAACAATATGTTCATTGTATTTTTATTGCCATCATTACAAACAAACATTACTATTTACATAAGTCATCGTCTTATGATTGTAAACGCACAAATTAATTCATAAGCAGAAATTCATATTAGATTAAAATGTGCATGACACAGTATATTTGAGTATGTTGTCCGCAGAAAATCTAAACACACTTCCTTTAAGAATGAAAGCGTATAAAAATCGACGTTATTGCTTGAATATATTATAAAATACTGTGGAAAGATTTCCAGGCCAATGAATTGAGTGCAAGTGTTCGGAAATGCGATACTTTTATCTGATCAAGTGAATATTCCATGGAACATTCTTTTAAAGTGATATGGAAAGTCGATGTTAGAAATCGACAAGAGTTCATTTTCCGGGAAAGGAGACAAAGAAAAAAAAATGATAAGAAAAGACAGTACACTTGGTGTGTAGCGGTTAAATGTCCTATAATGTGCAGTAACATTATATCCTTCAATTTGGTATAATAGCGGTACAAACATCTATATGGTATCGTCGTTGCTCATTCTTCCTTATTCTGTGAGTTAATCTTAATGGGAATGAATAGTTCTTGACAAGAAGTTGTGATATCGAAGTTTTCTGTAATCAGTGTGCAAAATATTGGGTTTTATCGTATTACTTTGTTTTTTGAAGGTCAGAAACTATATTGTTTATTGGGATTTGTGCTTAGAGTGATTATAGAAAAAGATTCTCAGTTGTCATCGTATTCTAAGTCAGACCAGAAAAGAGAGATGTGTTAGTTTAGTGGTTAATTTACGACATATCACGTATTGTTGACTTATTTAATAAGGAAGTGTTTTTTGTTTTAATATTCATAGCAAACAATTATATGGCATCAAAAATAAATGATCTCAACTATGAAATACTAATGAGAATTTGTAAAGAAGAATAACTTAAGATTACAATCCTTAATGCTAAAAAGATAGTTGCGCGTATTCCTATTTGATACTAATAATTCGTTTCACCATTATATGTTTTGATCACTTCAAATAATTGGACAAAATTTATGCTTTCATTCCTTGTAGAATTTGAGAACTATATGACATAAACTACTATAAAAATGGCCACATTATAAGTTTTGTTGAAAAAAGGAAAGGTCAGAAGCAACTCTGACCTAATGTTTTTATAGTCAATTTTGAGTAAATTTTGCCAATTGAAATTGTTGACATTTCTTGTTTAAATGGAATAGATGTTTATAGGGGCTATAATAAGAAAAAAATAGCATATTTCAAAGATTCTCTTGGGAAATGAACCGTCAAAATATGTATTCCTACATATTTCAAATGATTTCAACAACATCATATAATTTCAAATAATCCATTAGAATGCTAATAATTTGCAGAGAGTTATAGGGTTCGAATAATCCTTGGTAAACAAGTATATCTTCAATAATTATAAGATAATAAAAAAATTACTTTGCTTAGTTAAATGGTTTCAAGTATTCCACTTTTATTCAGTAATTTTCAAACGAATTATTGCACGTATAACTGGAATTCTTGTCAATATTAACACGGTGAGACCTGACATAAATAGCAATGAAGAGGCAATGCAACATTCCACACTGATCCAGAATCGGAGATCCGATTTAGTTAAGACAGCACGCAGATTATATCCTCTAATTGTGAGGGTTCTTGAAGGAGGTCGACCTCTACTCAACAACAACCTGTTGATTCGGCTTATAATATTCTGACAATATGCGTTTCAAAAGGGAATGACTTTCCTCAATCAAAGAAAAGGGGGTTAGTTATGACAGTGCATATATTAACTAAATCTGATCTTTTTTGAACTTTTCTAATTATTTCTAATCCTAGTGGAACTAGGGTTAATGACAGGAAAGTAAGTCGGAGTAATGGCAGCAAATGGAATGGGAGTAATCGCAGCAAAGAAGATGAGACTCATGACAGAAAAGAAACATGTAGTAATGATAGAAAAGGGGTTTGGTGTAATGGCAGCAAAGGAGTTAGAAGTAAAAGCTATAAATGAGCTAAGATTATTGACAGGAAAGAAAATGGAAGTAATGACAACAAAGGCACAGGAGGTAATGGCCGCAAAGAAGTAGAAAGTAATGACAGAAAAAGGAAAATGGAATCATAGCAGCAAATTCGCTGGTAGCGTGATGGAAAAATTTACACTCCTATGAGCGGCCAAATTTCAGCAACAGTATCAGATGACGCTTAGTAACATACCCAGATTACCATTTTGGGGTTGGTAGTTTTACTCCTTTGGCGTATTTTATACCCGGCAAAATACAAGAGCGGCGGTACATATACTAAAATAGAAGAGCAAAAAGAATTGATCGATTATCACCGTAAACACTGGCTCGGTAGAATTATTTAATTATTATTTTTAGAGACTTTTCTATCTGTTACCATTTACTTCATATACTTATGATACGAAACTACTGAAACGACTCGTATATCTAAGGAAGATTTTTATATTTTGATATTACACATATTGACCCGTATATTATAACAGTTCGTGAGCCCAATACTAATCAATACAAGTAAGACTGTTTCTTAGTCGTGACCACATAATTACGGTTTTGTGTCAAATCAAAGCAATCCTAATAGATAACTATTGCATATATTATTATATCCATCTCTCTCCCTCTTTCTCTCTTTCTCTTTCTCTTTCTATATATAAATATATATATATAGTTTCTGATGATCTGAAATACTTTATCTTTACATAGAAATCTATAGACAGAAGAGAAATGCAGCAAAATCGTATGTAAAATGAATGACTAATTTCTAAAAAATAAGAAACCAACTCGTTCCAAAAAACAGACATGGATAACTCTGTAACTTTAAAAAATGCTAAGAAGTACTCAAAGATAGTAAGTAGTCGATTCAAATAGGAACGATCACACACACACACACACACACACACACACACGAGCGCGCGTGTAATAGTTTTGAATCCAAGGTTATTTAGGCTTTCTTTTGGTAGTTATGGTTTCATTATTGGATAAAAATATTGATTAAAATAATATATCTGTATCATCATATCGCACTGGTAGCACGGATATCCCTGCCTCTCTCTCGCCACTCCTCCCTATCGTTCATCGCCCTATGTAGGTCTTCAGGACAACATCCCGTATCCTCACATAGCTGCTGAATGTATGTTCGTGCTGGTCGTCCTGCTTTTGCACGGCCATGTGTGGGGGTCCATAAGAGTATATCTCTTATGAGTTCGTCCCTGCTTCTCCAGCAGTGTCCTGCATGTCTGGCTCGTCTAACTTGAATAGTTTTCGTGATAGGAGGCAGGTGGCCGTAGAGTTGGTGTCTTGTGGGGTGTTGCCGCCAGGACTTGTTTAAGATTGCACGTAGCATTCTTGTGTAATTGCCGTCTAGCTTCTTCTCCAGCCGTTTTGTGAAATTTAACTGCTTTCCTTCATCACTTTGTATAAGAGTTTGAGGGTGTTTGAAGTTGGGCTGTAGTCAAATAAATTATCTAAGTATTTTGGGGTCAAATCAAAATAACTATCAGTAAAATATCACGAATATTCCAATGTTTTTTTAAACTTTTTTGTTATTATATATATATGTATATATATATATAAAAATATATATTTAATTATTTATTATATATATATATATATATATATATATATATATATATATATATATGTGTGTGTGTGTGTGTGTGTGTGTGTGTGTGTGTGTGTGTGTGAACCGTTCACGTAAGAAGAACTCGAGTCTGTTCTTAAAAAATAAAAAAATAGGAAAGCTGCAGGGCTTGACGAGATTCCCCCAGAAGTATGGAAGACCAGACAATTCGGCGACATACTGCTCCAACACTTCAACGCAGTCAATAATCAAAATCCTAGAGACAGATGGATGAAGGGATGCACCCTCCCCTTCACTAAAAAGTGTGACCTCAGATTAGCCAAGAACTACCGAGATACACCACTTACATCCATAGCAGCCAAAATTTACAATGCCCAACAACGAAAGCTTATAGAACCCAAAATCGACAACATCCTTAGGAAAAACCAAAATGGCTTCCGAAGAAATAGATCCACGAGCTCACAAATATTGACCATCCGTAGAATCCTTGAGGGGGTACGGGCAAAAACCCTTCAGGCGACATTACTATTTGTTGACTTTACCAAGGCCTTGGATTCCATTAACAGAGGGAAGATGGAACAAATTCTACTAGCATACGGCCTACCAAAAGAAACCGTAGCAGCAATTACGATTCTCTATAGAAACACCAAAGTGATTGTTCACTGGATGGAGACACAGAATACTTCGACATTGTAGCAGGAGTACTACAAGGAGACACGCTAGCTCCATAACTCTTTATCATCTGCCTAGGCTACGTGATTAGAATATCGATCGATAAAATCAGAGAAAAAGGCTTCGAGCTGACAAACAAAAGAAGCAGAAGGTACCCAGCAAAAACAATCACCGACACCGACTACGCCGATGACATAGCGATACTGGCAAATATACCCAACCAAGCCGAAACACTACTGCATAGTTTGGACCGAGCCGCCGCAGGCGTTGACCTCCATGTCAATGCACACAAAACTGAATATATGTGCTTTAATCAAGCAGGCGATATTTCCACTCTAGAGGGAACCTCTCTGAAACTGGTAGACAAATTCACCTACCTAGGAAGCAGTGTCTCATCAAACGAAAAACACATCGACACGCTGCTAATGAATGCATTGACAGGTATCGATAAGCTATCGATCATATGGAAATCAAACCTGATTAAATGAAACGCAGTTTCTTCCAAACAACGGTCGTATCGATACTGCTGTATAGATACACCACTTGGACGCTAACAAAACGGCTGGAGATGAAGCTTGACGGTAATAACACAAGAATGCTGCGAGCAATACTGAATAAATCCTGGCGGCAACACCCCACAAAGCACCAAATATTCGGCCACCTGCCTCCCCTCACGAAACTATCCAAGTTAGACGAACCAGACACGCAGGACACTGCTGGAGAAGCAGAGACGAGCTCATAAGTGATGTACTCCAATGGACCCCCACATATGGCCGAGCAAAAGCAGGACGACCAGCTAGAATATACATACAGCAGCTATGTGAGGATACGGGATGTATCCCTGAAGACCTACCAGAGGCGATGAACGATAGGGAAAAGTGGCGAGAGAGGGTCATGATGATGATGATGATGATCAATTTATGTTTTTTGGAAATTCAATAGATAATGGGTATATTGCAATATAACGAATCCAATCTCAGCGAAGAAAATACCTAATATTTTCAACATAGCCTACATTCAAATATAATGAAAAACTATTAGTTTACATTGAATAGCAAAATTAGATGTTTTTATGTCTGTGTTTATTTCACACACACACACACATACACGCACGCACACATGCCCATGCACATGCACATATCAACACGCTCGCTCTCTCTCTTTCTCTCTCTCTCTCTCTCTCTCTCTCTGTCTACATTGATATATACATATATAGATAAGGAGTAAGTGAATCTGTGTGTAGGAAAGAAAGAAAAAAAGAGAGTGCGCGTATGTTCGTATCTATCTTAATGCATAAGTGCAGTCGTTTAACGAGTCTAATTGGGACTTATTTTGAAAAAAAAATGAAGATTTTGTAAATAAACTACCTTGAACAAAAACTTCTCTCTTTTTAATCTATGTATGACTGTGCTCAGGACGAATGAAAGCTTATATATATATATATATATATAAGAAGAGAGACAGAGACAGAAGGAGACTGATACAGAAACAGATTCTGTATTTTTATGTATATGTGCAGCCATAAATGTTCAACCTTCAACCGTTTATTTTTCATCAAATGTGTATTTCAAAGCATAATTAACATACTGCGTTTCATTCTCAACAGGTGAGAATTAGCCGATTATGTTGTTATTGAGTCTCTGTACTTGACAAAGCTAAATTTCCTAAATATCTAGGTATATAGCAACGTATATCCTTTCATATATAATTGTATATTTTAGCTAGCCGATAATTCACTCCGGGCTTCTCTGTTTGAAATTTTAAATTGTGTTATTATTTTGAAGTAATTTCTCATAACAATCAATTGTTAGTTGAAAGACTAAAAGAACACCAACTGACGGATAACACATTTTTACCCAGGCAATATATATATATATATATATATATATATATATATATATATATATATATGTATATATATATATATATATATATACTGAAAACTGATGATAAATGAAAGTCTATATAGAAAAATTATGGAACGGATAGCATTCACCCATCCCTCCATCTATCCAGATATAGAAAGAAGTATTTTGAGATACACATACCTCCCTACCATGTCCAAATAATTTTCATTTGGTAACACACTCATAGTCATGGACACTCAGAGAGAGAGAGAGAGGTGGGGCAGAGAGCTATAAGAATATGCAATGTAAAGAAAAATAATTCTTACGAAAAATAATAGATTTGTTAATTGTGACAGTAGTAGTCTAGCCCCTTTACTCAGACAATCACCCAGTATCCATCTTTTCGTTTCATATCGAGTCTCTCTCGTTCTTCCAACTTTACTGTTCTTAGACATTCTGTGTTGGGATGGATAGCGACACACACATTTTTACGTATACATAATATTTTAATACTTCGTAACAACAATTTTGCATCACCAGTGTTAAATATGAAGTAGCGAGTTGAATGGAGAGAGAACTTTACAACCACTCGAGTCGAGTGATTTTTTCTGACTGATCCACTATTTCTTAAATATATGGAACGTTTTTGGCCAGCTGAATGAACCCAATGACCCCACGATTTCAGTTTACCTCCAATTTATTATCTCTCAATTTAACCTGATTTTAATTACTGTGTTTTTCAACTGTTTAACGGTTATCACTTCGAATGCAACACTAACTGCTGTCAATTATAGATTTTATCAATGTAATACTTTTGTTATGCACACTTACATCCAAGGATACACTCTTACACGCACGTATTTATAATTGTCTAATTGTATGTACATATCAGTGAATGCGTGTGTACGTGTTCATATGTGTGCGTGTGTGTGCGTGTGTGTGTTGTAAAAGTAGCCCAAGGAATATATTTTCCAATATTTTCTGAATGGTGTTAGGAGATAAGAGATAAAATGAGTTGGAAACAAAGACACTTTCATTATCATCTTCTGTTCATCAAAGGTGAAGTAGACAGTTGCAATTAACGGGTATTTTCATACTTAATATTTAACTTACTCTCACACACACACATATATATATGCGCGCGCGCGTGTATGTGTGTGTATGTGTGTGTGCATACGAATGCATATATATATATATATAGAGAGAGAGAGAGAGAGAGAGTGAGAAATTGGCGAACAGCAACTACGGCAGGATCTTGCAAGGAAAGAATATTAAATGCTAATAGAGCAGGCATAAACCGTCAGAAGATAGTTGAATACACATTAAACTTAAGTACGAGACTTCTAGTGTCCATAAGTCTAATATATATATTTGTCACACACACACACACACACACACACACACATATATATATATATATATATATATATATATCTTTCTCTGTATATAGATATATAACACGGAGGCTCACGCACACATATGAATTTTTTAAATTTTTTTTAAAGAGAGATTCATATTATTGTCAAGACCCTAATGGTGCACAAATGTACCTGATAAATTTTGCAAAATAATCGTACATTTAAAATAATTGTACATTTGTTCATAGATTTTCTTTGAAACCATCGATAAAAAAATACTTGATATATTTTACGATTAAATGACCAATAATCTTAAGTAATATTGTGTGCATATGAAACAAATGAAACAAATGATACATTGAACTAGCCTGCACGAGGGTAATTTTAACGAATAAATGCGGTTTTTCTAAATGTAAATCATATTGCCAATTCAATAATTCAATATATATATATATATATATATATATATATATATATATATATATATATATATATACTGAAAAGATAAACAGAAGAAAGATACATATTGTGTTGTGGAGGAAGATTTTTTTACTTTGACGACACGTGTTTCCACTATATTTTTGCCTCCAAATAAGGTATTCTTTAAAAAATGTAAAAGTAACAAAAACGTATATAGTCGCCTTTAGGTCAAATCCTTTGTATTTTAGAAAAAAAAGAGTATTATAGGAGTAAATTTTTATCATTAAGGGTTTTTTGACTATTTTCATCATCTTTATTGTTATTTCCACAACGTTTCGGCCGATATGTCATCCGGCCTTCTTCTGGTGTTTGTCGAACTCGGTACCTTCACGGAAATTTGAACTACGTCCTTTATTGAATCCATGGGGGTCGCCTGTTCTGATTTCGTTTGCCATAACTGGGTACAAGTGTTAAGTATTCCTGTATTGTTACTCGCATGTACCCGGTTATGAGTAACGAAATCAACAAGCGTCGTCTCAGAAATTTAGGGATAAATTTATTTGAAATTGATTACGTCGTAATGTGGAATCTTTTTCAAAAAAAGGCAATATCGTTTCTCGGTTTAAGAAGTTTATAACAGTTTACAAATCCAGAAAACAGTCCAGTATTATTAACGAATGTTAAACACTTTTAGTGTCATGTTTACTAAAAAAGTTCCTATTTTGTAATATATATATATATATATATATATATATATATATATATATATATATATATCAGCATTTAAATAAATCAAAAAATATCACACTAAAAAGATGTCCAGACAGTTTTGGGAGATTGTATTTGCAGAAAACATTTTCCCAGTACCTAGTTTGTGTACATATTTAATTCAATGGCGTGACCTGAATTATTTAATTTCTGTTTTTTTTTTTTTCCCGAATTTGGTCAACCAAATTCTAGTGAGAAAACATCTTTTCTGTCTGTCTCTTCTTTCCAGAAGGTAGTAGCTGTGACATTATTCCCACCAGAATACGTCTATAAGTCTAACTATTTTACCTCAGACTGACTAGAAATATAAAAGTATTTTTCTCTTAAAATTTCAGATCAATTTTTCTAGTATACCGATGTATTAATTTTTTGTTCCAAACGTTTTTTTTTTTTTACTTTTCAATAAATACACTGAAACATTGACGATTAAATAGACATATTTGTAAAGAGACATATATATATATATATATATATGGAAAAAGAGAGAGAGATAGTAAGAGGGAGAGAGAGAGAGATAAAGAGGGAGAGAGAGGGTGGTTTGCATGACAAATATTTATGAAAGTCAGACTGGAAAAATTCCGAAATAAATATATCAATGAAAAATGATTATTTATTTTTCAAGATATGGTTTGTCAGGAATTGGAAACTTTAACACACACACACACACACACACACACATATATATATATATATATATATATATATATATATATATATATATATATATATATCTTTAGTGTATGTTTGTCTTTATTTCTCTTCGTGCGTTTGTGGTAGACTAAATGCAGTGTGATTTGGAGAGTACTCAATATCTGATTTAGAGCTATAATATAAAATAGTTATAAATGAGTATATTTCAGTTTATATATATTTAGAGCATGGATGCTTATCTACAAGTACTGGTTTCGTGCCATCTTTATTCTACATAGACCATGCAGGGAAAGAAAGAGGTTGAAGAAATCGAAAAAGCGAAAAAAAAAAAATTCAGTTAATGTAATGTTTAAGTTCGAATCCCGTATAATTCTTTCGTGTGTGTGTGTGTGTGTGTGTGGTATATATTTGCATATTGTTTTTCATATGTTCAGTAATAAATTGCAATATGTACGATATAATAAGTTGCATTAGTTACCAGTCGTCTTACCTTTATATTACGGATACGTTATTTTCATCTATGATGGTTTGTACGTAAGGAATATTCCAACATGTGAATACTATTATGACCTGATACACTGTAGTACGAAATTTATACCATGTGTCCTAACACCATGATATTCCCACCTGATCAATTATTCTTACAGTTTAAATTCAGCATCCATTTCGTCTATTATACTTACATGTCAAATCAAAAATTCATTTTCTTCATTATGCAATGATGATGAAAAATTTGTCACTTAGGTGAAATCATCAGGAAACACTATTGAAAAATGATTCGGCCAAATCGGCCAACCGTCTTCATTCTGCTACACATTGCAACACATATAATTATGAGACGACCTAGAACCTGCCATGCGGTGCATATATCGTCACACACGCACACGCACACACACACACACACACTAGTTATATGCATCGATGTACATTTTCGATATCTAAAAAATCGTTTCTTTACGCCTGATGATTGTCGTATAAAGACAGCATTAAGCCACTGGTCCCAGTTAAGTGCCCGCGGTATCTTATATATATATATATATATATATATATATATATATATATTCATTGGTTATACATGTGTGTGTGTGTGTGTGTGTGTGTGTGTGTGTTTGTGTGTGTGTAGTTAGACAAAATTAAATTAACCAAATTATTTTGACATATGAGGTATAACACTTAAACTCATGAACACATGAAGTAGGTAAGCAGAAGTTTTATCTGATGCACAAAATCATAAAGTGGATATATATATATATATATATATATATATATATATATATATATATATATATGTGTGTGTGTGTGTGTGTGTGTGTGTGTGTGTGTGTGTGTGTGTGTGTGTGTGTGTGTATAACATGAACAAATTCAGATCGATATAGTCATATGAACATATAGAGATATAGACACACAAAAAACACGCTCACACAGACACACACACAGGGACACACACACACACACGTGCGCTCACACGCACACATACGAATACATACACACACACACACATATATATATATATATATATATATATATATATATATATATATATATATATATAAGTGTGTGTGTGTGTGTGTGTGTGTGTGTGAAAAAGAGAGAAATAGATGGGACAGATAATTATTATTACATTTACATAAATTTATACTCCTGACAATTTTGAACAATATCCCGCTCCTTACTGACATTTCTACTTCTTATCGACGACTACTGAATATTTTATCTAAGATTACATTGACCAATAAACACGGTGTAACATTCAGAAAAACAGACACCTTTTCCTTTGAATTGCTGGTTTTTCGCTTTTAAATGCCATCACATGAATTGTCTCATTTGATGGGTTAGATTAGAATCATACACCTAATGTCATTAATTTTATCTAGCTTTCAGAAAGTTCTTTTCCCAATACTGTAATAAATAATTGATGAAAGTATTGATGAAATGAATGGATTTGAGTCTCTTAGTGTACTGACTATCTGCATTTGTACAGATTTTGGACAAAGATTGAATTTTAAAAAAATACTGATGAAGAATGAAAAAATAGAAGAAGATGACGAACGCTTTTTACACATACCATTGATATTTTTAATCTATTCCGTAATTTTATCCCAAATAACATTATATGGCTCCTTCTCAGCCTGCAGATTTGATGAGAGTTGCATTATAAGCAAATACTTCGGGGGCATCAATACATAAGTTATCACAAAAAAAAAAAAAAAAAAAAAAATAGCCAGCGGCCGAAATAAAGAAAACGTAATAGAGTTCAACATCTCTGCCTGTGCACTTGTTGTAAAAGGATATGCTTTGTCTAACACTTGCACCAAGTCACCAGCGAAAACTGTGTAAATAATGACGGGATTGCAAGGAAAATATCACCAGCGAAACGTGAAAGTGAGGGCATGGGTTTTCTGTAAACCTCTCTCACACTCTCTCTCTCTCTCTCTATATATATATATATATATATAGATAGATAGATAGATAGTGAGAGAGAGAGGGATCGCCATCTCCTGGGTGACTGGGGTTCAATATCTTGTTGAGTCAGATAAAAGACTCTTCTTTACACAGCAGAGTAGTAGTTATTGAAAAGGGAGCCTTCGGGTCTCCCTCGACTACGGTCACCAACATTATTATAAATTAGAAACTGATTTCCAAACTAAAAGTGTTAATTTTTATGCAAAAATAGTTCGAGTAGTTATCATTTTTGAGTCTGAATTTTTGCGTTTATTGACCAATCGATGTCTTAATTTGGAATGTCTTTTAAAAAAATTGAGATCCCAGACGATAATAATTAAATTGCCTCAAAAATGCTGAAGGATCAAAAGTCAATATAACATAAGAAACCTTTTCCGCTTGGATTATAAAAAATTCCTTTTTAGCCATTTATAACCATCAATAAATCAATCGATTTTTATTTAATCTGAAGCCCATCAGTGTGAAAATATAGAAACTTCCAGTAGATTAAAATTAATTTCTATTCCTACTCAACTTTCGTTTTTATTTCTGATTGATAATTTAACCTTCTATTCCTTCAAGGTGTATTTAATTTAAAAATCGTTCTATTATTTTACGCGACCGATAATTTCTTGTTTAATTTTATCGACACCAATGCTTATAACCGTTTCTTAGTGTTGATAGTTCCACTGCATTCACTTACATATCAGCATATAAACATGTTTACCCTTGAAGAATAACATACTCACACTAAGATCTTTTACAAACACAAAATATATTATTTATATTCAAAAAAATGCAAACTGCCATCATTTTTTCGTCATAATAAGGCATACCGGACATTGGCATAAAGGTTAGAGTGTTGGCCAATGGCCCGGGAGTCCTGGGTTCAAACCCAGGTCGAGTCATACCAAAGACTTTAAAAATGGTTCTTGAAGCCTCCTTGCTTAACCCTCAGCATTATAAGGTACGGATCAAGGGTAAAGTGGAGAAATTCAGGGAAAGGAGTTGTGCAATTCCCTGCACCTTGGTGTAGTAGCTATCGAAAGAGGAGCCTTTGGGTCACCCTCGACCATGGTCGCCAACTTTACTTTACTTACTTACGTTCTTGGTAATACTAGCCTTTTTTATAAGAAAAAAAAGACATTGTTACATTTCTTGTTTTTCAGCAAATATTTTACTAATGTTCATCAGGGTTGTGGTTGGGGCTGACCCTCTAGTTCTGGAGCACTGGGGAATGTGAATTATTTCTTCAATGAATTTATTATTATTTTATTATTCTTATTATTAGGTCAACTCTGACCTGGAGTTGTCTCATCTATAGGTCAAAAAGATGTTTGAGGCAAGGAAGTGTTTATTTGTTTAGTATTCGGCATAGCTGTGTATTTTACAAGAATATTTGTTCATATTGTCAAATTTATATAAATGATTAAAAACAGAATAAATTTCGAAATGGGCTAAAACTCTATTTTATCTTCCAAGATAAAAGAATCGTTGATATGATTAAAATATTGTTATAAATGTTTGACAGGACTGTTTTAAAAGATTTGAACCGTAAAGGTTTCATTTATAAAACTTTGTTGACCAAATAAGATTCAGACAATAGTAAATATCGTCGATTAATTTTTTTCTAACAAAATCATATGAAATTCCAATATTGTCTTTCGAGAAGCTATTACTAATTTAATAAAGTGGCTATTATTTTTAATCGGGTCTATAATGTCGAGTGGTGATTAGAAAGATGGAAACATTTTAGAATATAAGTTCAACATAAAACTTCTCTTTTGTTCCCACAATCAAATGAAAGAACATAAATCTGTAGAAATATTGCTTCGATAAATATTTAGGAGGTTATTCAAATTCTAATTATATGGATATGAGAATGACTTCCTCCAAGAATTACAGACCAAAGTGTTAAAAGTGGACTGCAAAAGTGCATCGCCAATCTAACAGAAAAACGGACGCAACATGAGGAAAAAGTGATTCAAAGAATTATATATATATATATATATGACAGAGACGAGGGAGAGAGAAAGAGAAAGAGAGAGAGGTAGAGAGAGTGGAGAAATTCAGAATGAAAAAGAGATATGTTTGATGAAAACAGACAATACATATCCACGTTAGTACCCCATTGATAGTATATTTTGTTTATTTCATTTATATATATATATATATATATATATATATATATATATATATATATATATATATACTCAAAGTATTTCGCGTGTCTAGCAATACTGATGAGTTGTGATACAATGAAACAGTCTGTCAGTGAATGACAATATATTTGCTGCTTTCCGGGAGTAGAGCACTCTTGTGAAGGAATGCCAGTAGCCACTCGCGCGATGCAAAGCTCTTCGAATGAATTGAGAACTCGGTAGTCATTAAGCGTATATGTGAATGAAAGAAAAAAATGCTTATGCGTAAAAATCCCTTTGCTTTCGCTGAATTTGATTGTGGCTGTGTGATAGGATATCCAGCTGACGTAAAGTGTCTGGGCTTCAATCCAAGCTTCAAGCATCTCGCGTGTCTTACCACACAGATAAGTTGTGATTCAACGAAACACTTTATCTGTGGATTATAATGTAAATTTTCTGTTTGTTTTTTTTTAATGGTTGTTTCACTCTTTTGCTATGTTAAGAACATTTTCGATGTATATTTTTTATTCGTTTGTCATTTCCGAAATAGCAATCGATGTCTAAATAACGCTGTATTTATATAAACAAATAATACTTACGTGGAGTTTGCGCCTTGTAGGTGAGATATGATATCAGTTCAGTTGAGGGGTTCCCTCAGGCATTACCTGTCCGCTCGTCTGAAAGGAGTAAGGGCTGGTTTTATTACTCGGTGGTTTAGACGACGCTGAAGGGGAATGTCAAGGGAAATAAGCAATCTTTGTACCTGACCATAGAAGTATATCCCACGAATTGAACAGACCTTTTTTCCCACATTTTGACCACGTGGAATAGGGTGGCAGGGTTCAAATAAATATATATACACACAGAAATATACATTAACCTTTTTTGACTGTTGGATAGCAACTCTGAATTGTTTTCATATTCTTTGACCAATAAGTAATTTGCAGGAAAAGGAATTACTAATTGTCATTACAAATGTGGACGTGTTTAATTGCTGGCAAATCTTTGTAAATATATACCTGTTACGTTAACCGTGCATATATTAGAAACCTACTTGACAAATTAGATATATTCATCGGCAAAATTGCTTGTTCTATTATGTCGTATAGTTTTAATATATATTTAATTTTAGTATTAACTTAGTTATTTTTCCCGTAGATTTGACCAAAATCAGATTGAAAAAAAATTGTTTCTAAAGATATATATATATATATATATATATATATATATATATATATATATATATTTACCAACCTCTCCGCTTGGGCAGGATATGACACAGGGTCAATTTTTAAACGGAGTTTAACAGGTTTGAATTCAGAGTTTTCCTTCTCCTAGACTATTTGTCTCACCAAGGATGAAGAACCTAGTCTGGTCTACTATTTACCCATAGCTGGAGGGAGAATAATTGGATTCATACCTTTCCGAAGGGTATTAGTGCTATGTGAAATGCAACGATAACCATTATACCACAGGCACCTCCAATATATATATATATATATATATATATATATATATATATATACCTGTACCGTTAAGATTTTTATTGCTTCATTTTTGTTTGGTGTTTGTTCGTTTGTTTGTTTCTTTATTCCTTTCTCTTTTTTATACGACTAGATATTTGTCTCTGATTCTACCAGGCAGGACCTGACACAAGGCCAGTGAACTAAAGATCATTTATAATGGGAGTTTAAGGAAGTGGAAGGTCGGGCATGAGCCAAGCCACAAGCCCTGATTGACAATGCTGTTCATCGACCCACTTAGTGCAATGTGCGCCTGATGGGCCAAGCTTGACATCGACCCAAATCTGGGTCTAGGCACGTATGCCTGATTATAGCTTAAACTGGACCATGAGGTCAAGTGCTATGCAAGGGTGACAAAGGTGTCAATGATGCAGCTCACCCACTCGAAGGTGGTCCAGTCAAAGCCGGGAGCCTTTCGACCTCGAGTCTTCCAATGATATTTGATGCCCGTCCGACACGAATGTCAGACGGCCCAGTTAAAAAGCCGAGACGTAAAGCCAACAGCATATTAATGGTTTTTTTTATACGACTCTTCATTATTTCATTTTTCTATTTTTAACTTTTCTTCGTTACTTCATTTCTTTGACAGTTCATTATGCGATGATTTCTTTCCTTCCTCAATTCCTTCCTTTTTCCTTTCTTTCCTTCCCCTGCCATTTTTTTTTCTATGGGTATTCTTCTCTTTCTTTTTTTCTTATCATCCTTTTCTGTTTTTAATTTATTTGTACGCCTGCCTATTATATGTCTTTATTTTTCCTTTATTTTTTTTCTTTACATCCTTAAAATCACGTAAAATTCGATACTATACACAAACAAGCAGTTATCAATCAAGAGCGATGTGTTACCGATTTTAATTTTAACTTTTCCAACAGAAAAAAAAGGTCTCGATTTTCAAACTTCTTTGCAATGCAAAAGCAAAAATATATTTTTTCATAAGTTGTTTAATTGGAGAAGTTCAGTGAATTAAAGAATTGAGACGAAAAACTGATTTCTATTCTTGCTCCCTTGTTCAATCTTACTTTGCTGAGGAATTAAATTTTGTCGTGGAAAAGCCGAGGAGACATATATATTTTACCTTGATCAAGGTAACAAGAGAAACAAATAAAAAATAAGAAAAAAAAAAAATTACTCACATGAATTTTAGATTTTTTTTTTACCTGTCTCATAGCTTCAAAATATCTGTCTGTTTCCTTCGGCGTCTCGATTTTCATTCTAAACTTGAAAATACGCAAAAAATAACACTCATTTAATTCACACGTGATTGTCTCCAGTCAATGAGCAAGAGTCAGATAATTTGAATGTCTTTCATAGATCCTCATGGTTAATCATTCCAGTTCGAATAGTTGGCACATCCATTGGTCATTGGATAGGGTGGTGTGGGCAACGTTACATATCATCATTTCTCTTTTAATCCCTCTCTCCATTACATAATATATCATTTCAAGTTATTAAAAATACATTAGTTATAGTTTTGATTTTTGAAAAAGTCTATTGAAGGGTCACTCTCTCTCTCTCTCTCTCTCTCTCTCTCTCTCTCTCAACTTATATATATATATATATATATATATATATATCTGCTAACTCCATAATTATTCAAGGGTAGTATAATAATGGTAAAAGTGTGTACTAACCGTGCAAACGATTTTTTTGAATGATCGGTCTGCCCATAATTTTTTTCTATCGTTGCTCTATCTCAGATGTTGAACACTTGGTCAAAATGTAAATCGCATTTATTTTTTAACAATTTATATCGAAAAAATTACATATGAAAATAAAATAAACAGGGTGAAATCACTTGTAATAAAAAATAGTTCATCTGTAATTACAAATGTAATGTGACTATTTGTCTGATACTTAGGCACACCAATACGTACGTACACATTAGTAAAATGGTGTTTCAGTTGGATTAAACCAATTAAATAAACTATTAGATGTCAATAAAGAACACACAATTCATAAATTGTAAGAGAACAATAACACACACACACACACACACACACACACACACACATATATATATATATATATATATATATATATATATATATATATATATATATATATATATATATATATATATATATAATGTTATTTTGTTATTTGATTGTATTCTTTCTGTTTGTTTTTTTCTTTTGGTATTTTGCATGAAAATTTCGAATTCTAGATTGCATCCTATATCACATTTTATTCGATATTATTGTCAGGGTAACTCTACGAATAAACCAAATAAATCAATTTCGAATGTTCCTTTAAAACTTTTTCTAACGATATATTTCTAAAAAGTCAGTAATATATTGAATAAACATGAAATTCAAACGTTAAAAGCAGAACCAAAGAAATTGTTAAATGAAATATCTTGGGTTTCACAATACAGAGACTTTGAATAAAAATCAGATTAGAAAGATCATTTGCACTACGTTTCTCAGGAGATAAAATCTCCGTTGATTATTCTGCGAAATTATTGAACGATTCTTTAACAGAATAATAATCAATAAAATGCAATGATAATGTTGTATTCTTAGTGAATTTTAATTTTGACATTTAAAAGAATTTTTCATGAAGGAAAATATTTCAGGCTGTCACTGTTTTACAAGACCAGCGGGTACGCGAGGAATGTGGGCTTATCTTTTTCTGAATCTAATCAAAATATTCTGCCAACAGATTTTTATAAAATCTCAATAAAGAGTAGAGATCTGCAAAAGCCTCAAGGTAAATAAGATAAACTCAAATATTGAACTAACCTAATATTAAGATCCTGCATGGCTCTGCCTTTGATTTAGAATTCGAGGATATTTCCCTTCAAACCTATGTAAATATCTTAAGAACAATACACGACTTTCTAAATAGTCGGAATTCCAGAGTTATTTTCATTGGTGCCAGAAATTGATGTTCAGAGGGTTAATGAGAATTTGAATATTGATATTCAAACTTAATAAAAAAAACTTTCTTCTAACTTGGCACAACACAAATTAACAATTCCATTTGAGCACGTACGTACTTTTTAATTTGGTTTATTTCTTAAACAGTATTTCAACTCTTTATGGGTTATTTAGTGTCCAAATTTGATTTATTTGTAAATGTTTAATGAGTGTTTGATTAAAATGTTTCATTGCATTTCTTTTTAATTGCACATTTTAATTTGTGTAAAGACATTTGTTTCTCCTCAATTATAGAATGGGTATGAGATTAAACGATATGTGATGGTGAGACTCCAGTCCAGAAGCTTTGAAGAATGTGGAGTAGCTTTTCTTTGTCATTACTCCCAGGTCTAATCTGACCCGAGGTTGTACTACCTTTTTGGGATCTACCTATGGGTCAAATAGAGCTATTAAGGGAGAAAAAAAAAACCTTGGCAAAAAGCCAGATGTACATGCCTTCATGTACTGTCGGCTAGTCACTGTGACAACTGGGATGGTGATATTGTCTCCTTGCAAGCTCTACACCTTCTCAGTGGAAGAGAGGGGCGCACAGGAAACTTGCAAACTCTCCTAGGAAAAACTAGCAGATTTTTCCAGCGAAATATGTCCTTCATAAAAGACTAGTATTCGTTATGCCAGGACATCGCCCAGAATAAAATAAAATATCCAACAAGCATACAACGTAAATCCAGCAACATGGCATATAAGAACCCCGCTGGTTAAACCCAACTCAATCTTGCCAGAAGTAGGGCCATAATATGTAAGGAGCTCCAAAAATACTAAATTTACATTGTGGCGCTGAGAGAAATCAAATTCACTGGAAGTGGCAGCATCAGAGAGGAGACGCGTAGCACATTCTACTGAAGCGAGAAAAATTCAACGGATAGAAGTGCATCTGGTATGATTTTGCGATCAAGAATAGACTTCTTCCAAGTTTCTGTGGTCATCCCAAATCAGAAAATGATAAACTTATCATATTGAAGTTTCTATAAATCAAAAGCAGATATTTTACCCTAATTCCTGTTTGATCCTGGTTATGAGAAACAGCACACAAAATAAATAGATTCTTGAAGTTAGACTAAATACTTCGTGTTTTACCGAATGGAGAACAGTTTGACATGAGGAACGCTAATACTAATGGCATTCTGCTACTAACGAATTGTACGCACCACTAAATAGTTATTACTAACATTTACTTCAAACATATGGAAATACACAATAATTCCTGGATGCACCTAACATCATAATATTGGCATTTCATCAACTATATCCTTAAATGACAGTCTGATCTTCCGGACTTTCTGGACACAACAGCGATGAGTAGAGCAAACTGTCAAAGTGACTATGTTATGATCAAGTCCACTACTAAACTACGAGAATGAGTAAAGAGAAAATGCCAATCTGGAAGCTCACAACCAACGCAATTAATATTAAGTTAAACAGAGTGAGGGATCGCCGGCAGTCCTCGCTAAACAACAGGCTGCATGAAATTGCAGGTGGTACAGTAGAAGAAAATTTGAACGCCTTTACATCAATCATGTGCAAGGTATCCAAAGAGAAACTCGGTACTGCAATTAGGGAGAAATAAGACTGATTGAAAGGAAAGAGCTTGTAACTTGAAAAGCTCATTCACAAAGGGAACCAATCCTGGGCAACCTTGCTCAGAAAGAATACCAAATCTGCTAAGGCCAGATATAGAATATGCTGTCAACTTCTCCGAAAGAGATTCCGAGAACTCAAAAAATAAATCTTGGCTGACCAAAGTGGCTTGACTCTGAACAATTGCAGACTCTAATGACCCCAAAGATTTTTTTTACCAAAACACGTGAGCTTTGTTGGGGACTTGAGCGAGCCACCCAGAAAAACCGCTCGCTTCCGACAACAACAAAAATCACCGAGAAGCTTCCTGACCAGTGGAAGGATCTCTTTGTCACATTACGCAATGAACTGTCAAAAATGGAACAACATGAATTTGAAATCATTGAACAAAGCGCAACCCAACACTGGATGTTTAAGCGTCAAGACCTGGAAGAAGTGAGTAAGATCATCTCTATGCTCATTGACGAAAAAAATCCATGCGTAGACGGACTGCAACCATCAGTTACTAAGAGTCGAGGTAGTTGGCTAATTGAGGTACACTACACCATCATAAAATACGCTTGGGAAAACTTGGAACTCTCTCCAGGCTGAAAGGACCCACACCAAGTCACCATCATCAAGAAAAGAGGCAAATGGCATTGTGTCAACTGTCGCAGGATCTCGCTTCTCTCCATATCAAGGATAGTGTTATCCCACATACTGCACAACAGACTATCAACTTTAAAGGAGGATTTCCTAACTGAGAAAGAATGTGGGTTCCACTCAAACTGGACAACTACGGACATGATCTCCTTGCCACATTTGCATGAATAATGCATTGGATAGAATATGATTTTCCACATGATATTGATTGATTTCACAGAAGCCTTCGACTCTGTGAACTGGGAAGGGCTATTGAACATACTACAAAAAACTAGTGTACCCCGACCACTTAGTAAGGCTTATATATATTTTGTATGAAGGAATAAAGGCATCAGTCAGCTTAAAAGATGAACTCTCTGAATGTTTTAAGGTTGGGAATGGAGTGAAACAAAGACATGTTCTTGCCCTAACAAAGTTCTCAATTTTTCTTTCTTTGATCTTGTCTGATGCCTGCACTGATTCCACCCTAGTATTACTGAACAGAGTAAATCCTAGACTAACCTGTTCAATGCCAATGAATTTAAGTCTGCAAGAAAGACCAGCAGTGTTCTGGTTCGTAAACTCATGTTTGTTAGAGACACAACCTTTGTGTCACACAGTCTCCCAGATGCTCAGAAATAATCATCTGTTTCGCGAAATCTGCAAGGGAATCTGGACTGAAAATTAACCTAAAAGTAACCGTGGTTATGTACCAATACACTTCTGGATTTCATGGCATTCGCCAAGACATACAAATAAAGAGTCACCTTCTAATTCAAGAAAAACAAAGTAAAATATCTAGGCTCCACAGTGGAAAATAAAAACAGATGAGATGCAGAACTATTAATACGAACGACAAATGCTTTCATGGCAGACCGAGAAAGCGAGTCTTAGCCCACCATGATCTCTCTTAAAGCTAATAAAATCAAAAGTAAAACTTGTCCAATTCAGTATGTCTTGATCATCAGATAAGAGTAGTTGTTTCACTTAAACCCCACTGGAAAACCATCAGCTAACGATAAGGAGTACAATAATAATAATAATAATAATAATAATAATAATAATAATAACAATGTTAAAGCAAAAACAGACAAGACTCACAACATAGCTGTTGTAAATTTTGTTGGTTTGGTTTATATATCAACCTTTGTAAGTTATTTAATACCAAAGCAATTCACCTAGAAGTACAGTAGTGGTTCTATTTAACCCATAGATGGGAGGATAAGGGGGTTCATACCTTTCCCAAGGGTATTTGTCCGAAAGTGAACGTAATAGTGCGACTAGAGTACGAACTCGCTTACGACGAAAACGCAGTCCTTCGCTTTAACCATTACACCACGAGGATACCACCTGTAAATTTTGTGTTGATAGAGACGAAACAATTAATCGCATAATAAGCGAATGTAGCAAATTAGCACCAAAAGAGTATAAGACTAGACACATGATAGGGTGGGAATGGTAATCAACTGGGTATTATGCATACAGTTTAAATTCGACCATACGAACAAATGATTTATGCATAGTCCTGAATCCGTCCAAGAAAATGAGACATACCAAAAATTATTCGGGATTTGGAGATACAAATGGCTCATTTAATCTCTAAAACTAAAAAAAAAAAAAAAATTAGAGAACCCGCCATATAGTGGACTTCGCCATTCCGGCTGTCAACTGGGTAAAACTTAAGGAAAGCGAAAAGAAAGATAACTATCTAAACATTGCTAAAGAATTAAAAAATAAAACACAATCGAATATGAAAGTGAAGGTGAAACCAGTTGTAATTGGTTCGCTCGGTACAGTCACCAAATGATTAGTACAATGACTGGAGGACTTATAATAAGTGGACGAGTGGAAACCATCCAAACTGCAAGATTATTGAGATCGGCCAGAATAATAAGAATCCAGGAGACTTGAGGCAACTTGCAATCTCTCAGACTCCAGTTGAAAACTGTCAGCTAACACAATTGTGAAAAAAACTCTCAAATGGGTAAAATAATGATTATATATATATATATATATATATATATATATATATATATATATATATATATATACGTTGGCGTGTGAGTGTGTGCATGTACATAATTTGACAATTATAAAACTTGCACAAAGCAAAATACACTTCTACCATTTGCGCCGTAATATTGGTATCATACCTTTTTACTTTATCCACATTACTATGAAGTTTTAACAAAGTATACAGATCCTTTCAATATATTCTTTGCCATAAATAAACCCCCTGATATATCAACTATTATTCGAATGAGTTTGTTTCATGTTTGTAATCTTAACAGTCTATCTGACTTGGTGTAACAATTTTGAAATAATGTTTTCAATAAAATCGTGTATTTGGATCCTAGGAAATTCACTGTATATGTAGGAACATTCTGTTGTAAAAAAGAAACTTAAATTATGCTACGTTGTTAAACATTATATTTCCAGGAAAAAAATACTATATATTTGCAATTGCATTAGATAGGAACTTCGATGGCTAAATTTCAATTCGTCTGCTAGATGGCGCCAAGTAACTTTCATTTTTTTTTCATTATTCTTGCATTATACCAGGTGAGAATAGTAGCAAGATTTGTGGATCTGCAGGTGTTTCATAGACTTAGACTAGCCGACTTTGCATCAAAACAGTAAAATAAATGCATAAAAAAATCTATTGTAGTTGTAATGATTCTGGGAGACAAAACAGCTGGGGTTTATCTTGTTTTCCGCTCTTAAAAGGCTTTTGGTTCAAGTGCACAGAAATGTTATTCCTATAAAAGTAAGAGACTAAAAGAAGTTTCTCGTGTTATTTATTTATTTTTTCCATATATATTAAGCTTTAAGAAATAAATTCTCTTATATTTACGTTATAATTTCTAATGGTTTGAATCGAAATAAAGCCCACGATTGAGAAGTTGTTCTCGGCTTCCAAACAATATGCAAATACTAATTAAACAACAGCAACCATTGGTTGTTATTCTGTTCGCATGCAAAAAAGTGTTGATGAATTCACGATGAGCTGGTGTTATGGAAATAAAGAGAAAAATGAGATTAGATAAAATATAAACAGCGAATAATCTGGTATTACCGATTTAAAATAAAGTCGATATTTCAGCCCTCATATTGATCAAAATAATCAGGAAATACCCGTGCAATTCCTATTGTTGAGATCATGAGGTTAATAAAGTGCTCAGTATTAAAGAAACACGCTGAAATATTTCAATTAAATACTGATTACCGGAAAGACAATAAAATACTGCAAAACGTTAATGAAATAGTTTTTACTTGCCCGTCTTCGTTCACTGCAAGACATTGGCTAAATTACAAAAGCCACAATTCATTATAAACTTTTGTCTTTTAGAATTATGCGTAAAAATCTGTGGCGTTAATTCCATTACTAATTATGTTATTTATCCAATAGATATTGATTGATTGATTGATTAGTTAATTCTAACGGCATGAAAATCCATCGAGAGTTATGATATGCCGAGATGTCAGGGAATTGTGTTCATTTTACATTCATATTTACATATTTTGTGTTGTTACTTATAACGAGATGTTTTCATTCCGTTTTATAGTTTTCCTAACAATAATTATATAGTTTCAAGTAATCATTTCTATTTAGAATTTGTTTATTTTTGGCACACAGGTTAGTGGTTTCAGCTTACTAAAATAATCATTTTAAATAACTATGATGATGATCATCATCATCATGTCGTGTCATCAGCAAGGATCTCGCTGACCCTCTCCCGCCACCCTTCTCTATCGTCCATCGCTTCCGGTAGGTCTTTAAGGCCACATCCTGTATCAGTGCAAAGCTTTTGTATATAAGTCCTAACTGGTCGTCCTGCCTTTGCTTGTCCATGTGAAGGGGTCCACCGGAGTACGTCCCTTATAAGATCGTCCCTACTTCTCCTGTAGTGTCCCGCATGTCTGGTTCGTCTAACTTGGATAGTTCTCGTGATCGGTGGAAAGTGGCCAAACAACTGCTGTTTTGTGGGGTGTTGGCTTCAGGACTAGTTGAATATTGCTCGCAGCATTCTCGCGTATTTGTCGTCAAGCCTTTTCTCCATACGTTTAGTTAGCGTACATGCAGTGCATCCAAACAGCAGTATCGACACGACCGCTGCTTGGAAAAAACTGCGTTTCATTTCATCGGTCAGGTCTGACTTCCATATGACCGATAGTCTATCGATAGCTGTCCGTGCCTTTGCTAGTCACGTGTTGATGTCAGTCTCGGTTGATGAGACACTGCTTCCTATGTAGGTGAACATGTCTAAATGCTTACTCGAGACAATGGAATTGGGATTAGTTTTAGAAAAACTTGAAGCCATGCAAGTGTATGCAGATTATTTGTGATAGATAAGAATACTTCATATAAATGTATGCAAACGAATGATTATTTGCAAATAGAAAAAGTTATATAATTTAAAAAAAATATAATTAAATAAGTAACTGTGCTATTTAGGAAAAAAACGTGGAAAATGACTACAATTAAATATTAACAAACTAATCAAATATTGGCATTAAATAACCCAAAATGACTTGGTATGGCATAAAAATAAATCCAACCAAACCTTTTTACGGTATTCGGGTGGGCATGACTCTTCGTAACAGTGTCTATAGTCTGATAGTAAATTGAATCTGGTGGTGAGGTTCGAGTCATAGGTTTTAGAGAGTTTGTGTTAACCCTTTCGTAGCCATTGCTCTAATATTTATTCTAATCCGTAAGGAGATGAACTTTAAGAATCCTACCTCTGAGTCAAAAAATTCTTTGAGATTATATGCAGAATAAATTCAAACTAAATTGATCCACTGAATCTTCAAGTATTTATATTATAAATAATTTTGAAGTGTTTATCAGAATAAAATGAGTGCAAAATGCTGTTTTTGCGCTGAATTGCTGCATTCGCTTATTAAATGATTGATCGTTTTGGCTCAATCACCACATAACCTACATTTGCTATTTTGCTGCTTCTTGTCTATTTTTACTTAAACGTAATTCATTCTTATGGCGTTGTTTTGTACTGTTATTATAAGAGATTCAGTTTCTCCCTTACGGTTTCCATTTTGTTGTCATGTCCAAATGTTCTTGTGTGAGATTTTGTTTGCTCGTCGTTTGAAATATCCATACAATTGCTTGACTTCCCATTTATTGTTGTTCTGTTGATCCTTGTTTTGTCCATGTTATTTCGCTGTAAATGGTCTTTTTTGTTTTTATTATTTTGCTTTTCTTATGTAATGTTGGAGTCCTCGTATTAATGTGTCAACGTCATCTTCGAATACTGGTGAGACTTTTTCTACCTTTTTAAGTCACATATACTAAGTCTAAGTGAACTCTCGGATGTAATCACCATTAATTTTGTTATCAGGTCTTCCTGCTGAAATTCTTCCTCCGTCAACTTCAAGAATTGTTCGGGGGTATCTTACAAGCGTTTATCCCTTTGATGATATTTATTCTATATAGTTTGGTTTCAAATAGTTTTCTCGTTCTTCAGAGATATTCTTATGTATATCTTTTCTTTTTCCCTGTTTGTTAAATGGTGTTCATTTATAAATCTTTTCTTTCTACCCTGTTTATTTATGGTGTTCATTTCCAATATTCCAAAGTATTTGTAGATTTCCTTTTCTCCGAACGTTCGAATTTTTTTTGTTGATTTTGTAGTTCAATTTCTTAAGTCATTTATCATTCTCTGCTTCTCATTTTAGTAAGGCACATTTTTCTTTGCTAAATTCTGTTTCCATATACTTACTCTATAGTTTCACTGCCTGTACAAGCGTTTCCAGTTCTTTTTAATTTTTAACAAACAGATTAACGCCATCTATGTGCATTAGTTGATTGATCTTTACTTGCGAATAAGTTTGTAGCTCCCTGTGCATTTCCTAAGTATAAGATGGAGAGGCATCATTGCTATAAAAATTGTAATGATGAAAGCGCATCTCCCTGGAATATACCTCGGTGGATTTTATCGTCAGTTAATCTTTTTCCTCCAGATGTCAATTCCACTAGTGGTGTCCTCGTTAAACTTAATGACTTTGCCAGCTACCTTGCCCATGCCTTGCGGGACTATACCGTATACGTTTTGGTAACTAATCCATGCCATATCTACAGTTTTGCGTCTTGTTTTGCTCTCCTTAAGAATGCCTTGATCAATGTTTGGGAGATCTCTGACTCCTCTTGTTTCCTTGTGGCATCCTTTCTGTTCTTCTCAGAACAGTCTTCAGATTATTAGGAAATAAATATCCTCTATTATTTGTGCAGTTAGGAATTCCCTTATCATCGTTAGAAACGTTATGGGTCTGTAGTTGTTGGGGACGCTTCTTTTTAGGGCGTCTTTTTTATTTGGGTGGTATTTACTTTTGTCATCCATTCGTGTGTATACGTTTCTTCTTAGGATCTTTCCATTTCGATAGCCAGTTTGTCTTGGATGGAAGTGAACTTATTTTTCAAGCCAGTATCCATATTCCCTCATAGCGTGGCGTTTTATAATTTTGTATATTTTTGATTGTTATTGTGAATTGAGTAGTATTTTCGACTAAAGGCCTTCTTCGAGTTCTTGCAGCTCTTTTTTTCGTGTTGTTTATCCATTCGGCTCATCGGTTATTTTCTTTTTGCTCCCATATTTTTCTCCAAAATTGTTTTGATTCCTTTGTATCTGGTTGTTGGTATGCCTTCGTGCATTCTACCCCTTACATGTGATCGAATTTTATTACGCTGTTTTGGAGGGTCCTGTTTTGTCTCTATGTTTTTCAAATCTCGGTATCTTTTTTGTATTTATTCCTTCGCCTGTATCTTCTGATCTACCTCGTTGTTTTGCACCGTTTCTTTAACTGTTGTGTCTTTCCTTTTTCTGTCCCGTCATATTCCCGCGTTTTTCCCTGTCTTAACATTTTTGCTTTATTATTATTATCATTATTTGCGAAATTTTCAAACCAACCTAAGATGAGGGTCTTTCACTGGAGTCTGGTGACATAAAGTCTCCTCAAGTCTCCTGGACTTTCCTCAGTATTCTGACAGATTCCAATAATGCTGTAGTTTCGATGGTCTTGGCTCGTCGATTTCCAACTCTTTTAGCTCTCTTACGAAATTTGTTGTTCGTTCTGTGCGCACCAGTTTTCAGATCATTGTTTTTGTTCCTGGAATTGGAACAGTCACTATCTGAGGATGCCAATCAGTCCCCGGTGAAGGCTTTCAAAGGAGCACCTGCCGGTTATAAATAAGTTTAGATTTGTCATTTGTGTCCATGGGTTATAAAATGTAGCTATACAAGACCCCAGGTTTTTTATTATCTGAACGCACCTTATAATTGCTTGTAAAAGAAAAAAAACGAAAAGAAAAAGAAAATGTCTTATTTTGAAATTCATTGAGGATGTAGGTTAAGTGCGGCTATTATCGGCGTATAAAATAAAATCAGCGAACCAAGTTCAAATTGTGAACGTAGCTATTTGAATTTCATTCGGTGCTAATGCCCTCGAGAGATGTATGAATCCATCTGTTCTTGCTCCAGCAATGGGTAAATTACTGGACAGAACAGATGCTTTAGCCTTGGCACAGCAACCAGTTTATATGCCGACCAAATTCAAATCAGCTGCACTCAGCATAAAAATGATATTGTGTAACAGCCTAATCGTGGTGAAGGGGGTGAATAAGCTTATACTTTGTTATTTAGAAACCCAACAAAGTTTGACGTGCCGTAAACCAACTAACCAATCGATAAATGAATCAGAATTCTAATCTTTCGAACTTTCGAGTCAGTGTCGATGTAACTATTTTTCTCATAATTCCTGAATGACTGCAGACAGACAGACACACACACACACACACACACACACACACACATATATATATATATATGTCAATGAATAAATATATATCAGTTTTTATATTTATTTAATATCTTATGCTTATGCTTATCTGTGACCATTAATTTCATGACGTCTTTATACGACAATCATCGGGCACAGAAAGAATGATTTTGAAAAAAGTGAAAAATACAGTAAAAGGTTCACTTTAGAATTGCGTATAACACTTTTGTGTGTGTGTGTGTGTGTGTGTGTGTGTAGTTTATATTTGCGTGTTGTTGTGTGTGGTCGTATATGTGATTGTTAGAATGTGTCTGCATATGATGATGCATGCACCAGGTGGCACATTTTTAGGTTGTCTCATGAATATATGTGTAACGATGTGTAGCGGAGGACGAAAGACCATTAGGAATTTGGCCGAATAATATTTTGTGGGTGTAGAAATGATTTTTACTAAGGAAAAAATTTATCATAATGAACGCATTATGACAAAAATCAATTTTTTGATTTGTCAGCAGGGAAATCACTTTGATCTTCACTAATAATAATTCTCTTTTGCAAAAAAATGCGTATGTACCCACGAATAAAATCTTGTGTGCAAATTTTAGTCCTGGTTAAAAACCAAACTTTCGAATATTATTTATGAAATTAAGTCTTCCTACTTGGTTAAAATTATTCAGGAGTTCTGGGATCGGTTTTTGCTATTATCCTGAAAAATAGTTATTTAGCAGCCTAAAAGAACGGACAATAACATTTAAAACTTTCACTTATTTTTTCATGCTAGGAGCCCGGGAGATTGATTTATTGTAACAGTATGACAACGTACTTAGGGTTATTTTTTGTCAAGAGTTTAAGGAACCGCGTTCATTGTATTTATATTCATATTTTTGCGTAGTTATTTCAAAGGATAGTTTTGCACACAGTTCAATCAAATACGAATCATTTGTAAATGGTTCCGTAACAGGTGTTTCCACTCTTGATCAGAGTGGACCTGGAAGTAATGGTAATGAATGTGTACTTCGACCTTCACAGATCTCCAGGAAGAGAACCTCACCATCAAATGCAGTTTCGCGTTACAACCGAGATCCGTTTTTTTTGGGGGGAGGGGTTATAACTCTGCCGATAATACAATCAGCGTATTATCTGCTCCAACAACTAGGCGTAACTGGACCCCATGATGCGAGGCATATAATTCGTGTGAGGCTCAGGGTCCTAAATATCAAACACAAAAATCACATCCTTTCATACATCAAGACAGTTATCTCTTTAGATACATTATCTTATAAGTGATAATTTACAGACACTATTTTTTTTTTATTAAAGGAGTTTCTTTTTTTAATTTTCCGTCACTGTAATTTTTCAATTATGCGTTAAAGTACCCCTTCCTACCCGAAAAGAATTTGGATGAAGTGGCACTTTAGATTATCACGGTCGTCGGAAAGGCGGAGATTCGTCAAAGAAGACATTAGCTTCTCCTACGTGATGCCGCGGGATCATCGTCTCAAAGCCGCCGCGAGATGAAATAGATTATTCAAAGATCAATATCCTTAATTTCAAGCCGGATATTAATTTCACTTACTTTTCCTTTCTTTTCTCCCTTCGGCATACGTCGCCGTACTACTAACTGCATTCCATTATCAGAATGGCCATCTTAACCTGAAAACTTCGTATCTCCACTACAAAAGAAAGCTGATCATTTGTCCAATATTTCTGGGACGTTTTTATCAGAAAAATATTCATGCAATATTACTTTCAAACTATTTAACGGCGAAATTATCAAGACTTTTTTTGTTTCTAAATAGCATCATTAATTCAAGTTCTTTTTCGATTTGATAATTATTTCTTTTCTTTGGTTACGAACAAAATACTTTTGCAGATAAGTGTCAGTTGTTCGTATGTAAACTTAGTTTTTCATAATCATGTTTTATATTTTACAGCTTAATTTGTTCCATACGGTGCCAAGACAAAGGGACATCTTTTCGGCTATGTGTAAATGTGTAAATAAACTTTGACCTTTACACAAAAACTGTATAAACATATAACTCTTTACTAGGTCTGAATTGGATTTGTCGCACATTTTCGCATTCATAAAAAAATATCATATTTATATGTGAATGCGATTTTAGTTTGAAGTAGCTTTAAAGATTTTTTTTTCTTTTTAATTCTGAAGGAAATTAAGAAAACTTAAGTGAAATGATTACATCAACATTGTCGGTTTAATAAATGAAAGTGTTTGATGAATAAAAATAAAAATAGGAAGGCTGAAATTTTCTTTGTTAGCAGAAGGAAAAATGCTCTAAAGGTAACTTAGCTTCTTCTAGATTTTATTGAAGACGCCTTTGTATTTCTTTTCAACGCAAATAAAAATATTAACTTCAGTTCCTACTGCTATATTTTACGGTTGTTCTTTGAATAGCTGAAAGCAATGCAAAGATTCAATTATCTGTGTGGCGTTGAGGTGACTGTCATTATCGTTTAAATTATGACGTTTCCTTCAACTGCAAATTAAACTAATCGAGAGAGAGAGAGAGAGAGAGAGAGAGAGAGAGAGAGAGAAGGGGAGAAAGGGAGGAACAAGAAGAAGAGAAGCAGAGTAGAAGTGAGTAGTTTTTTTATTTTATTTTACGGGTCGTGTTATTTTATTTAATTCTTGGTAATCGGTGTAATGTTGGATTGTTATCAAGATTTTGTTAGTGTTGCCGCTTACTGATAATTTCTGCTTTTTTTCTCTCTTTTATTCAAAAAATTTAATTGATTGGAAAAGACATAGTAGATAGTAGTACCGTGTAGATCTTTTTAAAATGTTTGAAAATACATAAAAATCTGTAATGCTATGAAAATTGTGTCTCCTATATATATATACATATATATATATATATATATATATATATATATATATTATTATTATTATTATTATTATTATTATTATTATTACTTAGAATAATGGGAAGACTGACCTCATCATTATTGTTATACCCAAAATGTTTCGGCTGATATGTCCATCGGCCTTCTTCAGGTGTTTTATATCAAACTCGGGGAATACACAGAATCTCAAACTGATTCCTTTATTTGAACAAAGGAAAGACTGCTCCAATTCTGTTACCCATGACCGGGTACAAGTTTTAAGTAATAGGAAATATCCCTTGTTATTCTTACCTATGGTTGGGATCCCAGTAAATTATTTTAACTTTTCCCAATATTTTCCAAATATTGCCAGTCATACCCAAATTTTCAACTTCTCTTGACATACTACTTTTTGATGTTCCCCAGGCCTTACTTTTGGTAGGTGGCATTTCTAGCTTTTCTATAATCAACTGCAACTGTATGGGATTGAATAAACGCCGCAATTCTTGGTCAAGTTTTATTCTCTTGGAGGCTTGACTCAGCAGAGATATTTTTGAAGAGTCGTGCTGCTGCTCAGTATTGTCCTGATATCCGATGGACTGCATATATCTCGAATTCTTTCCGCTTGGCTTTTGTCATAAGGCAGACAAATTGAGGTACTATCTACCAACCCCTCCGCTCGGGCAGGATATGACACAAAGTCAATTTTTAAGCGGAGTTTAACAGATTTGAATTCAGAGTTTTCATTCTCCTAGACTAGTTGCCTAACCAAGGCTGAAGAACCTAGTCTGTCCTACTATTTACCCATAGCTGGAGGGAGAATAATTGGATCCATACCTTTCCCAAGGGTATTAGTGCTATGTGAAATGCAATGAGTCTCGTCCAGGATTTGAACTCGTGTCGCCGTGTCCATTTCCTACGACGATAACGACTACACCACGGGGGGCACCTCCGAGGCAGACAAATTGAGGTGAGTTTTTGGGTATCGTTTTCTTTTGTTTGATCTATATTTCTTGGAGCCGATGTTATGCTCTCTGGGTAATTGTTACGATGAAAACTGTCCCTTAAACTCCATATTTCTTCTTGATACACATCATTGTCACTACTGATAGCTTTCGCTCGGTGTTGTAAACAACGAATGATCCCTTTCTTTACATTATACGCAGAGGGGTAAGACCCCTAAACGAGTGTCTTGGATAGGACACTAAACAGTCTGACGGTGGGTCCCAGTAATACTGGGACCGTGGGGGAAAACGGAGCTCCCTTTCATTGCCATTGCTCACAGGTCACTCTAGCCCAGCGTGGTTGCAGCTGATAGGGCCCTATCTATTGATTAAATAGAACTAACAACATACTTATGCAAAACTGAATATCTTGAAATAGAAATGTTTTTTTGACAATTGAACCGTGCTTACATTTGAACTACGTGCTTGTGGTAAACTGAATTATTTCAAATAGAACTGTTTTTTGACATTGAAACTGTCTTTACACTAAACTAAATTGTTTAACATCGAACTCCTCTGACATGTAACTGTGTAAACAAAATCTGTAATTTTACTAAACTGAATTAACTGAAGTAGAATTGCTTGACTAAACTGAATAGCTCGAAATAGAAATGTTGTTTTTTTTTAAATTAAACCGTGCTTACATTTAAACTGCGTGCTTTTGCTAAATTGAATTGTTTTAAATTGAGCTATTTTTGACATTGAAACTTCACTTACACTAAACTGAATTGTTATATATAACTGCTTGAATAGTTTGAAATAGAAATGTTTTTGTCAATTAAACTGTGCACTCATGCTAAACTGAACTGTTTTAAATAGAACTGATTATTTACATAAAAATGGATTTGGCATATCAACCGACAAAGTTTGATATGCCATAAAACTCAAGAAAACAAACAGGAAATAATAATTTACAATAAGGTTTGTGAAAGATGCCCGAATTCAATTCAAATCTAGGATTCTGAATCCGGATTTTTGAAGCAGGTAATTTCTACTTTAGTGCAACAACATCTATAAGGAACCTTAGATTTTGACTTTATGTCTGACTATGCCAAATAATTATCAACAAACAAAGTTATCAAAACCTTTGATAGAAAAGTCATCCTAAATCCTACAAGAAGGCACAATGTAACGTTTATTATAGAGTCAGGTTTATCGTCATAAAAATTAGACTCAGTGACTCAAATTTAAATCCTGGACGATACTTACAATTTCTCCTTGTTCGGATGAATCCATCATTTCATTCTTGGAATATAAGTAAATATAAAAGTAAACTTGGTTCGTTCAACTTTTTTAACTGCCCATTTTGCAAGATCGAAAACTCTAATTCTAAATCACTGAATCACATTCTATTCATGGCGAAGGATATATGTAAATACATAGATTAAGGCACACTAAATATGTGTAATTATGATAGATACAATCACAACGACAAACAAAATGCATTCTTATAGTATTGCCCAGAAATAAAAAAAGATAAACCAAAAATATACAAATCTTATCATTTACGGTGAAACATTATATAATCATAATGCATTATATCACCGATTTTATATTAAAACACTTTCTCATTGAAAAATCACCAAAACTGTAAACATATCGTTGTCCGAAGACTTGTGAAATATATTGAAAAGAATAGTAGAAAAACGATGTCGATGAAAAAATAATAATTGAAGAACTGCATACAATCCAAGTGGAAGGGAGAGGAGCTTATTAATATCGGATTTGAGAGAATAATATTCCCCGCCAAAAAAATATAATTCAATCCTGAAATGTTTACTTTAGAAGAACAATAATTTTTTTTTAAAAAAGCAAAAGGTAAAGATCACTTAATCATGTGGGTTATGTATTTACCTTGCTAAACTGATAATCCCATAGTCCGTCTACACAAATCTTATTTTTTTCATATAAAAATACACAGAATGATTTTCCATTCATATGATTTATAATGAAGCGTTTAATAGAATTCTTTAAATATGAAATGAGTTGTTCTGAATGATAAATAATTGATGTTGCAATTAAATGTTTGTTTCTTTTTCATCATTCAACTACTGACTTAATTATTTATCCAATGTTGTGTACATACACACTTTCTGTGTTTATCATTTTTCTCCAATTTCTTAGCAAGATATTTCACAAAAACAACAAAATTATGCAAAAGCTTATCGTCTGTTGATAAATTATACGATCACCACGGTGAGAAGCATTTCGTCTTAAAAAATTATTTAATTTTTGAGATAATTTTTTTTAATTTATGTTAAATGTAGACACAAATGTATATACTCACATGAATGAATTAATCTATCCATGTATCACTCTATTGATGTATCTCTCTCTCTCTTATATATATATATATATATATATATATATATATATATATATATATATATATATATATGTGTGTGTGTGTGTGCGTGTCACGTGGTTATTTTTTAAGAGTATTGCACAACTATGGATATTTGAATACATCACTGAATATATATATATATATATATATATATATATATATATATATATATATATATATATATATATATATATATATATATATATATACAAGCAGAAAAAAAAATTGCAATTTTTGGCTATATTTTTTCGGTACGCTTTCAGACACCTAGCAGCCAAATTTATATGCATAATCTATTACACTGATGTCACGGGAATGACAGGAAATTTCCTGATAAATTCTGCCCAAAGCAAAGAGTTTGACGCCCTTTTTTCGATTAACGATAACACCCAAGTCCCTTTTTAATTTTCTGTCAAAATGTCTATTCTAAAAAAACTATTTGGCTTTTTTATATGGAAATAAATGTTACAGAAAGACACGTTAAGTTTTTGCAGTCATGAAAAAATACTACTTATAATTATCATTTGGATGGAGAACAAATTACAAATGAATACCCACAATGTTTATATATGTTGTCTAATTCTTTATTTAAACTATCGAAAAACTACCCACTATTTTAAGATAGAATCCGTCTAACAGGCCTGCAAAGTCTATATGAATTCAAGACCATCGTCAGTCCTTTCTAGGCCAAGGAGTATATTTGATTTAGGGTGGGTTAGCTGCCAAGGCACAGCGTTTACAAGATTTTACGATGTTTTCTGCAATGGTCCGGGAGACCGAAGTTCAATCCCTGGTCGAGTCGTACCAAAAACTAAACAAATGATACTTAATACCGCCTTGCTTAACACTCGGCATTATAAGGTGAGGATCAAGGGTAAAGTGGAACATCCAGGGTATGGAGTAGCGCCCTCCCCTACACCTTGATGTTGTAGCTATTGAAAAGGGTGTCTTCGAGTCCCCCTCGACTATGGATACCAAATTTACTTATCCATGTTCGGCAAGTGCACGTAACTGAGCGTAAGAATTTTCATCCTTGTTATTCCTAGGTGGCCAGTATCGAAATCTTTCCGGATTCTCCTTGGTAGTGATATGGGAATGACGACGAGCTCAACATATAGTTGTACTTCGTCGCATAGGGAGACAATATGAGAAGTCTGTTGGTCTTTTTCTCAAATTTTGGTTTTGGCTTGCCTTATAAGCTAATCGTTTAGAACTTCTTATTTGATTTCGCCGAATGTTACAGGGAGTTCCCTTACTGTGTTGCATAGGTGGTTTCAAATTCTCCTTCTGTTCGAAGAGAAGAAATCACAGTATCTTCAATAGGTTCTCTGAGTTTCGGGATTGATCTGGACAGTCTGCCAGCATGATAGAGCTTTTAAACGGTAGGAACTTCATTTTAAAGTTATAATTTAAGAGGATTGTTCCCCATCTGCGCAGTCTATTTGATGTATGCACAGGCAGACCTTTTCAGAACCGAAGATGTTAATAAATGGTTTTTGGTCCGTTTGCAATGTGAAATTTTCTACCGTGAATGTACCGGTGAAACTTTGTTACAGCGAAAATAATCCCTAACGACTCCACCTCAATTTGGGGTCGTTCTTTTTTGCCAGGGAAAGTGTTCCCGACGCGTCAGCAGCTGGTTTTTGATATCCATCTTGCATCTTGTAGAGAATACATGCACCAATGCCGTACGAGCTAGCATCGCTGGCATCTAAAATGTCCAGGTCTGGGTTATAGTGGGTGAGAAACAAGTCAGGCGTCAAGACTTCTTTTATTTTGGCGAATGCTTTCTGGCATTCCGGTGTCCACTTGTCTTTTTCAGAATTTCGTTTAAAGGAGCATGTAAGTTGTGCATATTAGTTCTAAACACTTGGTAGAAGTTTTCTATTCCTAATAAACTTTGTAAAGAAGCGATGTTTTCGGGAGCTGGCTTATCTCTGATTGCGGTAGCCCGTTCAGGGTCTGGCCTTCTACCATCGTTGTGGATTATGAGCCCCAAGTATTTAATCTTCTCCATAAAGAAGTCACATTTGGATTCTTTCAAATTGAAACCGTATTCCTGAATTCTTGAGAACACTTTATGAACATATTCCTTACGTTTTTCTACATTTTTACTGTTCCTTAATATGTCGTCCAAATATGCACCTGCGAAGTCAAGGTCGCTCAGAATGGTATCTATTACTTATTGAAAGATTACCGGTGCAACCTTGACCCGAACGGAAGACGTCCAAATTTGTACAACCGATGATGCTGATACAGAACTATTTAGAACCTTCTCCTTCCACTGATATTTGAAGATACGCGTCACTGAGGTCGATTTTAGAAATAAAATGTCCAGGTCTGGGTTATAGTGGGTGAGAAACAAGTTTAGTTTCGCGAAAATTTCTTCAAGGCTTGATAAAAGATAGTGATAGTCTTTGAGTGCAACATTAAGCCCCGTCGAGAATTCGGTGCTAACCTGAATATCCTTTGACTTCTTTTTCACATAGACGGTCGGTAGAGCCCATTGACTGTAGTCAATTATCGACAAGACCTCGGTTGTTTCAATTCTGTCGGATTAACCATTTATTTGTGGTAAAGAGGCGAAGGGCACGTTTATTTTTTTCTTAAACGCTGGGTGGGTGTTATCTTTTAACTCGTATTTTACCGTCATATTATCATACCGACCAGGGTCACCAGAAAAAATTCTGGAAAAGTTTCTTGTGAATCTTTAATTAATTTTTTGGCCTCGGTGGTCAGGTTTACGAGTTTTTGGCAAAATGAATTAATTGGCATGTACCACAACTTAAATTTATCCATTCAGTCGGTGCCGAATAAATTTTCTGTGCACTTTAATACGAGCGTTTTTAATTTTAACGTCCTTCCTTGTAAGATTACATTTGTGATAAATCCTCCATAAAACTTGATGATCTCCCTTGTCACAGACCTTGTTATTTAATTAGATCTTAGCATGATTGATTTTCCTAACTTTTTCCACGTGTGTAAAGTTATGATTGTCAAATCTGATCCGGAATCCAACTTATATAAATTTATATTTTTATTTTATTTAGGATTTGTAATTGCACATATTTCGAAATGTTTAACCTGTTTTGATCATCTGATTTTGTGTTTTTGTGCAGTGAGGCACTTTTTATTCCGGTAAGGGTAATCCTTATACCAATGTAGTGACCCACAGCAAGAACACGTGTGTGTTGTTGGCTGTCTTGTTTCTTTTTTATATAGGTTTGATTTTGAGGGAGAAGTGGATTGAATTTTTTTTCTTTTAGCGTACCTTTCTTATGTGAGCTATGCCAGATTCGTCGATATTTTTCCAATCTTGGTGTTCACTAAAGAATCTCTGACCTATCCCTTCCATTATTTTTTCAAGATAAAGTTTGGCTCGTTTTCCAATAATCCCCCAAAAAATAGAATGAGAAAAAGGGTCAAGTTAAACTTAACACTTTTTGTCTGTCTTTTTTGGGGGGTATTAAACCAAAATAGAATTTAATAGAGATGTAAACCTTGTATTTTTTTAATGAAAAAAAAAGAAATAATTTTAATTTCTTACTTACTCAGGGAATTATGGGTGCTTTTTAGTCTTTTAGAAAAAAAAAATTAAATTTCTTACTCAATCACGAGTCCTTTACAAAAACGTGAATTATCGTAGTTTAGCGGCTTCCGTTCAAGTCCAGTGTAAGTTAATAAGACAATTTTTTTTGTTTGCTTTCCTTTTCTGGATTGCCAAGTATTGTCGAGTGGGACAAAATGTGACATTTTTCCATTGTTCGGTTTCTTTTCTGAATTGCCAAGTGTTGTTAAGGAAAAATGTGACATTTTTTCTTATATTCGGTTCCCTTTTCTGGATTGCCAAGTATTGGTGAGTAGAACAAAATGTGACATTTTTTCTTTTGTTCAGTTTCCTTTTCTGGATATCCAAATATTGTTGTATAGAACGAAATGTGAACTTTTTTTTTCTTTTGTTAGGTTTCCTTTTCTGGATTGCCAAGTATTGTTGAGTAGAAAAAGTGTGACATTTTTTCTTTTGTTGTTTTTTCCTTTTCTGGATTGTCAAGCGTAGTTCAGTAGAACAAAATGTGACATTTTTTCTTTTGTTCGGTTTCCTTTTCTGGATTGCCAAGAATTGTTGAGTAGAACAAAGTGTGACTTTTTTTCTTTCGGTTTATTTCCTTTCCTGGATTGCCAAGTTTTTTTTGAGTTGAACAAAGTGTGACATTTTTTTTTTGTTTGGTTTCCTTTTCTGGATTGCCAAGTATTTTTGATTAGAACAAATTGTGACATTTTTTTCTTTTGTTCCTTTTTCCTTTTCTGGATTGCCAAGTGTTTTTCAGTAGTACAAAATATGACATTTTTTTCTTTTGTTCGGTTTTCTTTTCTGGATTGCCTAGTATTGTTGAGTAGAACAAAGTTAGAATTTCGTGCGTCCAAATTTGAACTAATATTAACTATTTCCACGTCGTCCTTTTGCCTCCCTCAAGGGTCCTTGTCGCCAAGAGGTTGTGGCCTTGTTAGGAACCAGAAATTAAGACACATGAAAGGAATTGGTTTAAAAAAATATATATTAACAAAGAACCGTAATATAACATATATAAATGTGAGAGTCACTAGCGGGACTCTTTCGATCCGAAAACCAGGACTGCCTGCTGGAATATTGCCTTCTCCTTAAGAGCAGTAGCTGTTGCTATTTATAGCTTGAAGATTTCATGCGTGCTTGACTAACAATATTCTATTGAGCAAATTTATACCAATATATTTTCCTTCTTTTATCCGATTCACGCTAGTAAATGTGCTGTTGTTAGTTTACACTAAAGTAAAAATTCTTAATATTTATCTATTGAATTGGTCATAATAACTACACCCCGACTCCATTAATCAATAGAATGATTTTTTTTTAAACCTAAGCATTTTGTGATGTCTTATAGTAAATTACACAATTAAAATGGTGTTCAAAGGCGGCATTTATAACCATTGTTCTTCCGCATAACCAGTAATATCAATATGTAAGACTCAAAAAATAAGTAAAGCTCTTATACGTGGTGAATTCAATAAGTTTCTAAACTTGTTTTTGTACGGGCATTTAAAATTGTCGTAGACTCTTGGAAATTCTGTATGTCATTGCTATACATAGCTTTTGGACCATCCTGCATGCATGGATCATCAGTTTTTTTAGTGGCGTAAGAGATTCAAGGAAGGTAGGGAGTCTGTGAAGGATGATGAGAGGTGTGGGAGGAGTAAGGAAGTCAATACACTAGACTTGATTGGCCAAAGGGTTTGGGTTAGGGTTACTCTGTTGAGGTTTCAAGGGTGTTCAGGAAGATATTCTGTCGGAAGAGGTTAAATCTCTTCAAATCAGGTCATTGGCATTTCTACCAGGATAATACACCAGTCCACAAATCTATCCTTGTCACAGACTATTTGACCAAGATGGATATCAAGACAGTTCTTCATCCTTCCTATAGTCCAGACCTTGCTCATTGTGACTTTTGGTTATTCCCTACGCTCAGAGGCTGTCGTTATGAGACAATTGAGGAGATGAAAGAGGCTGTGACTAAGGTCATTGACACGCTCACTCAAGAGGATTTGCATGGAGCCTTCCAGAAGTTGTTAGAACGGTACAAGTGTATTGCAGCCGGAGGAGAAAACTTCGAAGCGTACAAGAGTTTCATGTGTGTACTATCAATAAAAGTGCTCATACGAAAAAAGTCAGGAAACTTATTTAACATTCCTCGTATATATTGATGCAATATATATATAAGTGTATATATAAATAAAATAAGTAGAACTCTTATGTATATTGATACAATTTTATGGTTGATTACAGATCTTTAATGCTGCAAAATTGTCGTAATTTACTAAGCTTTTTGCTTAGCTGTAACATGAGGCCGAATGAATGGGGCTACCACGAGACTCGAATTCACTCTTGCAGGTTTGCTAGTCTTGCTTGCTAACCATTACAAAACACTGCAAAGTTTGGGGATAAATAATACCTATTTAAATTTGTTTAGAGCTTAGAGCAAAACACGTTATCTCTGAGGTTCAATTTAAATGAAAATTAACTTTAACAAGTTTCAGGGTTGGGCATATTTTTATCTGTCTATCGATCTATCTATCTATCTATGAAAATTTACAGAGATAAAAAAAGTACGAGGTTTTCAGAAGATGATTTCACGTATAGAATGTTTACTTAAGTTAAACCTTCCGGTTTTTATACTTCAGGTAAATATTCTATGGATACAACCGTCCTCTGAAAACCTTGTGTTTTCATTTCTCAACATTTTCATACTGTTGGATTTATATTTGGTTTTTCCCCTCATCTATCTATCTATCTATCTATCGTGCGTTATATTTTCCCTAAGTGTCTCACTCCTGTGAATTTATTTCACTTATCTAATCAAAGTAATCTGTATTGGGACTTGTGTCTGTCGTTTACATCATGGCGGTAACAAATGCATATTTTCCTAATCTCTTTAATCTGAATCTCAAGAACTTCAGACTTCTGATGATGCTTTGTAAACAGGTAAACTGCTACGAACCAAAAAAAAAAAAAAAAAAGAAAAAAAAAGAAATTTATAGTCTTAACGCAATTGTTTAAAAACTCGCTTTTCTTCCAATCTATTTTTGTTCAGGAAGCATGAGTTTACCATTAAATAGTTTTAATGTATTTTCGATTTTTTAAGGAAAATCTGCTTTTTGACGTCATATATTGCATAAAATATTCATAAGAGGCGATAATCGATCTTAAAAAAACAAACTTTAAAAAAAGAAAAAACGAAATCTGCTTATTGGTTGATTTTAATCCGTTTTATCACATTCTTTCTAGAATAGGGAAAATTAACCAGACGATCTGATATTTTGGAAAATGTTTGCATATTACTTTAAAGTTGCAACGACTATCTTTTGTGTCAGTCACAAAAAATCCCTATTTTTTTTTCTATTTCAGATAGCAAGTTCATAATAAATTATCGCTATTTTTTTGCTTTCACGTTTATTTTTAGAGAAAAGACTAAATTATTCAAATTTTGTTGAAATGAATTACTTTACATATATGAAAAATCATGTAACAGTTTTTTTCTTTGCTGGCTTTTAATATCAGTTTGAATTGATGGTCTTTCAATGAAGTCTGAATGACAGAAAATCCACTCCAGTCTCCGGGACCTTCCTGGGGATTCTAGCTGATATTAACTCTGCTATAACAGAAATGGTTTCGAGGCTTCTTTTGACCTTCACTTCCCTCAGTCTCATTTCCAGATCTCTAAGGACAGTTCCAAGGGCACAACTTCATCGACGTATAATCGTTGTCCTAATGATCCACAACCTATTCACCTCTCAGAAATGATTATAATATTTGGCCATTTTTTTGGTTTTGTTTTCTTTTCTCTTTGATCCGTAGGGACGACAACATCCACGAGACAAGTGATATTTTTCTTGTCAATTAAAACTTGGTCCGGTCTTTCGGTCGGTTTTGGGTGATCTGTTTGTGTCTCAAGATCCCAGAAAATTTTAAGCTTTTCAAGAAGAGCTTCTGGTATGCGTGTATAATATTGCTCGGCATTATCAAAGATTAATGTCTCGCACACATCACAAGGGATCACCTTTCCTACAGAGTCGTGCATAGTCTTGTATTTATTTGTGTCAGGTTTCAGCATTTACTCATTATGTAATGAAAACCTAATTACTTCATTACATATATTTAAGTTCCCCTGGGTAATATAAATTTTTCCTTTGATGAATAGCAATATTTTTGCTACTATCTGATGATAATCAAATTTCCGTTAGAGGTTTCCCTTCTTGGCCATGTCTAGGTTATATTCTGAATTATTTTTTAACTCCCATGTTTTCAAACCAGCGATATTTGCAGTCTTTCAATTTATCCTGTGTGTCAGCAAGTTTCCTTAGGTTTCCCAGAGTTTTCATGGGTTCTTCAGACTTTTCTCCTGGTTCTTGAAGACCGTCCCAAACGTACCAACCAATCTTCCGATTTCCAATTCCTTCAGTTTCCTCTCCAGGCTCTCGGAGTGCGTTCGAAGGACGTATACAGTTCTGATTTCGGATTTCTTCAGTCTCCTTTTCTGGTTCTTCTGGACAATTCCAAGCGTACTCACTCTTCTGATTTCCGATTTCTTCAATCTCCTTTTCTGGGTCTGGCAGACAATTCCGAGCGTACCCAATCTTCTGATTTCAAATTTTTCATTATCCTTTTCTAGCTCTTGTGGACTATTCCAAGCGTACTCACTCTTCTGATTTCCTATTTATTCAATCTTCTTTTCTGGGTCTTCGCTACAATCTGAGCGGACTGACTCTTCTGATTTGCGATTTCTTCAGTTTTCTTTTTTGGCTTTTTGGGTCAATTCCGAGCGTACTCACTCTTCTGATTTCCGATTTCTTCAGTCCTATTTTTTAGTTCTTGGGGACAATTCTGAGCCTACTCACCCATCAGATTTTCGATTTCTTCAGTCCTATATTTTAGCTCTTGGGGACAATTCCGAGTGTACTCACACTTCTGATTTTCGATTTATTCAGTCTCCTTTTCTGGCTCTTGGGGACAATTTCAAGAGTACTCACTCTTCTGATTTCCGATATTTACAGTCCTATTTTTTAGGTCTTGGGGACTATTCCGAACATACCTAATCATCTGATTTCTTATTTCATCAGTCTTTTCTTTTTTGTGGGGGGGGGGGTTCTTGGGGACAATTTCGACGTACCCAATCTTTTTATTTCCGATTTCTGGCACTTGGGGATAATTCCAAACGTACTCACTCTTCTGATTTCCGATTTCTTTAGTGTACCTTTCCTGTTTCTTGGAGACAATTCCGAGCGTCCTTACTCTTCTGATTTCCAATTTCTTGAGTCTCCTTTTTTGGCTCTTTGGGATAATTCCGTGCGTACTCACTTTTCTGATTTCCGATTTCTTCAGTCTCCTTTTTTGGCTCTTTGGGATAATTCCGAGCGTACTCACTTTTCTGATTTCCGATTTCTTCAGTCTCCTTTTTTGGCTCTTGGAACAATTCCGAGCGTACTCACTCTTCTGATTTCCGATTTCTTCAGTTTTCTCTCCTGGCGCTTTGACAAAGCTGCAAGTGCCCGAACACTTTGTGTTATTTTCACGTTCTTCAGTCTCTTGTAGTGGCTCTTTGAGACAGTTCCAAGCGAAAAGACTTTTCTACTGATTTCTAATTCAGTCTTCTCCCCTGGCTCTTGGAAACTGATCCAAGAGCGAGTTTACTTCTGATTTTCAATTACTTCAGTTTCCTGCCCTGGCTCTTTGACACAGCAAATCCACAATTTTGATTTTCAATTTTTAGTCCCCTCTCCTGGCTCTTGGAATCAGTTCCGATTTCCCCCGCACTTCTTCTGATTTTGATTTTGTCCAGTGCCCTCTACTGGCTTTTCAAAACCGTTCCAAAAGCCCCTATGGTTTTCCTGATTTCCCCTTTATTCAGTCTCGTCTCCAGGCACCTGGAGAGCACCTGTAGTTTATCTTATTTCTTGTATCTTCTGTCACCTCTCTTGACTCTCGGAGACCGTTCCAATCACATCCACTCTTGTTTTGAATTTCAATTTCTTAAATCTCCACTTCTGGATATTGGAGACAGTTCCGAGAGCAATCAGTCTTCTTTTGATTTTTAATTGCATCATTCACTTATTATGGCTCTTGGAAATCGTTCTGAGCGCTTCTACGGTTTTTCTGATTTCCAATTTCTTTAATTACCTTTCTTGGCTCTTGAAGACAGTTCCGAGGATGCCCACTTTTATTCGGAAGTCCATATTCTTTAGTCTACTATCTTGGTTCTTAGAGCCCAACTACGTTTTTTTTTCTGATTGTTACTTCATCAGTCTCCTTTCCTGGCTCTTGGAGACCGTTGCGAGCGCACCTACTGTTTTTGGATTTCGAATTTCTTCAGTTTCCTCTCCTGGCTCTTGGAGACATCTCCAAACACTCCAACCCTTCTTCTGATTTCCAGTTTCCTTCGTCCCCTCTTCTGGCTCTTGGAAACAGCTCCAAGCGCACATACGGTTTTCTGATTTTCGATTTCTGCAATCTCATCTCCGCTCCTTTGGAAACAGTTACAATCGCACCGACACTTCTTCTGATTTCCAATTTTTTCAGTCTCCTCTCCTAGCTCATGGAAACCGTTTCGAGTGCATTCACGATTTCTCTGATTTCTAATTTTTTCAGTGTCCTCTACTGGCATATGGTGACGATTCTAGAAGCACCAAATCTTCTGATTTCCAATTTCTTCAATCTCATCTCCTGGCTCTTTGAAGACATTCAGAGCGCATCCAATCTCTTTAGATTAATTTTTTTCAGTCAACACTCCATGCTTTTAAAGAGAGTTCCGACCGCAGCGACTCATCTTCTGATTTCCAATTTCTTCAGTTTCCTGCCCTGGCTCTTGAAAACCGTTACGATTGCTCCCAGAGTTCTTTTGATTTCCTATTTCACCCATCTCCTCTCCTGACTCTTGTTGACAGTTCCAAATGAACACACTGTCCTGATTTCCAATTTCTTCAATCTCGTCTCCTGCTTTTTGGTGATAGAGCCGAGCTTACTTGCGGTTTATATGATTTCAAATTACTTCAGAATCTTCCACTGGCACTTGGAGACAGTTCTGAGGACAGTTCCGAGGACCAAATATGATATTTCCGATTTCCACTTTCTTCTGTCACCTCTTCCGAGCACACGTACACTTCTGATTTCCAGTTGCTTCAGATTCCTACTCTGGCTTTTTGAGACGATTCTGAAAGCACCCACAATTCTTTTGATTTCCACTTTCTTCAGTCTCCTCTCCTTGGTGTGGAGACCGTTCCGAACGTACGCATGCTTCTTCTGATTCCCCAGATTTAGTCTCCTCTACTGTCTGTAGCACACATACGATTTTTCTGATTTCCAATTTCTTCAGTCTCCTATCCTGAATGTTTGAGATATTTCCGAGCACTCTCACACTTCTGATTTCTAATTTCTTCATTTTCCTGACTAGGCTCTTTTAGTCCCTTGCCAGTGCTCTCAGGCTTCTTCTGATTTCCAATTTCTTCCATCACTTCTCCTTGCTCTTGAAAAACCTTCAAGGCCCACCTGCTATTTTTCAAATTTCTTCAGGCTCCTCTCCTGGCTCTTAGAGACAGTTCCGAGCCAACCCACTCTTCTTCTGATTTTCAACTTCTTTACTTTCCACTCCTGGCACTTGGAAACCGTTCTTTGCGCAACTAGTCTTCTGATTTCCAATTTCTTCAGTCTTCTCTCCTGGCTAACAAACTAACTCTTTTTCTGATTTCTATTTTCTTCTATCTCTTACCCTGACACTTGGAGACAGTTCTGAACACACCAACTCTTCTTCTGATTTCCAAATTCATCAGTCTCCTCACCTGGCTCTTGGAAACTGTTCCGTGCGCAACGACTCTTCTGATTGATAATGTTTTCCGTCTCCTCTCCAGGCTCTTGGAGACCGTTCGGAGTGAATCCACTTTTTTTCTGATTTCCACTTTCTTCTATCTGTTCAAAGGGCACCCACTCTTCTTCAGATTACCCCTTTCTTTGGTCTCTTCTCCTGGATCTTGGAAACCATTCAAAGTGCAAATACTCATATTATGATTCTTGTGGCTTTTGTAGATAATTCAGAGCGCAACAAAACTTCTGATTTCTAATTTTGCCAGGCTCCTCTTCTGGTTCTTGAAGACAATTCCGAACACACCAACGTTTTGTCTGATTTCCAATTCTTTCAATTTTCTCCTGGCTGCTGGAGACAGTTCCGAGCCAACCCACACTTCTTCGGATTTAGATTTCGTCTGTCTCCTCCCTTGGTTTTTGGAAAACCTTCCGAGAGCACCTATGGCTTTTCTGATTTCCAATTTTTCCGTGTCTTTTCCTGACTCTTAGAGATAGTTCCGGGTGGACCAACTCTTCTGATTTCCAATTTCTTCAGTCATATGTTCAGGCTCTTGTAGACCGTTCTGGTCGCACAAATTCTTCTGATTTCTAATTTCTGATGTCTCCTCTCCTGGCTCTTGAAAACTGTTCAGAGCACAGCCAATCTTTTTTCTGACGTTCAATTACTTCATAGTTCTCTTCTGGTTTTTAGAAAGCGTTTTGAGCTCACCTACATTTTTTCCTGATTTCCCATTTCTTCAGTCACCTCTTCTGGCTCTTGAAGACAATTCCAAATGAACACCTTCTAATTTCCATTTATTTTAATTTCCTGCCCAAGCTCTTGGGAACAGTTCTAAGAGCACCAATATTTTTATGATTTCCAGTTTGTTTAGTTTCCTCTTCTGACCTTTGGTGACGGTTCCAATTGCACTCCCTCTACTTCTGATTTCCAATTTCTTCTGTCTCCGATCATGGCTATTGGAAATCGTTTTGAGACTACACGGTTTTCTGATTTCCAATTCCTTTCGTCTTCTCTAGTGGCTCTTGGAAACAATTTCAAGCACACCTACTCTTCTTCTGATTTTTAATTTTCTCACGCTCCTCTCCAAGCTGTTGTCGACCGTTCCAAGCGCATCCACTCTTCGTATTTCTAATTTCGCCAGTCTCCTTCTTCTGATTTCTCATTTCAGCAATCGCCTACCGTGGCTATTGAAGACCGTTACGAGCGCAGCTATTCATTTTCTGATTTCTTATTTCTTCAGTCTCCTACCGTGGCTTTTGGAGACCATTCTGAGCGCACCCAAACTTCTTCCAAGCGCGCCTATTTTATTCTTGATTTCCAATTTCTTCACTCTCCTCTCCTAGCTCTTGGAAACTGTTCCGAGCACACGCAATTTTTTAATTTCCAATTTCTTCAGACTACTGTGCCGTGGCTCTTGGTAACAGTTCTGAGCTCACACAATTTTCTTCTCATTCCCAATTTCTTTAGTCTTCTTTTCTGGCTTTTGCAAGCAGTTTCGAACGTACCAATTCTTTTTTCCTAACTTCTTATAGTTTCCTGCCCTGGCTCTTGGAGACTACTCTGAGTGCTCACAATCCTGATTTCCAATTGTTTCTGTGTCTTCTCTTGGCTGTTCGAGACAGTTCGAGCGCACCTACTCTTCTTCTGATTTGCAAATTTTTCAGGGTACTCTCCTGGCTATTAGAGACAGCCCCGAGTGCATCCACTCTTCTTCTGAATATTTAATTTCTTTAATGTCCTTTTATGCATCTCCGATCGCACCTACGGTTTTTCGGATTTACTATTCCTCTCCACTCCTGGCTCTTGGAAACCATTTTGAGCTCACCTATGTTTTTACTGTCCAATTTCTTTCGTCACCTCTTTTGGTTCTTGTAGCCAGTTCTGAACGCACCCATTCTTCTTCTGATTTCTAATTTCTTGACTTTCCTCTCCTGTCTTGGACTACGTTCAGAGTGCACCCAATCTTCTGATTTCTTTTGTCTTTTCTCTTGGTTCATGAAGGCAGATCCAAGCACACCTACTCCTCTAATTTTCTGTTCAACTAGTTTTGGTTCTAAAACTTTTAGGACCGTTCCAAGCTTACCGACTAAAATTGGTTCCACTTTCACCCTTAAGTTCCATGAATTTTAAAAATTTCTCTGGAAATAATTTATCAGTCATTTTCTTTTTTTTTTAGTTTTCTCAGTGGTTTGTTGAAATGTAAAAATCCACGAAATGGCAATTGTTTTATTGTTAATTAAATATTGGTCTGGTCTTGACATGAATAGGGAGATTAGTAAAATCCTAGAAAAATATATTCGTCTTATGCTTTAAGTCTGATTGTGGTTTGTGCTTTTACCATCTAGTATCATGGTCAAATTCTTTCCAATTCAGTTGCGCCTCAACAGAATGGCTTGAAATTGAAATGTTTTGACATTTAAACTGCGTACTTGTGCTGAGCTGAACTGTTTCAACTAGAACAGTTTATTTGTATAAAATGTATTCGGCATTAAATAACCTACAAGGGTTGATATGTCATATAACCTAAACTAAAAATAACAAAACAAATCAGTTGCGGCTCGTTTTTGTGCTACTTTGCTGCATTCGTTTATCATGTCATTAGGTTTTTCATATCTCTCTCCACAAAACCTCGATATGAAATTCTGTTGCGTATTATCAATTTTCGTTTTTATATAATTGATCCATATGGATTTATTTTGTGTTGCGATTAAAACAGATCCATTTCCTCCTCTGCGATTTCTCTATATTTTAGGTCATCTGGTTTTATCTTGAGTGCAATTTCGCCAGTTTTCGTTTGAAGAATTCATATTGTTTATCTTGTTGATTGTTTTTACCCCATTTCTGTTTTCTCTTCTTTTTTTTTCGGTTTGGCTTTATATCATCATTGCTGTGATTGACTGATGCGACTAAATCTTTTGTCACTTTTTTTTTATTTGTAATTCTCGTGGCCCTGTATTGATGCATCAACACAATCAAGAATGCGAATTAGCCCCCTTTCTCCTTCTTTTCATGACGTATATTGTGTAACAATCATCTATGGAATGGAAGGTCTGATAAATACGTCTTGTAAATAGGTAAGCAATTTGAATCTCAAAATCCTGGAGAACTTTGTGCGTCTCATTCTCCAGGAGATATTCCGGGTTGTACACATACATACACCTTGTTAGTAGTCTCAAATTTAGGTTTTTGCACAATTCCCTGTGTATTACCCTTTCCTATACAGTCCCGCCTAATCTTATACTCTTTTTTGTGCCAATCTGCTGCCTTCCTTTATTACATGATTGATCGTTTCGTATCTATCATCACATCTCCAATACCTCGGATTAGCCAAGAACTACCGAGGCATAACACTTACATCCATAGCAGCCAAAATCTACAATGCCCTACTACGAAACCGCATAGAACTCAAAATCGACAACATACTTAGGAAAAACCAAAATGGCGTCCAAACAAATAGATCCACGACCTCAGAAATATTAACCATCCGTAGAATCCTCGAAGGTGTACGGGCAAAAAACCTACAAGCGACATTAATATTTGTCGACTTTACCAAGGCCTTGGATTCCATTCACAGAGGAAAGATGGAATAAATCCTTCTAGCGTACGGCATACCTAAAGAAACCGTAGCGGCAATAACGATTCTCTATAGAAACACCAAAGTAAAAGTACGATCACAAGATGGAGACACAGAATACTTCGACATTATAGCAGGAGTACTACAAGGAGACACGCTGGCTCCGTACCTCTTTATCAATTGTCTAGACTATGTACTTAGAACATCGATTGACAAAATCAGAGAGAATGGCTTCGAACTGACGAAGAAAAGAAGCAGAAGGTACCCCGCAACAACAATTACCGACGCCGACTACGCCGGTGATACTGGCAAATACACCCGACCAAGCCGAAACACTACTGCATAGTTTGGAACGAGCAGCAACAAGCATAGGCCTCTATGTTAATGCACACAAAACGGAATATATGTGCTATAATCAAACGGGGGACATCTCCACTCTAGAAGGAACCCCTCTTAAACTAGTATACAAATTCACTTACCTAGGAAGCAGCGTCGAATCAACCGAAAAGGACATCGAAGCCAGGTTAACGAAAGCATGGACAGCTATCAATAGGCTATCGATTATATGGAAATCGGACCTAACCGATAAAATGAAACGCAGTTTCTTCCAGGCAGCGGTCACATCGATACTGCTATATGGATGCACTACATGGACGCTAACAAAACGGCTGGAGAAGAAACTAGACGGCAATTACACAAGAATGCTACGTGCAATCTTGAACAAGTCCTGGCGGCAACACCCCACAAGACACCAACTGTACGGCCACCTGCCCCCTATCACGAAAACTATTCAAGTTAGACGAACTAGACATGCAGGACACTGCTGGAGAAGCAGGGACGAACTCATAAGAGATGTACTCTTATGGACCCCCACACATGGCCGTGCAAAAGCAGGATGACCAGCACGAACATACATTCAGCAGCTATGTGAGGATACGGGATGTTGTCCTACCTAGGGCGATGAACGATAGGGAGGAGTGGCGAGAGAGGGTCAGGTATATCCGTGCTACCAGCGCGATATGATGATGATGATAATTTGTCATAATGGCTTAGTTTTTTGCAGCTTTTAGAAGAGATTCAGTTTCTCTTTTACAATATGTCTTTCGTAGCCTTGTCCAAGTGTTCTCATGTAAGTCTTCTCTTTTTTGTCACTTAAATATCAATACAATTGCCTTTCTTCCTATTTTCCTCATCTAGTTATTGTTCTTCTGTTGATCCTTGAATTTTTTGTGTTGTTTCAGATCGTAGTAATTAGTCTCCCTTTGTTTTTATGCAATGCTCAAGTCCTTGTATCGATATGTCGACGCTATCGTCAATGCTGGTGAGTCCTCTTCCATCTTTTTCACTTGACACATATAGAATATCTATGTGATCTCTGGGATATAAGGCCTCGTGCATCGTCATTAGTTTTATGTTCTCTGGTCTATTTGCCTGAATTCTTCCTTGGTCAACTTTAAAAATGATCGCAAGTCTCTTACAAGAAGGCAGCTCCGGCGTTTATCCTTTTGATGAAATTTCTGCAATAGACGTTAATTTCGAGTATTTTTCTCGGTCTTTTGGGACTCTCTTTCTTATTCTTTCCTTTCTACGTATTTGATGGTGACCGCTTTCAATATTTCCAAGTACTTGAATGTTTCCTTTTCTCCTAGCTTTAAGATTTTTTGTTGATTTGGTTGTTCTATTCCTTCCTTTGTAGCCTCTTGTGCATTTCTTAAGTATGTGATTCAGTGGCATAATTGGTACAGTTGATGAAAGGGCACCCTCCTTAAATATATCCATCAGCATTTTCACCTGAGCTAATCTTTTCTTTCTAACTGTCTATTCCACGCTCCAGTTTTTCATAGTTTCCACTCTAAACATTAAAATATCTTTTACTCGAATAAACAAAATTAATTAATTAATTAATTAGTGATGATATGCAAAACTTCTGTGGTTTCCTTGAGTGCATATTCAATTGGAAATTATTTACCGCCCATATTTATACTCTTGACGAGGAATTACTGAGTTTCAATAACGCTCAAATCTGATGACTATAAAACCACACCAAAGTTAAGCAGACAATTTGCACGGTTCAATAGAAATATGTAGCCGAGCATTCCCATGAATCACTGTTTGAATATTTGAGGATTTTTCCGGAAAGTCGATGTAAACAGTCGGAAATTTATTCATTCATTTTGACCACTTTATCAAATCTCCAAATTTAAATCAATTTATGTCTAACTTTTCACTTGGTTAGAACGGCATCTTCCCTCAGACATCACCACTTCAAACAAGTCGTCTGAACAATTGACTGCACAACAATTTACATTTTCTTATATTCTAAACCATCTTACAAAACATGATATCCACTGATTTTATATATTCTCAATGTATTTGTATAAACCATCCGGCAAACTCGTTATATGACTCAAGATCAATTTTAGAGTGAACTATAGCGCGATTCAATTCTTCTGGACAAGTTGCTTATGTAAAGAACACAGTCTCTCCTATTTTACCCATACATGATGGAAGAGAAGTTCTAGTCAAAAGCTCACCAAGAGCATTAGCTCAAAATGAAATGCAAAGAACCTCGTCCAGCGTTTGAAGTCAAGACCCGATTCCATTTCCAATGAAAATAACCATTACGTCAAGATCGCCTCATTACTATCTTAATTACTTAAGTCGAATAAAATATTGATCAAAAAAGGATTTATTATAGAAAAAAGATTTAGTATCAGTGCTTGTCGACTGAATTTATTCATTCCAAATGTGGTGGTGTATTAAATTTGTACAACTTATATATATATATATATATATATATATATGCGTTTCCAATATTTAACACATATTGCAAAAACAGTCAGCAGGATTTAAACCTTCAGTTGAACGAATCATCAACCCTTGAATAATGTTATTAGGGTAAGCAAAGAAATGGCAAAATAATTTAAGACCCCGAATATGTCAGTGTTTGGACGTTCGGTCCAATTTATAAAGCCCGTCATTATTCTCGAATGAAAAGTTCAATAATATGAAAAGGGCGTGGGCCAAGTGCAAAAAGAAGAAAAATTGTTGAAGGACAACATTAGCAGTGTATCTCATTCGAACAAAGACAAAGCAGTCAAGAACAATGGACTAAATGAGAAGGATTGTTATGTGTTAGGAGAATTCCTAGTTCAATGACGCTTGGGTTAACAAATACGAAAGGCAGAAAGCTTCCTTACGATATATATATATATATATATATATATATATGTGTGTGTGTGTGTGTGTGTGTACCTTAGTGAGTATATATATATACATATATATATATATATATATATTGTGAAATTAGTTTATCATCCGTAAATATGAGTGTGTGTGTGTGTGTGTTTAAATATATGTACGCATGGATATATATGTATGAGTTTATGTTATCATATTGTCCACGAATAAATACATTGCTTTTTTGATTCTTCTGAATGTAAGTTTAAAACATTTTATTTCAAAGGTAACATTGCACAATCAAATCTTGTATTGTTAAATTCAACAAAATTGAAAGACCACACCAAAACTAAATATCTCTCTGACAAATATGTAACTGCATAATTATATACTGTGGTTTTGGGCTGGCATTTGTTCTTTTATTCTTATTGAATGAATTTCAATAGTGGAGAATTTTAGAATGATTAATGGCTAATAATAAACCTTATGATGTTACAATGTTTCACTAAATATATTAATATTCAGGTATCTTTATTTAAGATTTAAAATACATATCAACAAAAAAGGTTTCCAGTTTAGTTATTTGTGGATGATCACACACACACACACACACACACATATATATATATATATATATATATATATATATATATATAGGAGGATCATTAAATAACTTTTCAGACTTGTTTGGTATGGGCACTTTTATTGATAGTACACACATAAAAGTCTAGTCCCCTTCGAAGTAATCTCCTCCGGCTGCAATGCACTTGTTGTACCGTTCCAACAAGAGGAAGTCCTCTTGTGAGAGCGTTTCAATGACCTTCGTCACAGCCTCCTTCATCCCCTTGATTGTCTCATAACGACATCCTATGAGCTTAGGGAATAACCAAAAGTCACAGGGAGCAAGGTCTGTTTAATAGGGAGGCTGAGGAACTGTGTTGAAGCACATCTTGGTCAAATAGTCTGTGACAATGATGGAGTTGTGGACTGGTGCATTGTCCTGGTGGAAATGCCACTGACCCGATTTGAAGAGTACTGGCCTCTTCCTTAGGAATCTCTTCCTGAACTCCGTTAAAACCTCAACATAGTAACCCTAAACCTAACACTAACCCTTTGGCCAATCAAATCTTTGTATTGACTTCCTTACTCCTCCCACACCCCTCATCATCCCTCCCAGACTCGCTGCCTTCCTTGAATATCTTATGCCACGCAAAAACTGATGCTCGATTCATGCAAGATGGTCGAAAAGTAGTCTGAAGCATTCCATATGTTTCTGTGGCATTTTTTCCAAGGTTAAAACATAATTTTATTGTGTATCGTTCTTCTAAAGTGTTAGATTGCATTTTTGAAATTCACCAGTTGTCACAATTAGGCTTTAGTAGGGTGTATTCCACTTGCTGCTGTAGCAGTTGATTTTAACCTAAAATAAAAAAATAAAAATTAGTCAGTCATCTTATAAGATTTATAGCAATAACATACTGAATTCTCAAGAGTCTACGACAATTTTGAATGCCTGTACAAAAAAAGTCTGGAAACTTATTGAAAGCTCCCCGTGTATATATATATATATATATATATATAAGATTACAGTTATGGATACAGTAAGTCCGTTACTTAGATGTCGTCAGTTTTCCGCAAATTTTAGATTGTCATATGGTACGAGGAAATAATATTTAAAAAATTCCTTTGAATGTCACATGTTCTAAAACCTTGACGCGTTATTCTTTTGCGTCAATTTCTCAAGTGATAATAAAATATTAGGAGAAAAAAAAAACTCTAGTTTTAAAGACACTTAACTGGTTAAATTTACCACATGGCCGTCTGAATTTTGTTGGAAACACATGAAACTTTAGCAACGAAATTTATACGTCCATAATTCTAATATTTTTACGTTTATTCTTGCTCTGTTATTACATAATCGAAGATTATTATGATACAACTCATCTTGATTGACCTGGAGGTGACGTAGGTCGCTTGGTGACTTAGCGGTAAGATACCAAGTCTAATGTAAAGTTAGCTGGTTTCGATCCCAGTTTGACGTGTCCTGTGTGTCTAACCACACTGATGAGTCATGATATAACGAAACAGTCTGTCTGTGGATGACAACATATACACATATTCATATATATACATGCATACATCAGTGTGTGTATGTGTGTGTACGAGTTTGAGTTGTGTGATAGTTAAGATTTCGTTTCTTTGATTAATGGCATATAAACCTCCATGGATTATTTAATGTAAACAATGATTTTAAAAGAATAATAGTAAAGCTATTTAATCTATAGTTTGAGGGAATAATGGATTCATACCTTTTCCAAGGGTATTAGTCCGAAAGTGAATGTAATAGCGTGACTGGAGTTCAAACTCTCCAACGTTGATGTTGTAGATTCAGCACATTTGCTCCAACATCGTGTGTTATTTAATGCGAAAACCATCCTTGTAGAAGAACAACAATGGTGCTAACTCATAACTGGTTAACCTTTTTGGCTGGGGCTGTAGAATACACCGACTGTATCTCTGCAAAAGAGTAAGACCCCCAACAACAACGAGTGCCCTAGATACGATACTGATCAATCTAATGGCAGAACTTTGGGGAATGCAGAGTACCCCATCATTACCAAGGCCCCCAGGTCCACTCTGGCCCGGACTTGTAGCACCTGATAGAGTTCCATCTATGGGTTAAATAAAACTGTTTGACATTTTAATTAAGTACAAACAATTGATTTATGCTTGATTGGGTTACTTGAAAAAGAACTGTTTTATCATTTAACAGCATCAACAAATGATTGATTTTAAGTTGTTACTGTTATATAACAATACTTGAAACCATTCAACTTTGTTCAAACAAATTATTATTTGTAAATAGAATGATTTCTATTTGATAGAAATACTTGAAACCATTAGGCGCAAAAATCATCTTATTTTCGTTTTAAAAATGTTATCAAGAAAATGTTTACGAACCATATATATATATATGTATATATAAACAGGATTTGTCATTGAATATCCTATACGGGTTGATATGCCATAAAACAGAACAAAACTAAACCGTTGTTCGAGGGATAAGTTGCTTGATACCTTCCCCAAGTGTATTATATCTGAAAATAAAAAACATACTAGACTTAGTGGAATAGGATTTATGTGTCCACTTATACTGGTAGGCATATACAAATTGATACCATAACTGTATATATGTATATTCACATGAAAATATCTTGTTATGTCTGCCGTTCGTAGATGAAAACGACAATAATAAAACGACAACAATAAAAATTCTCAACGAGTGCCAAGATAATTTAAATATATTAAAAAGTAAAATAAAAACTAGAAAAATATGGTCAATCAATTAAGAGTTTCTTGATACCCATCGACATATGCGAATAAATTTGATTAACGATATGTTTTCGCGGGTTCAATATAGTTCTATTAGTATTTTCATACAATATTTTAAAATTAGGAACAGTGTCAAATTGTTATCTTTGTAATATTATTCAGTTTTGTAGAATTTTCTGTCATTTGTCTACCCAGCATTATTTTTCAGTAACATCACCTTGTCTAAAGTTGCTCAACTCTGATTCTTCTCAAGTTCCTGCTAAATTTAATGTGCTGCAATCGAATTTCTATCATTGCGAATCTGCTTTGATTCACTGATTTTCTGTCTGATATGGAACACCTTTCTTCTGGCTCGATTTTATTCGTTATCTTGAATAAATGAATTTTCAGTCCGAGTAGATTCTTGATACAAAATAGCTGATAAATATTTTAAAATTGTCACCTGAATCGATTACTAAACTCGTTTATCTTATTAAGTAAATGTCCTTTAGTTCGAGGGAGTGTGAGAATTTGTTACACCGCCATACTGTGCGATGAGAACATATTTTCTTATTATTTCACCTGATGAAAAATAAAAATATGTTAATGGGATGCTTTTTGAATTAAAACTTATATTGATGAAAGACTAAGCTTGAAAATATTATTCAAGTAACCACAAATTGTTTAAAAAGAAAATTGCTGGATGGAATGATTTTAAAAAAATCCAAAAAACTGATTACTGTGAATCGGATGATTAAGAATTCACAATTTTGAAAATTCTTGTCTAAATTTTCAAACTGAGAAATAAAATTATACCACCATTTCCTCGCATCGAGTACCCTTGTTATAATTGATATCATTTTGTTAGCTTAAGTTGTATCATGGTCTGGATTAAAGGACAGCCAGAGAGAATCGAACACACAGAAAAATGTTCTGATAGACTAATTTGCTAACCAGTATACACCTGAGGCAATCCTTCTCATTTTGGTTGTTACCATTTAATAAGCTGAACTTAGGTTGGCACAAGGTCAGAAGACATCCAATGAGAATCGAACTCACAATCAATGGTCTGCTAGAATTGTTTACTATCCAGTATAGTATGCTAGGCCCACATCTTCATGTGGGCTATTAATATTTTCTTAGCTTTAACCAGTTCAGCATTATAAGGTAAGCACAGAGAATCGAACTCATAAACGATGGTCTACTAAACTAGTTTCCTAGTTATCATTCCATACTAGGTATCATCCTCGTTTTTTTAAGGATGTCGGTGTTTGTATTAATCAAATGCAAATGGTGTTGGCAAAATGATTAATGGTTACGTTTCCGTTTATTCCTGGGTCTCTTCAGATGGATTCATTATCATATTTACCCAACCCCTCCGCTCGGGTAGGATATGACACAAGGTCAATTTTTAGCGGAGTTTAACAGGTTTGAATTCAGTGTTTTCCTTCTCCTAGACTAGTTGCCTCACCAAGGCTGAAGAACCTAGTCTGCCCTACTATTTACCCATAGCTGGAGGGAGAATAATTGGATTCATACCTTTCCCAAGGGTACTAGTGCTATGTGAAATGCAATCAGTCCAGGATTTGAACTCGTGTCGCCGTGTTCAATTCCTGCGACGATAACCATTACACCACGGGCACCTCGGATGGATTCATTATACAACAGAAAAAAATGGAAGGTGTGTCAAGTAAAACTGTCATTGATGTAGGAAAAGGAAATCAAGTTGAAATCCTGTCTGAGGCTGTTTGCCTTTCACTAACCGCTAATGAACTTTTTGGTCTCTTCTGACGACACATATGAGTAAATACTACAGCAAATTGGGTTCTTTATCTTTGGTTGGACAATTCGTCTGGTGGAGGGATAATTTCAAATTTCAACCAGTATTACTTCGCTTGAAAGAAATTCGACCTTGTATCTTCTACTCTCCATTGTAAATTCATACAACTGAAATAGATAATTGGATAAACTCTAAAAATAAACATACTTTTTTGTTATATAGAGAATTTTTATTGGGCAAGAAAGACGTATTTTGTTTTATAGGATTACTCGTAAGTACTTTCGTAGGAATCACTCCTGACAGATCACCAAAATCATAAACTGATGATTGTGCTTGGTACGTAAACGTTGGACGGCTATATGAAAAAAAAAAACAACACTGTAAAAAACATGTGGAGTGATGGCCAGAGTGAGCAAAATTGATTAGTTATAAATAAAGATGTTGGTTTCCTTTTGACTTTAATGTTTACATATATAAGTTTAATCATGGACTCGTTCTTGTATCTAAGCTAGCGGTTGGATTTTTTCCTGCTATGGATTCTTTTTGTATTCAATGAGGGTTCCGTGAAAAAATAAGATCGGGAGTGAAACAAATCATTTTCATACAGAATTTTCAATTAGATTTCTAAAATAACCATTGTGTCGTACAGATTGATTCAACCAGAAAATTGTTTCAGAATATTTGCTCCATTAAACGACATTTTCGATAGACGCACCACAAAAAGTCGCTACATTCATTGATTAAAAACAAATGTTATTCTTTGTTGTTGTTTTACTTATTGAATTAAATAATATACAAGAAAAATATTTATTATCTTTTGCTCTTGTTTCAAATCGAAAATTCTTCTTTTTTTTTTTCATTTCACACACTTTTTTTTACCATTTCCTTCCTGCTCTTATTTCGTTGAGTTTTTTAAAAATTTTCGATCATCCAGGGAATTTATATAACATTTTCTTTTGCTTTATTTTCTACTTTTTCGCTTTTCACGGCCTCGTCTTAAATTTCATGAAATTCTTCCACACGCACGCTGAAGTGAAACATGCCACGTTTTGCGTGACAAACAAATCACTTTCGAACAGGTTTGACAAATTCTTGCAACGTAAAATAAACTAATGAATAATTTATGAACAACACCAAGCGGCAAAAACCACATTCACTCTAAGTGTGTGTGTGTGTGTGTGTGTGTGTGTGTGTGTGTGTGTGTGTGTGTGTGTGTGTGTGTGTGTGTGTGTGTGTTTCTCTGACAGTATTTGGTTTCGACGTGATGTTTTTCTCATGTATTGAATTCTTTTTTTTTATTTTACATAGATGGTGAATTTAGTTACTTTCCCAATCAAGTTTTTTCTGCTTAGATTTCGTGCTTGTAATTCCTTTCTTCTGGAATTATTTCCATTCTTTAGAATCGTTTTAATTTTAGTTTTGCCAATCTACTTCGCTATTACAGTCTTTATTATTTAACATTTTAAAACTTCTAATTTTCTTTCATGATATTTTCTTTCTTTCTTTCTTTCTTTCTTTCTTTCTTTCTTTCTTTCTTTCTTTCTTTCTTTATAATCACTCATTCTTTCTTTGTTTCTTTGTTTCTTTCTTATTTTGTCCCAATATCTCCTTTATTTATTTATTTATTCATTTATTTATTTATTTATTCATTTTGCTTTCTATGAATGTTCTGTCAATTTCTTTTTTGTTATTTTTGTCCTTTTTCTGTTTATTTTTCTTTTATCATCTTGCCTCTTTTTGCTTTTTTTCACTTCCATGCAACTTTCTATTATTCTTTAAGGTTTTCTTGTTCCATTTTTGTCTCTATTTTCTCTTTCAGTCTTTTTCAGTTTGCTGATTTATGTTTTAAGGCCACATTTCTCCGTAAATCCTTCGAATTGGCCGCTTTCTTTCAGAGCATTCTAATCTATGTATTCTATTCAAACAGAAATAAACAATAAAATAAACATGTAAAATTTTGTCAAAATATGCACTTTCTATTGTAATTAAGTCAGTGATTTTTTAAGGACTCATTTCCTCGTCATTCTTCGAGTTTTGCCCTTTTCTTTGTTAACATTGTTAAGTACGCATATTTTGCCAGAAGCGACAGTGAAATGAAAGTTTTGAAATTCCTTCAAGAATGTATTTTCAATAGCAGTAAAATCAGTGATGTCTTAAAGCTTGATTTCCCAGTCAATTCTTCAAATTGTACGCTTTCTTTAGTAGTTTTCTAATCTACGCATAGTATTCTATTAAAAATGAAAAAAAAAAAAAACAACAGACAGGTTGCCCAGACAAAATACAATGTCGTAAATGTTTTAAGGACCATGTCAGGGATGAATTTTTCGGTCAATTCTTCCAATTAGTCAATATCCATGGTATTATTGGAATTTACACATCCCATTCTACCAAAAACGACGATAAAATAATTTAGGATTTGACCGAAAAAATGTACTTTTGTTAGGGATTTTTAAGCATAACTAAAATAATCATGAAATTAAATGCTGTAAAGGAAATGCACACGTTATAGGGTGTTTCATGCTTTAAGACTGGGATTTTTTTAAAAAAATCAATGTTACCAAAAAGATGGGCCAATTGGAATAATTGAATAAATGACTTGTGCAGACTCTTGTTTGTACTAAAACCCCTAGTAACTTATATAGTACGTTTCATTATCACGGGATTTCTTAATGTTATTCTTTTGTTATAGAATAGAAGTGAGTTTCATAAACAACTGATTCGAGATTCGTTTGACTGATTTTGTCATTTAAAAAGGTTGAATTCACTTTGATTTGCTGTTTATTTTCTTTACGTTTCTTATTTGTTTTTATTTTCATTTCGTTTCTTTCTCAGTATTTTCTTTCTTTTTTAATTTATTTTTAATTGTCCTTTCGATTAAAAATCCATTTTCTACAATTTTATTACTTCTTGATTCTAACTTGTTACATTTTTCTCCATAGTATCTCTCTCTCTCTCTCTCTCTCTCTCTCTCTCTCTCTCATTCATCAGCTATACTATATTGTTCTATCCCTTATTACTATTCATTATTATGCCAATCAGTTTTCCTCTATCAAGTTTCTTTCTTTCTTTCTTTCTTTCTTTCTTTCTTATACTAGACAAGATCACTTGATGATGTATTCCGATAGCGAAACAACATTGACTCTCATTCTTATTATGATTTTGGCTGTGTTTCAGTATTAAAAATGGACCTTTTTGTTAACTGACAAAGTAAATTTAATTAGGAAGAGCTGCATTTCTTTTATATAGCAACGATGAAAAAGTGAGAGATACTATAGTACTTGCCTATATCCAGGATTGTTTTTTATGGAACGTAATTATTCCAGACAAAAATAATCTCGGACTTTGATGAAGTATCAGTCTTTTAAAATAGTGTAATACACAAAAAAATCTGTTATTTTGCTGGAATGCTCGGAAAAAATCATTTTGATTCTGTATTCCTCCCCAATTAAAACTTGGAGAAAGATTGAAAAAACAATAGTTTGGTTTCTTGGGATATCAACCTTCGTGGGTTATTTAATGCCAAAACTATCATTCTAGAAGAATAACTGTGATGCTATTTAACCCATAGCTGGTAGGATGAGGGGCTTCATATCTTCCTGGGGTACATACCTTTCCAGGGTTCATACCTTCCTAAGGTTCTTGTCCAAAAGTGAACGTAATAGCGTGACTGGAGGTCGAACTTTTTTTACTACCATTCCGCACTCCAGCACTTTAACCGTTACATAACGAGAACAAAAAACAATAGTAAACCGAGTTATGATAAGATAGTGTATACAAGACCCAATATTAGTAAATAAATGGACTGCCTTAGAAATATAGATAAATTAAATTTAGGTTAATGTTTGGAGTGATAAATATTGTGGCTAAGAAATTATGTTTTAAAATCAAAGTTATATTTGGCCAGTATATTTTAAATTTGTTTGTGAGCATAACTGATATTGCTAAAATAAAAAGAAAATGGTTCGCCACATCCATTTTAAAGAATAGATGTATGAAAACAAAGAAATATATTTTCTTTCTTTCTTTCTATCTATGCATATACCAACCCCTTCAATGCAAATATGATTCGAAACATGTTCAGTTATAAACAATGTACAATGTCATTTTTAACTAGAGTACAAGTGTTTTAGATTTTCCTTCTAAACAATCCAGTAAGCTAGAACTGTAGAATGCGTCGATTGTATATTTATAGAGTCGTACCCCCCACCCAACAAGAGTTCTTGATATGACTCTAAACAATCTGATTGTGACCCTTTAGCCCGGAAGTTTTGGGGAATGCGGAGTATGGCTTCATAATCATTACTCCCAGGTCAACTCTGAGCTAGAGTGGTTGTAGCTATTTGGAGCCTATCTAGGCGTGAGATAGAACTAGTGTTCTGGTTATGACACTAAATTGCATCTGATGATGAGTTTGCGGTCCTGGAGTGGTAGTAACTGTCCTAGCTATGGGTCAGATAGGACGATTTAATCATTTACTTGAAATCTTTCAACTCTCTGGAAACAAATAAATTATATTGAACCAAATGAAATCAAAGGATTAATATGAAATCAATTATAAGTGTTGGATGCAAATACTTGAAAACATTAAACTGTGTGCAAACAAATGAGAATAAGCCCTTTCAAAAATCTTACTTAAAAATTATTTACTTACAAATCATATAAATAGGTAAAAATCATATATAGGTATAGACATGATTAATAATCAAGAAAGGTTGATATAGCATAAAAACCACTAAACCAAACCAAACCATCTTTCTTCTACATTGGTTGCCATGCTAATGTTAAATATCCCCCCCCCAAAATCAACTATTTGTTCATAGATTCATACATCTCTCAAGAGAATAAGCGCGATGTAAATGCAAAAGTCTCGTCCAGGGTTTAAACTCGGGACACCGAGTCAATAGTTTACCTCCATTAATTATATATATATATATATATATATATATATATATATATATATATATGTATATATATATATATATATATATATATATATCATTAACAGAAAACAACAAACGGGTCACATTTGGAATATAAATCTATTTCCATCCTGTTATGCGTTTTTGAAATATTCAAAAACACGAAAAAAATTAACAGGACCTCTTCAGATCCTGTGGATAAAATAAATCAGAATAGACACAGGGAAGAAGGTGGGAGGGGATACTGAAGTGTTATCTCCTCATTTAGCCTACTTCTGTTTATATTTTATTGTCGGTTAGAATTATAGTAAATTTATTTAAAATTTTTTTTAAAGTTTTATTTTTATTTTTTAAGTCTAATTACTTTTTGACTTAAACTACAGATTTAATTCTAAATTAGATTTTTAACTTTATTCAATAACTTTACGTAATGATACAGTAATAATTATATTAAATTTAAATCAAGATTTTATTAAATTTAATTTTTTTTTAAAACAAAATTATTTAGAACCCATTAATCAGTTACACTTTTAATGGTTAGTACGGATATGTGATATGTTTTTTCACATTTTCTATCTAGCATTTTATTTTATTTATTCATTTACATAAATTCTCAGTTTAATTCAATGATTTTTTTAAAAGATTATTCAAGTTAATTATCTATAGTTTAAATTTAGCCCTATGTCTACACCTAACTATTAATTCACTTCTCTTATTTAATAATTTTTCCGGCTCTGGATAAAGCAAAATGTGCATTTTTTCTTCTAAACATAGATTGCATCTACTATCGAAAGAATTTGGAGTATTTGATCTTTTTGATATGGACCATTGAATCTCAGGGGTTATATATATATATATATATATATATACGCTCACTCCCACCGGGGTTTGAGCACTTTGACTAAAGAATTAACGGTTGAAACTCGTGTAATGCAAATCTCTTCTAACGAATTGCGCACTTCGACATCCGGTATCAAAATAAAAACGGACGAAAGTTAAAACATCTGCGTTAATCTATCAATTTAAAAATAATCCTGTAAGTGAACATATGAAGAGAAACTGATCGGAATTAAGGTTTTCGCGCCAATTTCTTAGTGTCTTCCTTTCTTGAAAATAAGCATTTTTTATCCTTTTTAAGTCGGTGCCAACAGGAAAATAATCGGTTACTTTAGTCATAATATTAGCCGGGATTATAGGAACAGTTGTAACTTTCATTTCTCTCTTACGATAACTCTCAGCTCTTATACAAAATAATTAATCATCACCGATACTTTTTAACGGAATCCAATACTTAACAAATGACAGAATCAATTACCATTGCATTTTCTCTTGATTTCTTTTCTTTTATGACAAAGAAATAAATCCGGATCCTTTTTCATTAACAACAATCACACAAGAAATATAAGACTATTATGTTTATGGGAATTATACCCAAAGATTTCAGATTATATTTTGGTAACTAAATAAGTTTTTTAAATGTTTTCAAATCCGAAAAAAGTTTTTTTCCTTTCGAAAAGATTTTTTTTCTTTTGGCTGGACACATGTGATTTCATTTAACTTGAGAATACGCCGATCTTTGGCAATAGATTACTAGTCTTCCCAAAGTATCAACATATTCGTCCTTATCACTCTACAAAACGATTTCAATCTCTCTCCCTCTTTCTCTCCCTAACTTTCTATCACACACACACACAAACACCTATATAATAATAATAATAATAATAATAATAATAATAATAAAGTAAGAAACATGAAGGTGACAATCATACCTGTTGTAATTGGTGCACCTGGAAAAATCCCCAAAACACTGGTAAATGGCTGAAAGACTTTCAAATAAGAGGACATATGGAAACACTCCAGACAACAGAATCATTAAGATTGGCCAGAATACTGAGAATATTCCTGAAGACTTGAGAAAACATGCTCTCGTTCCAAACCCTACTAGTGTGAAAAACTCTCAAAGGAGTAAAATAATAATAATAATCAGCAGCAGCAGCAGCACAGATATCCCTGAACCTCTCTAGCCAACCCTCCATATCGTCCATTGCTTCCGGCAGGTCTTTAAGGCTACATCCCGTATCGGCACAGAGCTGCTGTATATAGGTTCGAGCTGGTCGTCCTTCATTTGCTCGGCCATGTGAAGGGGTCTACCTGAGTACATCACTTATGAGGTCGTCCCTACTTCTTCTAACGTGTCCCGCATGTCTGGTTAGTTAATTTTGATATTTTTCGTCATAGTTAGGAGGTGGCCGTACAACGGCAATCACATTGTTGGAGCAGTATGTCGAATTGTCTGGCATTCCATACCTGTAGTGGTATTTCATCGAGTCCCGCTGTTTTTCTATTTCAATTTTTTCTCTGTACCAAGTCGAATTCTTCTTGAGTAAACGGTCTTCGTTTGATGTCAATTTGCTTACTTGTAATTGTTCGGGTCGCATTTTTCGTAGGCTCAGTCGTATTTTTGCCGTGACAATTCGGTGATCGGAGGATACTCCCTCAAATGAAGGAATAAGGCTCGCAATTCAATGCGCCATTATTCCATTTCTTGTTTATAAATACATAGTCTGTCTGTGCTTTAGTAATGTTTGCGAATGTGTAGGTAGAAAGTTTTTTCCTCCTTTATTAGAACGTTTGTATTGAGGCATGTTTATCTATTTTCTATCGTGAAATCTTTTAGATGATGTCCATTGTGTAACTGAATTTGTGGTTTACGCTTTTTTTCCAATTTAGGCATTCATGTTTCCGCCAATGACGAGAACGTTGTGTTTCCGGATGCTACGAACAAGAGAGGATTACTGTTTCTTCACTAAGATTGGTAGGACTGTAGTAGAAGATTGTTGTTGCTCTGGGGTTGCCATTAAAAGTAGCTACCATTATCCTAAGTTGTATTTTCTCTATGTTATTTAGTGATTTTAGGGCACGTTGTCCTATAAGCATACCTTCATATCCTATCATGACATTGTCAGAGTTTTTCCATGCTGATACAATGGCTAGCATCCATCCATGCCCAGAATCGTGATATTTAATATCCTCGCTATGTGTGTATCTGTGTTATTAAATGAATATAATGTTATGATCTATGGCAGATGCAATGAGCTCCAGAAGTTGTACTAATTTATTTAAGGGTCTAACGTTGAATATCGCTATTCGTATTTTTCGTTTGCATTTTAGTAATTTGTGTTTAAGCTCTGAAGTTGATTTTTCGAACGATGAGTCCAGGGCTCCAACCTCAGCTTGATGCGCCCCTTTTTTACCCACGCAAAGAGCAATACGGTTCCGACGTGTGGTTTGAGTGTGGGTCATGATTATATTTCGATGCTGTCTTTATTCTCATCTATAGAAGCCACCCTTATAGTTTGAGCAACAGTAGTTCTCCCATCGAACTATTTGATCCTGGCCGTTGATCGGGTTAAAACGCCCAGGACCGGGTTAGGTATTGCGTTCAGCCGTCAGAGGGTTTATCTGCTTGCCTTTACGTCCACCATGCCGCTTCCCATGGCTTTCGAGGAAAAACAAATCTTACATACCTTCGTTTTTCATTATTTAGTTTTAACATAGTTAAAGTCCACGACTATTTTTTCTAATTCATGAAAGTCGTTTTTTATGCTTCTTAGCATTCTTTTAAGCATTCTATTTTACGTTAAATTTGGTTTTTGGGTTCTAAAAAGACCAATAGTTTTAGCTTCGTTTGATTAGGTTCACATTTTAATTTGGATTTCCAGTAAGATTGTACTTGCCTTTAAGATACAGATAGTATACAGCAGTGATCTTACAATAAAAAATTGAATAAAATCATACATGCAATTTAAATGAAAATATAGTAAAAGGACAATATATTACTAATCAGTTTTTGGACTCTTGTCTTGGAGTAGATGCGCTTACTGTTTCCTTGGTTACTTTCAAATGGTCTCTGTTGTGTAATTTTGGAAAATAATAATAATAATAATAATGATAATAATAATAATCGCACCTGCCAGGGCTTCTATACTATGTAGGATGTCTGCAAAGACATTATACGTAAGTATTTGCTTTTTCGGCAAACCCTAGAGTGTATCTGTGTTTGAGTCCGTAATAAAACGTCGCTTTCAGTTCACCCATTTTTATCAGTATTTACGACTACAGAGGTTCTATCCGTAGAATCCTTGAAGGCGTTCGGGCAAAAAACCTTCAGGCGACATTACTATTTGTCGACTTTACCAAGGCCTTCGATTCCATCCACAGAGGGAAAATGGAACAAATCAAACTAGCATACGGCCTACCAAAAGAAACCGTAGCAGCAATAATGATTCTCTACAGAAACACAAAAGTGAAAGTACGTTCACCAGATGGGGACACGGAATACTTCGACATTGTTGCAGGGGTACTACAAGGAGACACGCTGGCCCCATACCTGTTAATCACTTGTCTAGACTATGTGCTTAGAACGTCGATCGACAAAATCAGAGAAAATGGCTACGAGCTGACTAAGAAAAGAAGCAAAAGGTACCCCGCAAAAACAATCACAGACGCCGACTACACTGATGACTTGGCGTTACTGGCGAATACACCTGATCAAGCCGAAACACTACTGCATAGTTTGGAACGAGCCGCAGCAGGCATTGGCCTCCATGTTAATGCACACAAAACTGAATATATGTGTTACAACCAAACAGGCAACATCACCACACTAGACGGAGCCTCTCTGAAACTAGTAGACAAATTCACCTACCTAGGAAGTAGCGTCTCATCAACTGAAAACGACATCGACACACGACTGACGAAATCATGGACGGCTATCGATCATATGGAAATCAGACCTCACCGATAAAATGAAACGAAGTTTCTTCCAGGCAGTGGTTGTATCGATACTGCTATATGGCTGCACTACATGGACGCTAACTAAACGGCTAGAGAAGAAGCTAGACGGCAACTACACAAGAATGTTGACAGTAATATTGAACAAATCCTGGGGACAAGCCCCAAGAGACACCAACTATACAGCCACTTGCCTCCTATCACGAAAACTATACAAGTTAGACGAACCAGACACGCAGGACACTGCTGGAGAAGCAAGGACGAGCTCGTAAGTGATGTACTCCTATGGACCCCCACATATGGCCAAGAAAAAGCAGGACGACCAGCTCGAACTTACAGAAGCTATGTGAAGACACGGGATGTAACCCTGAAGAACTGCTGGAGGCGATGAATGATAGGGAGAAGTGGCGAGAGAGGGTCAGGGATATCCGTGCTGGTGGCACGACATGATGATGATGATATATATATATATATATATATATATATATATATATATATATATATATATATATATATTTCATGATCGTACTAATTGAAACTACGGATTTTTAAAATTTCAATGATAAAACATAATTCATACGTATGTGCATGTGCATGTGCCTATATATACATATATATATACGTATGAACAAAATGACAAAGATTCTAATGAACTTGCTTAGATTGATAGCGAGAATAATTACCCAAATTGTCAACATGAAGTATTTATTAGTTGTATATATATTTTCTCTCATATTTATCACTCATGTTCACAACGTGTATTGACAAGTATATATATATATATATATACGTCACCACTTGAACTGTTTATCAATCATTGGTGTTAGATCATCAGATTAGCTATTTAGTGTATTAGTCTAGACTAGACTTTGAATGAATGTTCCCTAATTCAAACCCTGCTGACCATTATCAAAATGAGATAATTGTTAATACTCACTGAAGCATTAGCGTTGCGGTCAGTATTCGTGACCAACGGCCATGTTTTCGTACATGCTATGGACAGTGTCATAACCTTGCCTTAAAGTTCATCCTGCTCCTCGAACAAAACGAAAACCTATTGTTATATCTTGCTGAAGTGTAAAAGGACCAATGTTGATGGAAGACATAAACGGATGTGACCTAGCCAGACTGGCAGAAAACATCATCAGCCTAGCAAGGACTGACTCAGCCTACAACTGATGATTCATCGACCAGATGCATGTTCTTAAAGCCTGACAGAAATGGGGGTGGATAGTCTTAATAAAATATTGATTTTATCGTGGGTCGAGCTTGATTGACTCAGTCAATTTATTCACTCGTAACATTTTCACATTGAATATACAGTCCTAGTTGGCGTCTTCCTTATCCTTTTATAAACTGTAATAACATTTTACGAGAAAAGCATAAAACAGCTTTTCTGAAACAAATTAATATTAATACATATGAACACGACAAATCCTATACATACGCATACGCACACACACACACACACACACACACACATATATATATATATATATAATTATGTGGGAACCCTTGTAGCAGTAAATTATATATATATATATATATATATATATAGAGAGAGAGAGAGAGAGAGTTTTGATTAATTAAAATCGAATGCTTGTTGTTTTTGACTTTTGACTTTTACTTTCAAGAGTACTTATATTAGTTTTGATATTACAATCGTGAAATGTGTTGATAATTTCTCCAAAGGAGTTATTTGTGTCATACCGATTACTTTCGGTTCAGGTCAGAACTATTATCAACGTAATTTATATGGTATTTTAAAATCAAACTAGCTTAGCATTTAAACTAAATTATTATCTTATTTCTGTTTTTATTACTAAAGGGAGGCTTTTTTTTATCACCAAGGTGATGCTAAGCGGTAGTGGGAGTTTATCTTTAAATATTTCTATTGAGTGAAGTAGAATAAAATTTGTTCAATCTTTTGAAATATGGATTGTTCTATTTCAAACAGTTTAGAATATTATCACTAGTTTTGAAATTGATTCTTTATATATATATATATATATATATATATATATATATATATATATATATATATATATATATATATATATATTATATATATATAACAGTTGCTTTATAATTAAATTAAGAGTTTTGTTATAGCTGATAGAGCACATATACTAGCGAATAGCGGAGGGGCCGTCTCAGTGGCTGGTTGTCAGTTTCCGCCATTGGATTCGATCTTAGCTAATTGTTAGAATCATCATTTTATGTTAAGGAAGATCAAGGAAAAGGATGTTTTAAGCATGAGTTGGGTGTATTTCAAATGTGCTGTAACTGTTTTCGATATTTAACTTATACATGTATTTATTTAGGTGTCAAACCATATTTTGTTTTCCTATATCAAAGCCAATTGTTAAGTTGGTTCATCTTGAAGTTGATGTTGTTTCAGGGAGAAGTTTTATCCGCTCTTCTGATTCTGTTATGTCTGTAATATTGTTGAATATCTCTCTTGTTTCTTTCTGTGCTGGGGAATATTGGAGCCCTAATAAAATCAGGACTGCTTGAACGGAACTATTGCTCTACACGATTCAGTTCGTTATAATTCATGGATTTGATTCAGTGTCAATTTTTATCTAGTTCCCTGTAAATTGGCCATTCTGACTTTCCAATGTATCATTTTTTGTTTGTTTTTTATACTGTGTGCAATTCCGTTAATGAAATGTTTATATATATATATATATATATATATATATATATATATATATATATATATATATTGCTGTAGAGGGTTGGAAACTTTATGAGCAAATAGATGAATAACATAAAAAATCCAAAAGGAGAAATTGCAGCATCTTATTTTGTGGGCTATGATTAAAAAAATATGCTTTATCTTGCACCCTGGAATGGAAACAATAGCTAACCGGAAAGTAAAGTGGTGAGCAGGAGTTGGTCATCTAAGTCGTGGCCGAAGCTGGCCGGACGATGATCTGTCACAAATAGAAAGTTGTGTGGAGTTCTTTAAATCCCAATAAAACGATGATATTGCTTGATTCCTCCTATTTTTGTGGTTCGCTTACTAGAAGAGAGGCGTCTACATGAACGGAGATCGTGGAATAATGAGAATCAAACATTTGGAAAGGGACGTTACCAACTTTAATAAAGTAAGCGCCAGGCATGTTGTGTCTCTTAACCATTACTATCCACTTCCATGACCATAAAGAGTGAACTTAGAGAATAAAGCATCAGAAATCCTACCGCTTGAGGCAAGGTCTGTTCTATTTCTTTTCTCTCATCTGACGATTAGTTCTCACTAACACAGCAGATGTCCGGATATCTCAATGGAAAGACACCTCAACAGAAAGTAAAGTTTTTTGATTTTTCTCTAACAGGATCATGGGAAAACATCGAATTCCCAACCTTCGGCTGGAGAAAATAAAAAAACTGTCTCCATTAACGGAGTGTCTTCCTCCAACCGAAAGCAACTTGAAACCACTCGCACAAGTGAATTTCGACAGAACGGGAGAATTTTTACCGGCACACTTCTGTTCGCGGATAGATTCTTGAGTTAAATCTAACACTGATTCAAAACGAATTTCATTAGCGTTGGGATGTTGCTGCTTTCTCGATGCGTTTTGTTAGTGTCCCTGTGGTACGGACACAAATACAACTTGAAAGATATCCGGTTTTTCTTTATTTGATAGATTAGACCTCTATACGATCGATAAGCAATCAATAGCATTTCACGATATGCGTCTATTGACACTACCTTCAGTAGATGAGATGTTGCTAACGAGGTATGTGAACTAGTACTCTAAAATTAAAGAACCCGTTCACATGTCCACCCATTACTGGGTTCATAGTATTTCAAGTGTTGCTCTTTGTGGTAATATCTATGTTCTTGCACGATTATAATGCTTATACTGTGTAAGGCTGCTAATGCTATAAGCTCCGGTGTCTGGTTTATTATATTTAAATTCCAAACTTTTAATGTCGCAATGTAAACAATGTTTTGCAACTGAGTAGGAAAATTTTGCAGATTTTTTAACACTGGGGTAGAGTTCGGGCTTTTACAGAACGTTCCCCTTATTTAACCACTTGAAGGGCGCCGCGGTTTTCATTTATGTTTTGGATTAGATTCATTGTAATCTTTGGTTGGCTGATTTTATTTTCTCATCAATTGACAGCACCCTTAAAGATGAGTAGCAGCAGTTTCCTTACTGAATTATTTGAAGTTCTTCTGCCTGCTATCTGATAAAGCTCGCAGTTGACCAAATTTTAGATTCACTTGTCTTGTATCACATCCATCATGCTACATCCCATGGTGTTCATTGTTATATTCTTTTGTGTCTCACAAAACAATATCTTTTCTTCAGAGACTGCTATCTTGTGACAAGCCCAGGCAGGATATGTGAGTCGTTATGGAGGTGTGTAAAAGAATCGCTCTTGTTTTCCTTAATTTTAATGTCTAAATATCCTATCGTAGTTTGATCAATTAAAAGTGGTATTTTCTTATTTTATCATTACACATGGACGACATTTTTATGGAGAAAATGTTTTGGATTTTTGAGATGCGAATGAAATATTTTTATTCGGCCGGTATTTCTTCTATTACAAATACTTTAAGACTTTACGGCGTCTTTATTCTCTTTCTTCGAAATGAACTCATTTAAGGGAAGAGTAAAGTAACCATGCCTTTACGAATTTTAAGTTGCATAAGTTTTAAATTACCTTTAATCCTCATAGCACTTTCACATTTAAATTTTAGATGCTGAGACAATTCAATATCGAAATAAATTTCCGTAAATGAAAGTGTTCACAGTTCATGCTTATTTCGTTTTTCATTATTAATTTCCTGCTTTTTAAAACTAATTTTCTCTTCTATAGTAAAGTAAAGATTTTAGTTTTTCGAATATATTCTCACCAAACTCGAAAAACACTAAGAATAAGTTTAGAAAGTTTTTGGTTCTTTTTAAAGACAACATTTTACTTCGATCGTCATGAAAATTTATTTTTTTACAAATATATGTATACAAAATTCGAACAAAACTGCGAATATGCATTTTTTAAAGACCTATTTTACATTGAGAGAACGGTAATGGTGTTTTTATGCACATAAACTCAAAGAAAATGGAAATAAAACAAAATAGAATTAAAATAAACAAAAAATAGATAAATTAGGTAAAATCTATGAAAGTTTTAGTTCTTTTTACGTTAGGTTATTCTTAATTGTTACCCAATTAATCCTGCCTGAAACGGCAAAGATCTTTTTCACTGAGCGGGTGATGACTTAAATATTGAGAGTGAGGATGAGGGAGTGAGAGTAAGTGTATGGATGAGTATGTAAACATACTTATAACACCTCAGTATCCTAATATGAAGGGTTTACTACCCGAGTTGTTGTGGCTAACGTGCTGATTTACGACATCGTAGTATATGAGTTCAAACTCTAGTGGCATTTTAAGGTACAGTTTTGGACTAAAACCTTTGGGAAATGTAGGAACCCCTTTTCCTTCATGGGTCAAATAGTACCCCTACTACTTTTATACAAGGATGACTATGGCATTGAATATCCTACAAACATAGATATGCCATTAAACAAAGTGACCAAACCAAATCTTATATGATCTTAAATCACAAATGAAAATAGAGACCCAATATTATTTACACTTAAATTATTCAAAATTCTGCTGCATTTCCTTTTTTAGATTATGTCTGAAATAATTGAAAAATCATCTATGTTATTTGAAAAACAATTGATCACCAATCACCGAATTACTTGATCAATAATCGTATTTCCTTCTTTTCCCTGCATTGATACTGACGGCTATGTCTTTCTTTCTTTCTTTCTTTCTTTCAAAAATATTTTGAAGGCTTAGAAATAAAGAAAGAAATTCTTTCTTTCTAAGCCTTCAAAATATCTTTATTAAATATTGATATTCTTTATTAGGCATTGCCCCTTTTTTTGTCATTTCGTTAAATTGATTTGATTTTTTAAACTTTACAAAAATATTATTTATTTCCGCTTAATCTAAGAGAGAGAGAGTAAAACTAGAATGAGAGTAGAAAGATTGTGATGCGCAACTTTTCCATTTAAACTATTAACATCAACGCAGTGAATCTTCTTGTCTTGAAAATCAGCATTTAAAATCTGCACCCCTTCCAAACTTTAATTTACATTTATATAAATTACCAGCTGAAATCTCGAACAGATACAGGGGTGAAACAATAAATAGGATTGAAGTCGCTACAACCGTTAATTGATAATTCGACTTGATAGAAATATTCTAATTCCGATCATGCATCACTTTCGGGTTTTAAGTAGGACTTTTTCAGAGAGCAAATGTGGTATTTTGGTGGTTGCTGCGTGCATGGCGATGGACGAGTGATTATATACTGTATTGTTGAATGGGTCGGCGAATGTGGCTAGCTAGGTTCCCCATAGAAAATATAGTTAAAGCAAGACCGCTCCCTTCCCCTGCCCCCAAACCATAAGGCCTTGTGCCTTCTTGTATTTATTACAAGAAATAAAAGAAATATTCTAATTCCAGAAACGCAACTATGAAACGTTGTAATTTCATCTCTTCGTTTCTACATTAAAAGTTTAACACAACAAAATGTTACAAAATCGAATCTATTTTCTTCTCATTAACGTATTGATTTTTCTTTATTTTTTAAAACTTTTTTCATCAACTTCGACGTATTAACATTTCTCATTTTTTATGTCATGATTTTTGTGTTATTTATTATAGTCTACAGCCATTTATTTAATACAACAATTTTTCGTTTTTCCTTTCTTTTTTTTCGTTTATTTTTGTTTTCATTTCTTTATCAAAAGTATTTTTCGTCGTTTTGCTGCATCCGACATTTTTACCCGATTTAACTGCTTCGAAAGCATTGACTTTTTCATTCATTTCCTCGATTCAAATGTCTATCTGAGTTATTTCCCTTTACTGAATTTTTTCCCCACTATCTAAGGAGAAAGAAATTATCACCTGATAATGTTCTGTACTCCCTTCTGTGGTATTAGAAAATATGTTTTCCTACGCTGATAATGGTATATAGAAAGATCTAGAACCAAGACATAGGGTTTAAACAGGTAAGAAACACGGGAGTGAAATAAATTAGACGAGGGTTGGTAATTGGGTTAGGGTCCGCAAGATTCTTTATGTTTTGTTTCACGTTCTGACAACGTATATGTCCAGATTTGTGAAAAGTGAAAAAAAAAAAAAAAAAAAAAAAGAAAGGAAGGAAAAAAAGGAAAGAAAGCACAGAAAAAAGGAGAGTTAGAAAAGAAAAGAAAAACAATTAGGAAAAGACGGGAAATGAACGAATTAATGAATAAAAGTAGGAAAGATGATAAACAGAATAGAAAAAAAAACGAATGAACAAACAAGAGAGAGAGAGAGAGAGAGAGAGAGAGAGAGAGAGAGACAAATGGAGAAAATAAAGGAGATAGAATAATAGAAAATGAGAAAGAGTGATTGTACGAGAGAGAAAAATAAGAGAGAATGAATCAGAGAGAGGAGGAGAGAGAATGGAGAAGTAAAAAATAAAAGGAAAGAGAATGAGAGAGACATAGACGGAGACAGAGACTGAGAATGAGAGATGTTGTATATATGACAGAGATAGATGGATATATATATATATATATATATATAGAGAGAGAGAGAGAGAGAGAGAACGAAAGAGAGCGAGAATAAGATAAAGGAATGAGAGAATGAATTAGTGAGAGAGAGAGAGAGAGTTTGAGAGAGATCGTGTGTGAGTGCATGAATTAGATAGATAAACAGATAGATAGATTGACAGACACAGACAGACAGATAGACACACTGACAAACGGAGGGCATTTTTCCTTATTTTCATATTACGTTATCTACTTTGAAACACTATTGATTATCAAGTGTTCAGAATAGTAAGTCCTTTACTGTTGTAAAAGGAGAAGAAAGTGAAGAGAGAAAGAAAAGGAATAGAAGAGAAGTAAAAAATGGTGGAAGGGAGAAAAATAAGAAAACAAAAGAAAGAAATGAAAAGGAAGGGAAGAAAAAAGAAAACATGGAAGAAAAAAGGAAAAAGAGAAGAAAAGAAAAAATGAATGGAAGGGATGATAATTAAAACAAGGAAAGGAAAGTGAGAAAATAAAAAAGGAAAAGAAAAGAAAAAAAGAAAAAATGGGAAGGAAAATTAGAAAAAGAAAAAGAAATTAAACGTTCGGAAGAAAAGAAAAGGACACGAAGGGAAGAACAGAATAAGGAAATCGAAGGAGAAAAAGAAAGAAAGCAAAGAAAAAGAAAGAATGAAAAAGGAAAGAAAAGATAGGAAGGCAAAAATATGAAAAATACAAGGGAAGGAAGGAAAGATAAAAGGAGGGATTAAAAAGAAAAATAAAGAAATGAAGGAAAGAACGGAAAAATGAATGGAAAGGAAAAAAAGAAAAGGGAAATGGAGGGAATAAAAGAACTATAATAAAGGAAAGGAAATGAACGAACGAATAAAGGAAATAAGGAAAGCATATTGATAGTATATATTTAGTAAATGGGTGTATGTATGTGTGACAGACAGAGAGACAAGGAGATTTTTCCTGATTAAAAAAATTATCTACGTTGCGCGTGTCTTTCACGAGTTGATCTTGCAAGTGAGACAACATCAAATATAAGTGAATGATATTGATCAATTTCACATTTCAAACAATTTTTTTTTGTGCACCATTAACTTTTAGTCTGTGTTCAAAATGAAGTAAACTTAATTTATACCTGTTTCTAATCCTGGCTGAAACTTGACTGTTTAACAGAATCCAACAAATTGCAAATAACCCTGACCCTCCACATTCTGAACTTAAAATGCAATAATTTATCGCTTCTCTATCGGAGGCTTTATAATGTCTACGATTTAGTTTTGCCAAAGAATCAATAAATCAATAAAGATCTGTATTATTAGAAATTATTGATTGACTGTAACACTGGTTCTACCTAAATAAGCCAATGAAGAGAGCGGTTAATGTAATTTACTCTAACTGCAAAGACCAGATGTTAATCGACAGTGCATAAAACTTGGCTGGGTTCTAATTGAAATGAAGTGATGCATTCTATTATCTTATTTAAAAGGAATGACCAATTCCACATTCCAATTTAAAATAAGATCAGCTATCTTTTCAAAACAACCTTATATATCAAGATTATTTGTAAATATTTTATTTTTATTAGTTTACGTCTTGCGAATTTTTTACTCCAGCGAAAGATGATGGTTGTTCGCTGAGGTCTGAGTGACAGTAAATCCCTAAGATTTCCAGCATTTCTTTTAATATCATGACCGATTTCAAAATAGCAGTAGGTTGGATGGTCGCGATTTGTCCTCAGATTTTCAACTCTTCCAGTCACCTTGCCAAGCTTTTGGAGAAAGTTCAAAGTGCGCCACTTACAATTTGTATCAACATCACCGTCAGGTTCCATAGCTTTCTTAGTTCCCATGAAATGTTAAGGTATTTTCTCTCTTTTCGCTATATTAGATTTCACCCCTGACGTCTGCTGGGACAGAAAATTCCAATAGATGGAAAGGTCTCTTTTTTGTGTGAATTTTCATTACATTTGTTTTTTTTCGGCCGGGATTAGGGGATCAGTTTGCATGTTAAAACCCCAGATAACTTTATCCCGGATGGCTTCTGGCTTATGCATATACCATTTGGTAGTATGGTTAAATTTCAGATTCTTGCTCAGTTACTAGTAGATCATCTTCTCCACCCAGTCGTGTCTAGTTCTTTACTCCCTTTGCGCAATTTTGCTACATTCACTTACCATACAATTAATGGTTTCGTGTTTATCATGTACGCTTGTAATTCAGTGAATCTTTCTCATTCTTATTTTTCTTTTAAGTCCACTTGTTTGATAGTAATCGTTTCCAATATATCCAAGTAAGTGTAATTTTCCTTTTCTCGAAGCATTCTGAGTATTTCCTAATTTGGCAGTTAAGTTCCTTCTGTTAATTGTCCTTTTTAGCTCTTCATCATGAACATGGCATATTTTTCTATATCAATTCCATTCTTAAATCCTTTTTGTATAATTTTTTCATATCAGTATCTTCAATTCTTTTTCATGTTTTGCAGACAGCTTGATGTCGTATGTATATATAAGTTGATTGATTATTTCTTCAGATTTTCTAAACTTAGAGCCCTCAGTGGACTTCCTAAAGATGTAACTGAGTGGCATCATTGCTATTACAACTAGTTATGGTAACATTGCATCTCCCTGAAAGATGGCCCAGGTAAAGTTTTACCCTCCTGCTGTCAATTCTACTTACATGTTTTTCATGGTTCGTTGAGTAATTAAATTCTTTCGTTGAGGAATTAAATTTTTTCGAATGTCGAATGTCTTGTAGATTTTCAGACAGTCTGTTATCCAGGATTGTGGAACAAATCATTTTCATAGTGAATCCACGCCACGGCTATAATATTGTGCCGCTGTATCCTTGAGGATGTGAAGATCATTGTACAGCATATTCCTTGTTCCCCCTGTTCCCTTGTATCATTTCTTTTCTTCGAGAAACAGTCCGCGGCATATTAACTAATAACTGATCTACTCTCTAATCTGTACTGTTTGTAGATTTATAATCTTTATTTTATTCATTGAGAGTTTTTCACACCTGAATTAGCTATTTGTTTTCCATGAGAGTTTGAGCGACAGTAAATCTTCTCAAGTCTCCTGGATTCTTCTTAGTATTCTGGCCATTTTCAACAAGGCTGTAGTATGGATAGTCAACATTCGTCACCTTCTTTCCAAGTCCTCCAGTCTCACAATCAATCCTTTAGTGACGGTGTCGAGCTCGACGATAACAATTGGTATAACAGTCATTTTAATGACTCATTATTATTTATTCCTTGAGATTTTTTCACATCAGTTTTCGCTGATGACCTTTCCCTGGAGTTTGTGTGACAGCAAGTCTCCTCAAGTCTCCTGGACTTTTCTTAGTATTCTGGTCGTTCTCAATAATATTGTAGTTTCAATGGTCTCCATTCGTCCTCCAATCTCCAAGTCCTCCAGTCCTTTTAATAATCCTTTAGTTACCGTACAAAAAGCACCAACCACAATGCATGTTCCATAGTTTTTTAAAATTCCCTAGCAAGGTCGAGGTGCTTATTCTTCTTTTTGAATTCTTTCAATTTTACTATGTGGTCTGCTGGGATAGCAAAATCCACAATTTTGCAAGTTCTGTTTTCTTTGTTGATAATTACAAAGTCTGGTCTTCTGGCCGAGATAGGTGATCCGTTTGTATTTTCATCGGAATTTATGTATGTCATTCACTAGAACAGATGCTAGGTTTCTTCCCCATAGACAGTCAATTCTGTAAGAAGGAAATTCTTCTCTGAATCAGACCATGCAAAAATGTCTGGTCGCTTTTCTGTTTGAATGATGTGAACTGGAAATTGTAGAGATGTCTTGAGATCCACTGAAGCTTTCCAGTCAGTAGCTTCATACTGGAACAATACTTCTTTGGGTCTTTACCTAAGACTTTGAATGAAAAAATATAGACATAAAGAGCATTATATATATATGTTTTTTGCTGTCTCTTTTAAGTAATATTTTTAGTCACATTGTTAGATCTCTCTTAAAGAAAAAAAGCTTCTCCACAAAGAGCAGTCTTTTTAGATCACGTATTTCGTTGACATATTTATTTGTCCCTTTCTTGATCATACCCAGTGCTTCATCTATATTAGCACGGGGTAGTTTTACGGTGACACATTTTCTTAATTTCTATCTCTATGTAATTGTACTTACTTATTTTATAATATTCTTTGACGAATGTCTTATATGTCATATCAATAAGAATGCATGATTTCTTTTATAGATGTTAACCGCTAAAACTGGTCTATTGCTCTTTATTTCTTATCAGTTTGGATGACAAAGTCCCAGAGAATATTAACTCCTTTTGTATCAATTATTGCTTTTGGTAGTTGTTTGCACCAGTTTTAACAATCCAATAGTCAATAGAATGTGCATTCTTTCATAAGAATGTATCGTGCATTTTAAACTCTCCTTTCCTTATATTCTGATTGGCCATTAAGTTTTTAATTGATTCATTTTTTTGTGTTTTGATATTTATTATATTGTTTGCCTGATAGATTATATTTAGTGGACTCAGTTCTTCTGATGTTTTTATTAAAAGCTCTATCTTCCTCTTAAGACTAGCTCTTTTTAACCATCGATTACTCATTACTATATCAACGTCAGCATTCCTAATTCTTTGTGAGTATCGTTTTACGTTTTTTTTTTTATTCTTAGCCGTTTTTAATTGATATAATCTGTTTTATTGCTTCTTTCTTTGTGATTTTACTGACTTTATTTTTTATGAGTATTTCTTACGTTGTGATGTCGATTTGATTAGAATTTTTTTTTAGTTTCTTCACCAATTGAATATATTCTTCTTTTCCTACTCGTCTGTGTTTATTAACTGTAACTTATAATCTGTTACTTCCATGTTCTTCAACATTTTTGGTTTCAAATGCTTCAAATATTCTATTTCCGTTGGTAGCTTTCTGTTTTTCTAAATTCATCAGCAACTCAGTTTTATCCAACTCTGTATTTGCGTAGTTTTGTTATGTTATAAAAACCAAAAGATCCTTTCAAAACTATTTAAAAACACTCTTTACATATGCAAGCAACCACTGATGGACTGTGAGAGGTCCGAAAGCACTCGGGACAATTTTTGTAAATTCAGCCATCAATTCCAACCTGAAACCGAGACACTTATCAGGAAACTCAAGAATTTTATGGCTTTTAAAAATGGCGTTTTACTTAACACCTGAAATAATGGGTTAGAGGGTAAAGATATTTGATGCAAACTTCTTATAGAAATGTACACGGACATCTTAACCCCAGCGTCCAGATCAACCAATAAATACCCACCCTCGTAGATTAAATTAAGTTTAGTTCGAAATGTCTTGATGGTTAAAGACTGCGACAAGGGGCACCTGAATAAAATCGTGGGTTACAACATCCAACCTTAGTGAGTATAAAAAACATAGTGCATATAGTAGCAAAAGATAAATAACGTATAACGTAAATAATAACAACTGTTTGGAATGAACATTACAAGAGAAATCCATAATTCTTTCCCTGACATTGAATTATTCCTTTAGATTTTATCTGAATTGATTTGAAAAAAATATTTCATCAATTTAGATTATTTAATCTCGTCTATTTTAGGTATATTTTTAGAAAACAGGATATTAAGCTATTCTATAAAAGATAGTTTCGTCTCACCTGTAATTAGTTTATTTTCAAGTATAATAATAATAATAATAATAATAATAAATCTTGGAGGATGACACCATAAAGTAAAGTAAAGTTGGCGACCATAGTCGAGGGTGACCCGAAGGCTCCCTTTTCGATAGCTACTAAACCAAGGTGTAGGGAAGGGCGCTACTCCTTTCCCAGGATTGCTCCACTTTACCCTTGATCCGTACCTTGTAATGCTGAGTGTTAAGCAAGGAGGCATCAAGTACCATTTTTTTAGTCTTTGGTATGACTCGACCTGAGATTGAACCCAGGTCTCCCGGGCCATTGGCAAACACTCTAACCGCTACGCCAAGTGGAAATGAAAAACAAAATTCAAAAAGAATATCTCAGGAGAACTAGAAAACTACTTGAGACAAAGCTCTCCAGCAGAAACCTCATCAAAGGAATAAATACTTAGGCTGTGCCCCAAGTCAGATATTCGGGACGCTTTCTCAAGTGGACTAGGAACGATCTTAAACACATGGATCAAAGAACAAGAAAAGTAATGACCATGCGTAAGGCATTACATCCCATAGACGACGTTGACAGACTATATGTATCAAAAAAGAAGGAGGATGACTTCCAGCATTGAAGACAAGTTTGACGCATCGATAGAACGGCTCGAAGACTGCATAGAAAAACACGGACGAGGACCAATTACAGCCATCAGAAAAGATACCGACAACACAAAAGACGATAGAATGACAATAACTAGAAAACTAAAATTGGAATAAAACAACTCTATGACCGCGTTAAACGACTAATAAACACCATCTCACACGAGAAAAACTGGACCTGGCTGAAGAAAATGTAACCTTAAAAGAGAAACGAAATCCCTCCTAATAGCAGCACAGGACAACGCCATAAGAACCAATCATATCAAAGCGAGAGTAGAAAAGACTCAACAAAATAGCAAATGTAGACTATGCGGTGACAGAGACGAAACGATCAATCACATAATAAGCGAATGCAGCAAATTAGCACAGAGGGAGTAGAAGATGAGACACGACTGGATCGGCAGGGTGATCCACAGAGAAATGTGCAAGAAATTTAAATTTGACCACACTAATAAATGGTACATGCACAACCCAGCACCTATCCTAGAAAATGACACACATAAACTCCTATGGGACTTTGACATACACACGGATCTCCTAATCTCGGCCAGAAGACCAGACCTAATAATAATCCACAAAAAGAGGAGAACTGGCAAAATTGTAGACTCTGCTGTCCCGGCTGACCACAGAATAAATCTGAAAGAATGTGAAAAGAAGGATAAGCACCTCGACCTTGTAAGAGGTTTGAAAAATCTGTGGAACATGAAAGTGGCGATTGTACCAATTGTGATTGGTGCTTTTGGCACAATAACTAAAGGATTATTAAAAGGCCTGGCGGACCTGGATATTGGCGGATGGGTTGAAACTGTCCAAATGACAGTATTACTGAGGACGGCCAGAATACTGGGAAGAGTCGTTGAGACTTGAGGAGACTTGCTGTCACTCAAACTCTAGCAAAAAAAAAAAAAACCATCAACTCACACGGATGCGAAAAACTCTAAAAGAGTAAATAATAATAATAATAATAATAATAAAAAGAACAAGGTGATCCTTTTGCAAGGGTGCTAATTTAATATTTTTCACCTCTCATACGTCCATACATACATAGAAATATTTTAAGATACTGAGACTTTGGAGAGTCCTTGGCCATACTGCTAAAAGTGCTAGACTCTGAGATCGTAGAATATGAAATCAAACTCAACTCGTGTTATTACGGTTATTTTTGGAAGAATATCTTTGCAAAAATATTAAACCCACATATCCCATCCCCCAGGTATAAGTTAAATAGTTCCACTACCATTCTTCCAAAAGAATTGCTTTGGTATTAAATAATCCACAAAGATTGCTATGCCATTAAACAAAGAAAACGAAACTGAAATTGATAAGTAGGAAGATTTAAATAGATTCAAAATGATAGGTAGATATGCATACTGGCAGTAAGGAATTTAGATTATTTGATAAGCCTGGGGTTGATTAGTAAATTGATGCAATATAAAAGCAACAAGACAATTACTTAGATGACGATCTGCATTGGTAGCGTCAATGTTCAAAGTTGAAATGGAATTAAGGAAGAAAAAAATTGAGAAACACAAAAGACCAACAAATTGTGAAGAGAAGGGGAAAAAAAGAGATACATATAAGGAATAGAGAGAGCAGTGTGTTGTTTTGGGTGAAATTCTATTTTCTTTGACTAATCAATCTTGATAGGTTAACCCAAAAGTAGATTGAAACGTTATTTGATTTTTTTACCTTGTTTATTTCCTGTAAATGTTTTCAATGATTGTTCCGTTTCAAAGAGGATTTTCTTTGTAATTTCCTCTCTCGCCTCTGAATCTATTACAGCTCAATTATCAGCCTTGTTGCACTTACACATTTCTCATTGTGCATTGAATTTCTGAAGCGATCACTTCTAAACAAATTCATCACGGATTCTCTAAATTAACTGATACAAATGAGGATCATCGGTTAGAGGAAATTCCTGTCTTTCTTAAGGCGTTACACAATCTACAATGTCGCATTGATTTTGTTTTTCTCTTGTGCTGAATTCACATTTCCAGCAGTACGGATTTTAGAAGCATTTTAAGTAAGAAAATATATAAATCCCATCAAATGAGAGAAAAAAAAAAAGTAGAATGAAATATGAAATTTCTTATCCTTAAGCTATTTACTGTTTATATCTAAAAACTAATAAAACAATAATTTTGGCCACTATCTATTCCAAACTTTTCTAAAATATATTTTAATGGACGCCGTTTTAATTTGACGCCCTTTCGGTGAGTTTAGAATATCCTGACTGTATCCGCTGCAGCGTACCTACCCAAAAAGGGGTGGCATGGTTATGAGTGAAAACTGCATATAATGGTAAGGATCCAGTTCCGGATAGCTGTGGAGTACCATTTTATTCTTATTACTCCCAGGTCCACTCTGACCCGAAGAGGTAGTACTTGTTAGGCTCTCATCTTTGGGGTATAGAGATCTGGTTAAAAAATATAAGTTTTCAATTGGATGGTGTGTCAACAAAGGAAACAAAATTCTTGAGAAAAAACTACACAAAAAATGTAAACACGAACGTACAATGAATGTGATTGCCTAAATTAAATAGCCCAAGACGGAGTGAAATCCAATTGATATACAACTATAAATCAATCAGGACTTAATCAATCAGCACTTAATCAGTGAGTTGAATTGACAGGTAGATGAGTGCAGCTGTTCGATATGTCATCTGACCTTTCAACACAGTGGATAATAGGATGAGGGTTAAAGAGAATCAATAATCTAATGTGAAACTAGAATGGATTCTTTGAAGAAAAAAAAGAAATTAATATCGAATGAAATAATAAAAGGCGTTTCGATAAGGAAAACAGAAAACAAAGCTGTGTCGAATTTTGGGTATAAAAGCTAAGAATTCTTAGATCGTTTGAAGCGACGCAATCCTGCGAAAAAAAGGAACCATGTTACAAAAAGATGCAACGAAATTGCAAAAAGGAAAATGGATTAAGAGTTTAAAAATAAAAAGTGTCCGAAAAATGTCAAAGAATATGTGACAGTACAGAAAATTTGGAAGAAAATTTTCACTTGAAAAAAAAAAAATTAATGGAAACAGAAAAGGGAAGGATGAACGAAAATGAAAGAAAACAGTATAAATTGGATAGAATATTTGAGGAAAGAAAGGATGAAGAAGAAGAATAGAGTATAGCAGAAAAGAAAGCCACAGAAAGAATAACAACAAACAAAGAAAGAAAAAGAAAGAAATGAATTATAAATAATGTGAAATAGAACACATAAAGATGAACCAAAAAGAAAGAAAGAAAGAAAGAAAGAAAGAAAAAGATAAATCAGATACAAAGAAAGAAAGAAAGAAGAAAGAATCAGCGAAAAAGACAGAAAAGATCGAGATGGAAAATCGAACAAAGAAACAGATGTATAACAAGACTATAAAAGAAAAAAAAAAAACACGAACAAGAAAAAAAAAAAGACGACAAAGGATTTTGATTGATTCAGAAAATTCTACGGCATGTCAACTCGTGTAGGGTTATTTTATAGCCAAATTGTTAGAGAATTAAGTACACTTTTATTTTTCATAGTTGTTTCTTATGAGCATTGTTTTTTTTACCATAATTTCATATCAAGTATTCCAATGTAACACAAATAATTTGCTTGCCATTTAATGGGTTCAAGTATTTGTATATAGTAGACAATTATGGGATGTCAAAGAACTATTTCAATTTTATAAAATATACTTGTTAGCGAATCGTTTTATGTTTCCAAGTACGAGGGGCATACGATAAGTTTCCAGACTTTTTTCGTATGGGTACTTTTATTGATAGTACACACACGAAACTCTAGTCTCCTTTGAAGTAATCTCCTTCGGCTGCAATGCACTTGTTGTACCGTTCCAACAACTTCTGCTGGAAGACCCCATGGAAGTCCTCTTGTGTGAGCTGGTCAATGACCTTCGTCACAGCCTCTTTCATTTCTCAATTGTCTCATAACAACAGCCTCTGAGCTTAGGGAATAAGCAAAAGTCACGGGGAGCAAGGTCTGGACTATACAGAGGGTGTCGAACTGTCTTGATATCCATCTTGGTCGAATAGTCTGTGATAAAGATGGAGTTGTTGACTAGTGCATTGTCCTGGTGGAAATGCCACTGACCCGATTTGAAGAGTGCTGGCCTTTTCCGACAGAATCTTTTCCTGAACTCCCTTAAAACCTCAACATAGTAACCCTAACCCTAACTCTTTGGCCAATCAACTCTGGTCTATTGAACTCCTTACTCCTCCCACACCTCTCATCCTCCCTCACAGACTCTCTGCCTTCCTTGAATCTCTTATGTCACTCAAAAACTGATGCTCGACTCATGCAAGATGCTCCAAAAGCAGTTTGAAGCATTCCATACGTTTCTGTGGCATTTTTTCAAGTTTAAAACAGAATTTTATTGCTTATCGTTCTTCTAAAGTGTCAGATTGCTTTTTTGAAATTCACCTGCTGTAACAATCAGGCTTTAGTAGGGTGTATTCGAATAGCTGTTGTAGCTGTTCACTTGAACCTGAAATCATGAAAATTGGTCAGTCATTTTATAACATGTATAGCAATAACATACTGAACTTTCAAGAGTCTACGGCAATTTTCAATGCCCATACGAAAAAAGTTTGGAAACTTATCGTATGCCCCTCGTAATTAATAAAAATAATCCTTTGTAAGAGATTTTTCTTCATACAACTATTATTTATACAAAAAAGTGGCACATAGATAGATGGTATATTTTTATCTAAAATGGATAATTTTTAAAATATTAATTTAATTGGATCCTAACAGGTACCACTACTCCTGGTTACAGTTGACAGGTTGTACGGATATCCGTGCTGGGCTCATACTTCTTTGTTTGCGCAATGCCACTTCAATGCTGTTTATTGTTTTGCAGGTTTGGATTGAAATACCGGAACCCGATACAAATCAACAAGGGATATAAAAGGCAAAAACCAAAAAATTGAAGATACGTCAGATAAAAGTGGAGAGTTGTGGGACACTTCATAAAATGTGTGTGTTGAGCTCATTCTTCCATTAAGTGTTCGGTGGGCAAAATTCCCTGAACGAAACTAAACCGACAGCTTGGTTTTCAGGCTGGCGTGACTTATCCTTTCGCCTTTCCCCGGATACAATCAATGAGACTCACTCTCAATCCTACAACTTTTCATATTTCCTTCTTCCGGACCTTGGACCAACCATAGACTGGGTATCAAAATATTGTCTGACAATGTCTCCAGGTCGCCCCTAAAAGTGTGTCAATTGAATTAAAAGTATTTTAAGTCGCAGCTTAGTTTTATCAGACCATCTCCATTTATATGAACGAGTATTTCACGCTTTCAACACGACCAAGACCACCGAGATATGTCAAAGCCTCTTTATAGATAAACACATGTACACAATAAAACTGGTAATTTGTATAAAAAAGGATGTGGCATTAAATAACCTACAAAGATTGATATGTCATAAAACCCAAACGATCAATATATGTACACAGACATATATATATATATATATATATATGTAACCATGGTCAAGACAAAATCATACAAATGTGTACACAACCACATACATACATACATACATGTTCTCACACCTACTCATTCGTTAATCGTAATATATCAACTCACTTACATATGCACACATATATCTAACTATATGCTATCACACCAAAAAAGTAGATCGTGACAAACTGAAAGTAATATTAACGAATGAATACTGTAGACTCTTTTAGACCTGGAGTAACACAAACGTCATACTGAGTACCTTTTTTGGGAGGTGGATCTCTTACCCTTCTGCAGGGAATACGATTCACTTATTCTAAGCGAGGACGGACAAAAAGTATTAAGAGGAGTGGAGAAAGGTTATATCGGAATTAATATAACTAAAAAAAAAGAAGATAATCATCAGAGGAAAACGTAGGGAAAAAACAAAAATGAAACCTGATATATACAATATGCAAGATAAAAAAAAGAAGAAATATAGAAAATCAAAATACAGTGAAAAAGAGCTGGACAAATGGGAAGAAAATGTGAAATCAAAGTATAAAAATGTTATCTACGTACATATATAAAATGTGTGTGTGTGTGTGTGTGTGTGTGTGTGCATATAAGCAGTAGATTGTCATGTAGGCATATTTCATTGAAAATCACAGACAAGGATTTAAGTTTGAGAGAATGTTAGCGTAGCTAAATATACTCTTTTTCATGTTTAGTTCCAGGCTGACAATACTTTAAACCCTCTCACATACCATTAAAAAAATCGATTTTGGATCTATATGCAGATACAAACATTTACGGGGTTTGATTTCCCTTCAAGATTTCAAAGTACATATTTTACGGCTATATTTTTTCTGTCATTTTATCCTATTTTTGTACGAAACAGAAAGCCAGTTCTTAAACAGTTTCACATAAGAGAAATGTCATATTAATTCTTTTGAGGCATGAAATTACGCCATTTTTAGGGTATATGCAAATATGCAGTTAGGACGCTTCGGAGTAAAGTCACGCAATGTGATAATGAATAGAGATTCTTAGATACTCAAAAGCATCTTTCGAAATGCTCCTCACACAAGTGCGCCTAAATAATCCCATTATAAATACGCAAAACCATGCGCCTATGCACTTCTAAACAGATATATATGCAAAGGAGAAAATGTTTAGCGTACAATACATTGCTATAATGATGAATTATATCATCACTTCATTGCATATCGTTAATGAACGCCAAAAGGCAGTAAGTCAAGCTACACTGTTGTAGGCTTGTTAAGGGTCAGAAATAAAACACAAAAAAGGAATTTAAGTTAAACAAATATATTAACAAAGAACAGTAACACCCCATGTACAAATGAGAGGGTTACCATTAAGACTGTTTCCGTCCAACTGCCGGGGCTGTTTGCTGGAATATTACCTTCTACCCAACAGCATTACCTGCAACTATTTATGGCTGGGAGGGTTCATGCATGCGTGGGTAAATTTCCATAACATATACCAATTAAAGTTCTGACAGCTATGCTACCAGAGTCATTAGCCCAAGTTCAATATTTACTTATAGACAAATAGCAAAATAGAAGTTATTGATATCTGATATGAGCTAATAACTAACTACGCCTAAAATTCGGACGAATAGGATGGAGTTCCCATGGTGCAATGGCTAACACAGTGGAATCTAATGATTTAGTAAGCTAGTTCAAACTGCAGTGGTGCTATTACATTCACTTTCAACTAATACTGTTAGGAAAGGTTCAAACCGTCTTCACCCCAAAGCTATGGGTTAAATATTATCACTACCATTCTTTTACCAGAATAGTTTTGGTATGAAATAACCTACGAACTTTGATATGCCATTTAGTAACGACAGCAAATATTATATATATATATATATACGAAATATCAAAACTGAAGCTGTATTTGCTAAGAAAAATTAACAATCGATACTAGGTTAATTTTCCAGCTATTTTTCCATTAGATGAATCGCTTCTGAATCACCCCTTTTGGAATAATATGTTAAGCCATCACACTTCTTTCAATGGAATCCATGACCTCAGTTTTTGGAAATTATCTGCTTGCGTTAGAGAAAAAAAAACGTCACAAGAAGGCTGGGCTTGTACATATACCGAAAACTGTTCTTTTGCACAATTCCATTTTAATAGATATGTTCATTTGTAGCTATCAAAATCAGTTATAAAATGTTATAAAGACTTAGCACTTACACATCAAGACATTTTATAAATGATTACACAGTAATGTTGAAATCACTCCATTGCATAAGTTGACTGTGTATACGTGTTCATTTAAAGTTTCTATTTAAGAATCAAAAGAAAAAATAACACTTCAGTCACAATATTTTGGATTGCATCTCATATACATATACCCACTTGTGGGACAGAAAAATCAGCTCTGATGTTTTCCTGCTACTTATATAAATGGCACTTCAGTGACTAAAATTTGAGATTCTAAATAGATTTTTTCTTATTTTCAAAATCTAATTATAGATAAGTAGTTCTAGTCTAACTGAAAATTTCACAAGAGAAGATTTGTCATCAAATTAATGAGAAAAAAAACCTCAAGATAATCGTTAGAATGAGACGGAATGAGAAGAAATAAAAAATATGGCTTTTTATATCTTGAATAGGGAAAATCTACGGACAAGTTTTTTTTGCAAAAACCGATTCTACCACTAAAAAAATGGGCTCTAGTTGTCGAAAAGCTACCACTATCGATTACATTTTCTGCTCTCAGTGTCTTAAAACTAGTGATGGGAATATTTTGTCAAGAAGAACCATCGCAAGAAGTTTCAAAGGGAGTGGACGTATATCAGAAATATGTGCTAAAAAGAATATGTTAACAAAAAGAATGTCGCATTTCTGCAGAAGAATATTTTGATACAATATTGTTTGAGAGGATTCAAGATCTTCTCTTTATACTAGACTCCTGAATGTTGTCTTTGAAATAGTACAGCCGAAATGTCTGAAAACAACGGTTAAGTATCAAATCAGAATAATGGTCCCGGGAGATATTTTGTCTTCTGGAGTTGTTGAAACAATTTTATTAAACAAGCATGTCAATGCTCAAGAATACTTTAATATTCTTGGAAAAGGGATACTAACAACTACTTTTCTCTTTGATGAATCGAGAAGATCTTATTTTTTCCTGATGATAACACATCTTATACTTATAATTCAACAAAAAAGTGTTTTTCTGAAAACTCATTAAAAGAGAGGATCTGGTTTGGTCAATGTTCATATTTAAATCCAATTAAAGATATTTGGAGTATAATAAATACTTGGCAATATGTTTTCAAATGAATATACTTTGAGTTAAGTTACTAAGAATGAACGAGGAAACATTTCTAAAAAAAAAGTCAGAAACCGTCAGATATTATCCCGAAAGGAATTGCTTCACGCAAAAAATCTCATAATGAAAACATCCGATATTAAAAACGAGTTAATATTTCTTCATAGAAAATGTTTTATTTTGTATTTTCTCATGATAAGTCTTCTAAAATAAAACTTTACATTTGCTTCAGACTCAATTTCTTTTGCCAATTAATTTATATCTACGCACCCCCTACACACACAATTTACGAAGAAATACTTTTTCGGGTTTAAATTCTCTTCTTATTCAATGGCTATGAGTAAAATTTTACCATTTCTGTCCTAAAAGGATTTTTTAACTTTAAATTACCCACAAATGTTGATATGCATTTAAAAAAGGAAAACACACAAAAGCATGTTAGCACACACGTACTTTCACACACACACACACACACATACATACACACACACACACACACACAAATCTGTATATATAATATGACTCTTTATTTAGGTATTTAAACTTAATTAAGCATACAAAAGATCTACTTGAATATATTAGTTGCCAGTGAAGTTAATTAGAGAACAATTGTTAAAATTATTCAGTGCCTTCAGTGTGAGAAGCTATGGGTTGTCATCTAATTCACAAATCAACTAATAAATTATGAGACCAACTTGGCTAATTTTTTTACAATGTTTCAACGTATACACAATTATAGATAACGCACGCACACACACACACACACACACACACACACACATATATATATATATATATACTATGTGTAGGCGTATTGGAATTTTTGAATGTGTGTTTGGTGGGGTCATTGTAGTACATATACTTCAAAACAATTGCATCTGGCATATGTTTTTAAAGTAATTATTATTTGGCCACTTTCTCTTCTTCATTTGTTAAAAAGTTTCTTTTCATCTTTTGTACTTGGGAATGGATATGAAAATAAACTAAAATACAAAGCTGCCAAATTTTGCAATAAATTCTTAAAGTGAATTTGCTTGTATCAACTTCCGCCAATATCAACTGTTGTTCTGTTTTTTTGACAATTTTTTCTACCGTTTTTATATTGTTACTTTCAATACTATGCTTGTTGGCTCTTTTGGTTATTAATTTCTTTATTAGCTTAATATCGCTTGTTCAATCCTGTTTATAAAGATTTTCTTTTAGATCTCATTTCTTTTTTAAGCTGCAATGTATTTACCTACAAGGGTTTAATGATTAAGGTGGTGGCCTGTGTCCCCGATTAATTGAGTTCGAACTCTAGTCACCTTTACGTGCACGTTATTATGTTCTTCAATTCTGCCGGGGATATTTTCAGTCTTTCAGTGCATTCAAATACGTTATTATATTTTTATATCTATTCTATTAGCAAAAATACGGCTATACTCATATTTCAGTGTTTCTTTTTGATTTAAGTTCTCAATCGATCAGTTAAAAACATCATATATAGTTTTAAGGATATGTTAAAGGTTTCCTTCTTAGCGAACATTTCATCTGACATCCATTTTCCATACAATCATGCTGCCCCATTCTAAGTTTTCGAACATAAATACTTCCATGAAAATTATTCTATATTTCAGACAAAGAAAAAAATGATCGAATTTAAAACAATCTTTTCAAAAATTATTTTATGTACACACATTTCTGATAGCATCAATGTTACAACAAATGTAAACCGATTTTCAAGTCAACCCAAATCTGAGGACTTTTACTAGAACGGATTATAACGTCTTAATAGTTGATAATGTTTGATGCTCGACTGGTAACTGACACTGAAACTTATTCAGAAATTAATCTAATACACAGAGATTTCTGAATTATTTGTTTTCACTAACAATTTTATTAAATTTCTACTCCACCATCACGTCCGTTAAATATTAACCAAATATGTTCAGCAGTGATTGAGATGTATCTGCATTTAAAATTTAAAAAAAATATGCTCAAATACATGATAACCAATAACAGCAAATTGTCACTTTTAAAAGGAATATATATATATATATATATATATATATATATATATATATATATATATCCGACTGACGTAAAGTCATTTGGGTTTCGATTCCGGCTAAAAGCATATCGTGGGTCTAGCAACACTGAATAATTGTGATACAACGCAACATCTAGCTTTGGAGGAAATATATATATATATATATTTCTCAGTGAATTTGAACATCAGTCTTTATATTTCTGTTTGACATGCTTTACCATTGAACTGCACAAATGCACCGAATATTTGGCTCGTAATTTTACTCTATATCTGCATATACCTGCAGTTTTTGTTTATCTAACCAAAGTCACGTCTTTTATAGGCTTCTGAGCGATCGTTCCACGAACCAAATTGTATCTTGGTTGTACATTTTAGATAATTTACTTCATAGATAATTATGAGGTTTTTTTTGCTTTTACTGTTGAGACAATGTTTTTTTTTCATTGCATTGTATCTTTTTTTTGTTTTTGTTTTTAGCTTTCATTTAATTATTATTTTCTTTACTACACAGCTTGTAATAGTGTTTTTTCTTCCTTTTTGTTCAACTGTCCTTTCTCTTGCCTAAACGTATAATTTTGTTTACAATTCACTTTGTCTTTTTAATGCTTCATGAAGTCATTTGCCATTCCTATATTTTGCTTCGAATTTCCACTTCCTTGTTATCCATCAATTTCTGTCTTTTTTTTATCAGGTTCGTTTTCTTTTCTCTTTGTCATCATCACTTCCCTTTAAACTTCAGTTAGTAAATTGCTGATCTTTTACGTATAACTAGATATTTATACAACACATGATATCAGAATATGCCGTTTGCTTACACATGTATAAATATTGTTCTCTCAAATTATTTTATAGAACAAGTTAAGGCAGAAGCAAAAATAATTAAATAATAATAGAAGTTTTCTTTCGTGTCTTTGAAATCAATCTAACAGGGTTGACGTAAATGAACTTCCAAATTTCAATAGAGTTCAACTACCGGTTTTATTGCTGGTTCATCACTTACTTTGATTCAGTTGTTTTCTAACGAAAAATATAAAAATACAAATTTCCATGAGGAAATAGATAAAAGATAAACTACTTTAATCAGTTTGAGTCAATTTCAGACAATAACTTTTGAAAATGAAAGAAAAGTGTCTTTCATTGAGGAAAAATTAAAACAAACTTTTATTTTCAGAACATGCTTTCTATATTCCTTCCTTCCTTCCTTCCTTCCTTCCTTCCTTTCTTCCTTCCTTCATTCTTCTTCTTCTTCTTCTTCTTCTTCTTCTTCTTCTTCTTCTTCTTCTTCTTCTTCTTCTTCTTCTTCTAATAATAATAATAATAATAATAATAATAGTAATTATTATTATTATTATTATTATTATTATTATTATTATTATCATAATTATTTTTATTATCTTTTACTAATTAGAGTTTTTCATATCAATTTTACCTGATGGGTTTTCACTGTAGTTTGAGTGACAGCAAGTCTCCTCAGGAACCTTTTCACTATTCTGGCTGTTCTCAGTAATGCTGTAGTCTGGATGGTCTCAACTCGTCCGCCAAGTTCCAAGTCCTCCAGTTCTTTAATAATCCTTTAATTACTGTAGAAAAAGCACCAATCACAATTGGTACAACTGTCCTCTTCATATTCCATATTTTCTTTCCATTCCCTGGCAAGGTCAAGGAACTTATCCTTTTTTCACAATTTTTTCAATTGTATTCTGTGGTTAGTCGGGAGAGCAAAGGCGACAATTTTGCAAGTTATCTTTTTTGTTGTTGATTTTTAAAAGGTCTGGTCTTCTGGCCGAGATTTGATGATCCGTTTGTATGTCTAATTCCCATAGGAGTTTATGTGAGTCATTTTCTAGGACGGATGTTGGGTTGTATGGGTAAAGTTAAATTTCTTACACATATCACAGTGAATCACCTTGCCTACTCAGTCGTTTCTAGTCTTATATTTCTTATGTGCTAATTTGCTGCATTCACTTATTATGTGATTGATAGTTTCATTTCTATCACCACATAGCCAACATTTGCTATTTTGATGCGTCTTATCTATTCTCGCTTTGATATCAGTGGTTCTTATGGTGTTGCTTTGTATTCTCTTTCTCTCTTATAGTTTCCTTTTCTTAGCCATGTCTATAGTTTCTCGTGTGTGATTAGTCGTTTAAAGCGCCCATAGAGTTGTTTTTCTTCCCATTTTTGTTTTTTGATTATTGTCATTCTGTTTTCCATTGGTTTGTCAGTATTGATTTTGATGGCTGTCATCAGTCCTTCATCGCGTTTTTCTATGTGGTCCTCAAGTCATTGTATCGATGCCTCAACGCCCTTTTCAGTGCTGTCAAGTCCTTTTCCTCTCTTCTTTCTTTATATATATATAGAGTCTGTCAACATCGTCTCTGGGATATAATGTCTTATTCACGGTCATTAGTTTTCTTGTTCTTTGGTACATTTGTTTTAATTATTCCCAGGTCCACTTCAAGAATGGTCCCGAATATCTAACGAGGGTTACAGCCAAGGTATTTATTCCTTTGATAAGGTTTCAGCTCGATATTTTTGTCTCGTACTGCTTTCTAGTTCTCCTGAGATTTTTTTTTTTTTGATGCTTTTCTTTCATTTCCACTTGTTTTATGATGTCAGCCTCCAAGATGCCCAAGTATTTGTAGGTTTCCCCTTCTCTGAGCGTTCTAATCTTGTCTTGATTTGGTAGTTCCATTCCGTTAGCCAGGTATCATTTGCCACTTTTCATTACTGGAATGACCCCTTTTTTATATGCCAAATGCCATTCATATGTCCTGACTGTATATTCTAACAGCTTTTATTAAGGTTTCTAGTTCTTTTTCATTTTTTGCAAATAGTTTAATATCATCCATGTACTTTAGGAGATTGATCTTTCTTGCGATCTACTAAGTTTGTATCCAGCTGAGCATTTTCTTTGCATGTGGTTAAGTAGCATCAAGGCAATCATAAATAGTAACAGTAATAGGTCATCTCCTAGAAATATACCTCTTAAGATCTTTGCTCCAGCTAAGCTTCTTCCTCCTGCAGTCAATTTCATTCTCCAGGTTTTCATGGTTGTCTCGATAAAGTTTATGACATGAACTGATATTTTGTACATTTCGATACAGTTTATTATTCAGCTTTGCGGGAACATGTCATATGCCGTTTTGCAGTCAATCCAGGCCATAGCTAGATTTTTTCCGTCGAGTCTTGCTCTCATTTAGGATGTGTTGAGCTATGTAAAGTAACTCTACCATGCCTCTGGATCATTTGTGGCATCCTTTCTTTTCCTAAGTGAACAATCTGCAACTCGTTAGCGAGTTGTAAATCCCTTACCTTATTTGCGCTGTTGATATTTGCCACATCAATGGTTGGAATGTTATGGGTCTGATGTTGTTTGGCGAGGTTCATTTGCTTGCGTCCTTTTGTAACTATGTGGTCCTTCTTTAGTCATCCATTAGGGTAGTGTGCTCTTTGTAGGCATCTGTTCATTTGTAGTGCTAGTCTGTTGTAAATGGAAGTGACTTTATTGAACCAGCATATATTCCATCATGGCTAGACGTTTTCCATTTTGATGTTATTTTAGTGTCGTTTTGTTTTACTATTCAACCTTTTCGTTATGTTTTTGGTTGCCCTATTTTTGTCCAAAATCGTTTGGTTTCTTTTATATCCGGTTGTGGGTATGTCTTTAGTGATTTCCTCCCAGTTGTTGATAGAATTTTCTTTCGTTTTTTTAAATACCCTGTTTGTCTGTATTGTTTTACTCTTAGTTGAGGTCTCTTTAATCTTTCTTCTTTCGCCAGTACTTTCTGGTTTATTTCTTCAAGTTGTATTTTTATTTTTTCTTGTGTTTCTTTTCCTTTTTTGTTTCTACGTATTACAGCTTTGTCCTTTATTTTATCATTTTAGCTTTTGTTTTAGTAGATTTTTTAATATGCATTTCCCGTCGAATTTGCTATCCTGGTTTTGATTTTTCTTTTAAGGTTTTCGAGGATACCCCAATTTCTCACAAACTAACTTCGCTCCTGCATAGAATAGTTACTTTAATTCGGTTATATTTTTCGTTTATATATAAGTTAGTACTTGATTTATTGCATTTATTTCCGTCCTAACTGTTTTCCATTCTATGTTACTAAATGATGGTAATGTAGTCTTTTCACTCTGTATAATTTTCTTTAAATTTTCTAAATTTATCTTTTTTTCTTGTGATAGTGTTTGTTTTGGGTGGTTTGTTTGAGTGGTGTTTCCATTTTCCGAAGTTTGTGGTTCATTTCGGTTGGGCTGTTTCTTTTTTTTTTTTTTTTTTTTTGTTAATATTTGATGTGTCAGGTACTGTATTACTACCTTGTTGGTTATTTCAAAGTCAAAAAACAACCTTTCTTTATTATTGGTCTAACGTGATCAACAAGTCTTCGTCTGAAAACTAGCACATTCTTGCTATATCTTTATCATTCATGCACAATTGCTCCTAAAATAGATGTGTAGTGCAAATAGGTTTTCCTCACTAATCCTTGTTTTGTGTTTACGTCTCTGGTTGGTGTGGTTTCTTAACTTGTCATTCGTGTACCTGAAAAAAGAACAACCAGCATTCGCAGGATGACGATCATGTCCCCCATTTTGGCTATCAGGAGAGTACCCGACGATCATGACATCTAAGTCTGTAACCTGGGTCCGACGTTGTGTCATACGCGGTATATTCAATAAGTTTCCAGACTTTTTTATACAGACATTTAAAATAGTCGTAGACTCTTGAAAATTCATTATGTTATTGCTATACATCCTATGAGATGACTGATCAATTTTTATGATATCAGGTTCAAATGAACAGCTACAGCTGCAATTGGAATACACCCTTCTAAAGCCTGATTGTCACAGCTAGTGAATTTTTAAAATGCAATCTGGACTTTAGAAGAACGATATGCAATAAAATTCTGTTTTAAACTTGAAAAAATTCCACAGAAACGTATGGAATGCTTCAGAAGGCTTTTTGACCATCTTGCATGAATCGAACATCAGTTTTTAATTCAAGGAACGCAGGGAGTCTGTGAGGGATGATGAGAGGTGTGGGAGGAGTAAGGAAGTCAACAGACCAGAGTTGATTGGCCAAAGTGTTAGGGTAAAGGTTACTATGTTGAGGTTTTAAGGGAGTTCAGGAAGAGATTCCTGGGGAAGAGGCCCGCACTCCTCAAATCGGGTCAGTGGCATTTCCACCAGGACACAACACCATCCGTATCACAAACTATTTGACCAAGATGGGCATCAAGACAGCTCCTCACCCTCCCCCTAGTCCAGACCTTGCTCCCTGTGACTTTGGTTATTTCCTAAGCTCAGAGGCTATCGGCATGAGACAATTGAGGAGATAAAAGAGGCTGTGACGAGGGTCATTGACCAGCTCACACAACATGACTCATATGGGACCTTCCAGAAGTTGTGGGAATGGTACAAGAAGTGCACTGAAGTCGGAGGAGATTACTTCGAATTGTTTACTATAATTTCATGTGTGTACTATCAATAAAAGTGCCCATACGAAAAAATTCTGGAAACATATTTAATGATCCTCGTATTTTTTTCAACACTTTTATCATGGGTGGTATAGTGTGGCTATTCCAGACCCAAGGATTGTTTATTATCAGCGCACCTGTCACAGATGTGACCGAGAACAGTCAGAGTGACTTTTCATAAACATCGGGTCACAAAAAAATACGACATAAGTTGTAACTTTATCAAAGTCTATTAAGCTACTTTTTATATTCTATTTCTTAAGTGTACCACTTGTTTGATGGTGTCAGCCTCCAATTTACCCAAGTATTTGTAGGTTTAATTTCCTCCGAGCATTCTTATTTTCTCTTGATTTGGTAGTTCCATTCCGTCAGTCATATGTCATTTGCCACTTTTCATGACGAGCATGGCACATTTTTCTACGCCAAATTCCATTCCAATGCCGTGACTGTATATTCTAACGGCGTGTATGAAAGTTCCCAGTTCTTTTTCATTTTTTGCAAATAATTCAATGTCATCCATGTACATTAGGTGATGGATCTTCTCTTGCGATCTGCTGAGTTTGTATCCGGTTATGCATTTTCTAAGTTTGTGGTTAAGTGGCATCATGGATATTATGAATAGTAATGGTGATAGTGCATCTCCTTCGAAAATCTATCTTTGGATTATTGCTTCAGCTAATCTTCTTCCTCCTGCAGTCAATTCCACTCTCCAGGTTAGCATGGTCTTTTCAATGAAGTTTATGATTTCATGTGATATTTTGTACATTTTGAGGCAGTGTATTATCCAGCTTTGTGGAACCATATCATATGCTCTTTTGTGGTCAGTCCAAGCCATAGCTAGATTTTTCCGTCTTGTCTTGCTCTCATTTTTGATGTGTTGATCTATGGATCCTTTGGGGAATCCTTTCTGTTCGTTAGGGAACAATCTGCGGCTTGTTAGCGTGTAGTAAATGTTTTCCCTTATTTGTGCTGTTAGTATTTTCCATATCTTAGGTAGGCAGGTTATCGGTCTGTAATTGTTTGGAACAGTTCCTTTGCTTGGGTCCTTTTGAATTAATGTATTCTTTCCTTTGGTCATCCATTCAGGTACTTGTGCGCTTTGTAAGCATCTGTTCATTTCTAGTGCTAGTCTGCCGTGAATGGAGGTGAATGTCTTGAACCAGAAGCCATGTATTCCATTATGGCCTGGCGTTTTCCAGTTTGATTTTCTTTTTAGTGTTGTTTTTAGTAAGACGATACGTATTTCCGTTTTGGGGGTTCTTCAAGTCCGTCTAGTTCTCTTGTAATATTGTGTATCAATTCACAATTTTCGTTGTTATTTTGGTTGCCATAATTTTGTCCAAAATCATTCGGTTTCTTTGGTATCTGGTTGTTGGTATGTTTTCGAGTCATTCCCTCCCAATTGTTGATAGAATTTTCTTTCATTGTTTTGGAAAATCCTGTTTTGTCTGTATTGTTTTACCCTTTGTCCATATCTCATTAATCTTCTTTCTTTCGCCAGCACTTTCTGGTTTATTTCCTCAAGTTGTACTGTTATTTTTTCTTGTGTCGCTTGTTCCTTTTTGTTCCCGCTTATTTCAGCGCCTCTCTCTTTTTATCATTCTAGCTTGTTTTCTTAGTTTTGTTATTTGCGTTCCCAATCGAATTTTCCATCCCGGTTTTGACTGTTTCTTTGGGCCTTTTCAGTAGATCCCAAATTTCTCATAAACTAATTTTGCACCTGCATAGATTAGTTCATTTAACTCGGTTATATTACTCGTTGGTATGTAAGGTAGTATATGATTTATTTTATTCGTTTCTATTTTAAGTGTTTTCCATTCTATGTTTCTTAATGAAGGTAGATTAGTCTTTTCACTACTCATGATTCACTTCATATTTTCTTGTTTTGTCTTTTGTTCTTGTGATAGTGTTTCATCATGGTTGCTTGGTAGTGTATCATTTGTAAGTGTGGTGATTTCATTTTCCGATGTTGCCGGTTTTTTTCGTTGGATTTTTTTGTTGGATATCACTTGTTGTGTCTGATACTGTATTATAGTTTTGTTTCTGTGTTTTTTTATGGATTTCCAGTAATTAAAGGTCGGAAAACCAACCCTTCTTAATTATTGTTCTAACTTGATCGGCAAACCTTTGGCTAGTTGTCTGAAACTTTGAACATTCTTGCTAGATTTCTATCATTCTTTTCCTGTATCCTCTTTGTGAAGTGTTGCCCCTAAGATAGCATTGTAGTGCAAAGTTGATTATCTTCCCTAGTCCATGTTTTGCGTATAGGTCTCCTCTCGTTGTGGTTTGTTACGTCGTCGTTTATGTACCTGAAAAAAGAGCAGCCAACATTCGTAGGATGACGACTTGATCTCCCATGTTGGCTATCAGGAGAGCAACTGCCGATCATGACACCCAGACCTGTTGCTTGGGTCCCACGTTGTGTAATATTGTTATTGGACATTTTAACCATGGATGGTATATTGTGGCTACACCAAACCCAGGGTTTGTTTCTGATCTGCGCACCTGACACATATGTGACCAAGAACAGCTTTGATGGCTGTATATAAACAGCGGGTCATACACACAAAAAAACAACAAAGTTTTAACTTAGTTAAAGTCCGTTATTCTCTTTTTTGCTTTTGGGCCTAATGCCCTTAACTAGTTTCTAGTTTTCCTATATTATCTCCATAGTTTTTGTCAATGATCCTATTTTTTTGATAATTCCTTGAGGGGCTGATTACTTTTATAGATAAAAGGCACTGATGACTGCAGGGAAATTAGGGCAGAACGTTAAGAATTATTGATTTTTGCAGGTTAAATTTAAATAAATCTCACATATTTCATCATTGTTTAGCTAGGAAAAGAAGAGCCGATTTGAAAAGATTCCTCATATAAAAAAAATAAATTACAGATAGTACACCACAACATTTTGCAATATTTGAGCAAATTCAATGCTGTCTTTTTTGAATTTTTTGAATTTTTATTTAAGAAAGATTTACTAAGCTCCGTTTATGGGATATGTAGAATTATCTAGATTCACGGATTTTTCTTTCGAATTCTGATACCGAACTGCTAAGTAATAGAGTCCTTTTTTATAACTTTTCATGAATGTTCTATTCTAAAGTTAGTGGGGGGGAGTGGGGCCTTTAAACGTTACTCCTTCTGTTTCATTCATTAGTTTGGAAAGTCTCTTTATCATTTGTGGAATCACTGATTTTTGCACGCTAAATTTAAATAAATCTTACATATTTCATTATTGTTTTGCTTGGAAAAGAAGAGTCGATATTATTTCATTCTTTGTGAGTTTTCACACCTGCGATTACTGGTATTCAATCACTGGAATACGAGTGACATCGTCTTTCCTTTGATCTCCAAGACTCTTCTATTCTAAAGTAAGAGAGCAGCGATCTCAATAGTCTTGAATCTTATTCCAATTTCTAATTTCTCTAGTTTTTTCAAGTCTATGGAAACAGTTCCAAGCGCATAAGCTACAGTTTAACTTCTATAACACAGCATTTTTAATTCTCTGCTAATCTCATAATATTTTATCATTTTTATCTTTCTTTTCTTTTCATTCTGTGGTCCTCCAGGACGGCAAAATCCACTGGATGATAAATTATTTTTTCTCGTCAATTGAAACATAATCTGCTATTCTCGCCTGGATTAGGTGATCCGATTTTATTTCAAAATCTCAGAAAAAAATTTGCGTTTCCAGGTCGGATTCTGGCTTGCAAATATATCATTTACTAATAGTGTCAAGTTCTAATTTTTTGCACAATTCTCAGCGATTCATCTTTTAGGCCTAGTTTTTCATTCACTGTGCACTTCTTTGCATCATTCGCTCATTATTTGATTAACCATTTTAATTCTTCATCCATATAACCTACAATTGCTATTGTACTTGTAAGAAAATTTTTTTTGATATAACTGGTGCTGTTGACGTCTTTTTTCTATTGCTATTAAAAGAGGTTCAGTTTTTCTCTAAAAGTTTTCCTTTTCTAACCATGTCCACATTTTCCCATGTGCAATGTCACTAGTCTGTTGCGTGAAATATCCATACATTTGCTTTTCCCTCCATTTCTGTTTTCAAGTTTTTGTTGTTTTTCTATTTAAACTTATTTTGCAGATGACGTTACACTTTGATGTTAGTCTTTCTTGGATTTTTTCATTTAGTCCTCGAGTCCTAGGATTGATATGTCCACGGAATCCCCAATGCTGGTTAGATCTCTTTGTCCTTCTTTTTTTGACACATATAATCTATGATGTCTCCCGGATGTAACGCTTAATGCATTGTCACCAATGTTCTTGTTCTCTTGTACATTTATTTAAGTTCCTCTCTTGTTTCGGTATTGTCCTGAAAATCTTACTTGGGAATATGCCCATCTTATATTTACCTTAGATAGGTTTTCTGCTGTTGAGCTTCGTTTCGAGAACATATAGTTTTCTTCTGTGCAATTCTTTTTAATTTTTTTTTTCTTTTTTCATTTCTGTTTGTTTGATAGTGTCAGCTTCAAACGTTTCCAAATACTTAGAATTTGTCTTCTTTCAAAGCGTTCTAATCATTTTCTTATTCATTTTTTCTTTCTTCCGTGATTTCAATTTACCAAATTTTCATTATTGGCTGGCACAATTTTCAGTAACATATTTTACCCGTCTAATTAGTTATTTGTCTCTTTCTTCGTTTCTTTTGATTTTCATGGCAGCAGAGTCCACTATTCAGAAATTTCTATTTATTTTATTAACTATCATTATAATCTTTACTACCTCCCTTATTGGTTATCATTACATAACATTAGACAATGCCTTGTTTCTTAAAATCCTCAGAATTTAATTGATTTTGTTCACTATATTGAACACACATCTACGAGCGATAAAGGTTTTTTATTTATTTAATTTCCGCTCTTTTTAATTTGCTTATTCTGAGCCTTAGGATCATTTCTGTTCTCTGAGGATTATGATTACTAACTGTTTTTTTTTTCCTTTCATGATCAAGATATGACTTTTTTTTATCAAGTTCTTTCGTCTTTAATTGAAAAGTTAACAATTCTCAGTCTCCAGGAATATTTGAATCCCAAAATTTGTAATCATTTCTTTTACTTCGTCATAACACATTGAACTGATAGTGTCAATGAATATAAATCCTTAATAAAATCGAACCTATATTTAAAAGAGTATGGCAAATAATGAAATGTTTAATTTTCCAAAATCATTGTCCACTCACAGTTGCTAATAGCGTTGCTAGTTTAAGCCATGATTTAAAAGGATATAAGCAACGTTTTAATTCGTGATTAATGATAGATTATGGGCGAGTTTAAGGTCTGATAGATTTCTTAATAAAATCTGATATTTCGGGAAAAAGTCCTCCAAACTGTATCTGATAAAATGGTGAAATAACTATCAGCTATCGGACTCTCATGTCCTGTATATTACACTAAATCAAATCCAATGGCTAGATTCTAGTTCGTGAGCCCCAAGAAGAGCTGAGTATCTCTTAATTGCCTATAATCCAAGGTCGATTCTGATATGGTGAGTTATTATCTAAATGAGTCAAAAATAAGGGTAAAAAGTATCTGTTTTAAAATTTTGCATTAAATTGGAATATTTGAAACCAAAAATCGGTGAAATCCAGTCGATTGAGGATGTAGAACACGCTGACTGAATCTTTGCTGGATAAAACACTAAAGCATCTGATTATGAAATTCCAGTCCTAGATCTTAAAGAATGTGGAATGCCCCTTTGGAGGTGCCTGTGGTGTAATGGTTATCGTCATAGGAAATAGACATGGCTACACTAGTTCAAATCCTGGACGAGACTGATTGCATTTCACATAGCACTAATAACCTTAGGAAAGGTATGAATTCAATTATTCTCCCTCCAGCTATGGGTAAATAGCAGGGCAGACTGAGTTCTTCAGCCTTGGTAAGGCAACTAGTCGATGAGAAGGAAAAGTCTGAATTCAAACCTGTTAAACTTCGTTTAAAAATTGACCTTGTGTCATAAACTGCCCGAGCGAAGGGATTGGTAAATATGATTATAACAACTAGTATTAGATTTTAATATTTGAAACCAATTAATTGTGAAAAAAAAATGAAAATTTTTTTTTTTTTTTTTTTTTTTTTTTTATTTTATTTAATTTTTAAAATTTTTTTTTTTTTTTTTTTTTTTTTTTTATATGTTCATTTATTTTATTATGTACACATGGGAAGCAGCATGATGTACGTTAAGGTATTTGAATAAACCAATGGACGACCAAAGTCAATACCGAAATGGGTCCTGGACGTGAGTTTGACGACTTTTCGCTCAGGATCGACAGTTCGATCGGGGAACTACTGCTGCTCCTCTATAAGAGTGGCTTCTATAGAAGAGAATAAAACAGCCATCGAAAGATAACCATGACCCACACTCAAACCACTTACACAAACCGCATCGCTCTTCGCGCGGGTAAAAAAGGGGCGCGTCCTGCTGAGGTTGGAGCCCTGGCCTCGGTGTTCGAAAAATCAGCTACAGAGCTCAAACAATCAAAACTACTAAAATGCAAGCAAACACTACAAATAGCCACATTTAACGTAAGAACCTTAAATAGAATAGGACAACTCCCAGAGCTAATTGCATCGGCCGAAGAACATAATATAGAAATAATTTGCATACAAGAACACAGATACACGCACACAGAAGATATCAAATATCACGAAACTGGCAATGGATGGTCGCTCGCCACTGTATCCGCATGGAAAAACTCTGTCAACGCCGCAGTAGGAGGGGTAGGATTGCTTATAGGACCTAGAGCACTAAAAACGCTTAATAGCATAGAGAAAATACGACCTAGGATGATGGTAGCTACATTTAACGGAAACCCCAGAGCAACAATCGTCTCATGCTACAGCCCCACCAATGTTAGTGAAGAAAATGAAATAGTCACCTTCTACGATGAGTTATCCTCATTAGTGCGTAGCATCCCGAAACACAACATGTTAGTCATTGGCGGAGACATGAATGCACAAATCGGGAAAAACGGAAACAACAAATACAGCCTCCACAACACGTCAAATAGAAATGGGCAACATCTAACAGATTTCATGATAGAAAATAGATTAGCATGCCTCAATACAAACTACCAAAAAAGAGAGGGCAAACTATGGACATACACGTACGCAAACAATACTAAAGCTCAGATAGACTACGTCCTTATAAACAAGAAATGGAAGAATAGTGCATTGAATTGCGAGGCATACTCCTCTTTTGAGGGTGTGTCCACCGATCACCGAATAGTCACAGCGAAAATACGGTTAAGCCTACGAAAAAACGCCAAACGAACAGTGACCACCAAGCACTATGACTGGGCCCTATTAAACAACAAAGATGTCAGAGATAAATACGTATTAGAATTGAGAAACAGATTCGAAACACTACAAGAAAAGACGGAAAAAAGTACACCAAACGACGAATACGAAAATTTCGTCAATGCACACCTTGAGGCAGCAGCAAAATACATTCCAACAAAAATTAAAACTAAATATAGAGTCCCATGGGAAACCTTAGCGGTGAGAGAAAAACGTGCACTAGTGAAAACAGCCTCCAAAAACTATCGAAAAAACCCAACAAACACAAATGCCTTAAAACTAAAAACGGCACAAAATCAATTAGCAGGCATATATATAAAGGAACAGACAGAATACATTCAAAATCAGATAGATAAGATCAGAGACTCGGTAGAAGATAGACAATCTAGAATTGCCTGGCAAACAATAAACGAAGTGAGCAGAAGAAAGAGCACAGCCAAAGCTAAACTTAAAGCAGCAAACCAACAAGAAAGAATAAAACTGTGGAAACAGCACTTCGAAAACTTACTTGGAAACCCACCAAAAATAACACATGAACCAATCACCAGAATAATTAGCAAACAATTAGACATTAAACTTGGACCGTTCACACAAGGAGAACTCGACTCGGTTCTCAGAAAAATTAAAAATAGGAAAGCTGCAGGACTGGACGAAATTCCCCCGGAAGTATGGAAGACCAGACAATTCGACGACATACTGCACCGACACTGCAACGCAGTATACAATCAAAATCCGATAGATAGATGGACGAAGGGATGCATACTCCCCTTCCCTAAAAAGGGGGACCTCGGATTAGCCAAAAACTACCGAGGCATAACACTTACATCCATAGCTGCCAAAATCTACAATGCCCTACTACGAAACCGCATAGAACCCAAAATCGACAACATACTTAGAAAAAACCAAAATGGCTTCCGAAGAAATAGATCTACGACCTCACAAATACTAACCATCCGCAGAATCCTTGAAGGTGTACGGGCAAAGAACCTACAAGCGACATTAATATTTGTCGACTTTACCAAGGCTTTCGACTCCATTCACAGAGGAAAGATGGAACAAATCCTACTAGCGTACGGCATACCTAAAGAAACCGTAGCGGCAATAACGATTCTCTATAGAAACACTAAAGTAAAAGTACGATCACCAGATGGAGACACAGAATACTTCGACTTTGTAGCAGGAGTACTACAAGGGGACACGCTGGCTCCGTATCTCTTTATCATTTGTCTAGACTACGTACTTAGAACATCGATTGACAAAATCAAAGAGAATGGCTTCGAACTGACGAAGAAAAGAAGCAGAAGATATCCCGCAACAACAATTACCGACGCCGACTACGCCGATGACATAGCGATACTGGCAAATACACCTGACCAAGCCGAAACACTTCTGCATAGCCTGGAACGAGCAGCAGCAAGCATAGGCCTCCATGTTAATGCACACAAAACGGAATATATGTGCTATAACCAAACGGGGGACATCTCCACTCTAGAAGGAACCCCTCTTAAACTAGTAGACAAATTCACGTACCTAGGAAGCAGCGTCGAATCAACCGAAAAGGACATCGAAACGAGGTTAACGAAAGCATGGACAGCTATCAATAGGCTATCGACTATATGGAAATCAGACCTAACCGATAAAATGAAACGCAGTTTCTTCCAGGCAGCGGTCACATCGATACTGCTATATGGATGCACTACATGGACGCTAACAAAACGGCTCGAGAAGAAACTAGATGGCAATTACACAAGAATGCTGCGTGCAATCCTCAACAAGTCCTGGCAGCGGCACCCCACGAGACACCAACTGTACGGCCACCTGCCCCTATCACGAAATCTATTCAAGTTAGGCGAACCAGACATGCTGGACATTGCTGGAGAAGCAGAGATGAACTCATAAGAGATGTACTCTTATGGATCCCCACACACGGCCGCGCAAAAGCAGGACGACCAGCACGAACGTACATTCAGCAGCTGTGTGAGGATACAGGATGTTGTCCTGAAGACCTGCCTAGGGCGATGAACGATAGGGAGGAGTGGCGAGAGAGGGTCAGGGATATCCGTGCTGCCAGCACGATATGATGATGATGATGAATTGTGAAAACAAATAAGTTATGGCTCGTTTAAAAATTACCAAAAACCTAATCACTTACAAATCATATATATATATATATATATATATATATATGCATATGCATAAACCGGACTTGACTTTAAATTACTCTCAAGATTTGGTATGTCATAAAAAAACAACCAACCAACAAAATGACTGTGAAAACGATTGATTATTATTAAATAGGAATACCAACTTGAAACTATATAAATGAGTATGAATTATTGATATTATATACGAATACCTGAAACCAAATATTGCGTTCAGACAAAAGATTATTATTAAATCCTTACAATTGTCTATGTATTTTCAGCAATGCAGTGGTATGGTTTCTTTGTTTCATAGCATATCAATCTATGTATGTTATTTAATGCCAAACCTATCCTTCTAGAAGGTTGACCGAATGAGTCGAGTGTTCGGCACAGGTCAGGGAGAACGGGGTTCAGTCTCAGGTCGATTCATACCAAAGACTCAAAAAACGGTACTTTGATGCAGCCTTGTGTAGCACTCAGCATTATAAGGTAAGGATCAAGGGTAACGTGGAGTTACGCCCTCCCCTACTCCACGATGTGGCAGCTATTGAAAAGGGAACTTTCGGGTCATCCTCGACTAAGGTCGCCAAATTTACTTCTTAACCTCTAGCTGGGATGAGAATGGAGTTCTTAACTTTCCCAAGGGAATTTGTCCGATATACGATGAAATAACGCAATTGCCGTTCGAACTCGTTAATTACGATCCCGCAGTCCATCGCTTAAACCATTGCACCACGAAGACATCCCTGCTTTTCAGTGGAATATTTGAAGTCATATAATTGTGTGCAAATAAATGATTATCATTTAAAGGAAACATTTACTTAAAATCATAAAAGCATTTATGACTTATTAATATTTGATTGAAATACTTGAAATCATATAACCGAACGCTCAATGTTTGCATATATATATATATCAGTATGCAAAGAAATTTTTATTATAGACCAATAAAAAGATTCCAATTAAAAGATTATTGCAACCGAAAGATGAAAATAGGGTCATGATTATAATCAAACAACTACAAATTATCATAATGTTGGAATTAGATATTCCATAAATTGATTTGTTTTAAATATACCAAACAAGATCAAGCCAAACAAATAAACTATAAAAGTGTCATCAATATTTATATAGCAAGTGTATTAAAATATCCAAATTAAAGCTGTACTCAAACATGAACAATGAATGAAGCGTTAAATCCAATCAAAATATATCCTGCGGTTTTCAAAATATTTATTCCAGCGAGTACTTTTAATAAAAGAAAATAACTTTACGCTAAAAAAGAATAAAATTCCGTTAATTCACAATGATTTGAAGTTGCATGTTAGCCCTGGTGACAGAAAAGATCTGTTTCTTGAAAATATCGATTAATGCTTCTGTCTTTCCAGATATACTAGATCCCATAGAATGAGAACAAGTTTCGGGTCAATGAATTCGTCTTCCAGCAAGGCTTTGCTCCAACGATCACAAGGAAATCTGCAAAATTATGATTTAGGGAGAAGAGGATACCTGATGCAAATCCAATAGAAAATTCATGCTGAATTCTCAAAAGGAGATGAAGAAAATACTATCCATCAAATATTAAAGAATTCAAGAGAATCATTACAAAATGTATGAACATAGGAGTCACCGAAAACGTTTCATTATTCAATCATTTTGTCACCAGAAAGAATGAAAGAAATAGAAAATGCAAAATACAAAGTATTAAGTTCATTAAGAATTTGTTCATTAATGAATACTTTTTATAAGTAAAAAACAAGTTTTATGTCTTTTTCTTATTAAATATAAAAGTCTTTAAATTTCAGTGATTCAATAATTTCAAAGAAAATCTAATTTGTTTGTGAAATACAACCAACTTGATTTCTTATACTGAACTGATATACAGTTTACAGTAAACTGTCAAATTGAAACAAATTCGAACGAGAAATTTGACGAAATCCAAATATTCTATTTCACTGTTGTAGTATTAGGTAGTTTACGTTTTCATACTTCTTTTCATGCAGAGGCATTTATTATTTTGCCGGGTTTCACTGAGTTTTCTTTTGAATTAGATAGTTATTTAGTTTAAACTATCACCTACGTAAATATTTCTCTCCTATATATCCCATCTATAGTTAAAGCTGTTGCGATAGTTTACTTTTCCCGTTGTTTTCCTACGTGCATTGTACAATATTATCATTATTGTTGAAGGTCAGTTATTTCGAAAGATTTTCTTGATAATTTTGCCAAAGGTCTGATCGTATTTTTCAAGTTCCGTTCAGGCGGTTTAATACGATTAATAGTGCTACTTACTCCACTGGCAGTTTCCTTCCTTTTCATGTAGATTCTGTCATTGTTGGTGACAGGAAGTAAAATGTAATGGTTGGTCATTGTGCGTTGATTAATGGGATTTATTTCCTGTAACTCAAGGAGTATGTCGAGTATCACATAAGTTATCGTATCTACTATAGCTTTTTTTATCAAAGTTATATTGTTTTAGCTTTGTCCCAAATAATTTCTTCTCGCTATCCGAGGATTCTTCTTCTTCTTCTTCTTCTTCTTCTTCTTCTTCTTCTTCTTCTTCTTCTTCTTCACACAACCTAACAACACACAGCCAAACAATCAGAGACAACACTAAAACGAGAACAAACAATAGATTTAGAAAATATAAAGAGCATTCTGAATAGAAAAAATACCATACCATCAATAAGAAACATAAAACCGAGAACAGCTGAAATGGAAACAGAAAAAATAATCAAATACTAATTTATATATTAGAAAATAATATAAACGAGTTGAATGAACAAATCTATGCAAAAGCGAAATTAGTTTGTGAAAAAAATGAGAGTCCCTCAGAAAGCAAGAAGCAAAACTCAAAACCAGGATGGGAAATTCGACTGGAAACGCAAACGAATCAACGAAAACAGACCAAAATGATAAAACAAAGAAAACACTGGAACATGTTGTGACAAAACGGAAAAAGCACTACAAGAAAAAAAAAAGCAATAAAGCTTGAAACAGACCAAAAAGTTCTGGCGAAAGAAGGCTGATTAAAAATATATCGAGAAAGAGAAAAAATGCAGACGAAATTGGACATTCCAGAACAACGAAAGTAAATTCTAACAACAACTGGGAGGAGATGACAAGTAAACACATCAACAACCGGATGCAAAAGAAACCGAACGATTTTAGACAAGAATAAGGCAACCAAAAAACATAACGAAAAGGCTGGATGGATAAACAATGTGATAAGAGAATTAGAAGAACTCGAAGAAGGTCCGAAAGCAGAAATACATATCGATTAGCTCAAAACGATACGAAAAAATATCAAACTGGAAAACGCCTGGCCCTGATGGAATATATGGTTTCTGGTTCAAGAAATTCACCTCCATTCACAACAGACTAGAACTAGAAATAAACTGACGCTTACAAAGGGCTCACTACCTGAATGGATGACCAAAGAAAAGAACACATTGATCCAGAAGGACCCTCTTAAAGTGACCGCACCAAGCAACTACAGATACATAACCTGCCTACCGATGATGTGAAAAATATTAACAGCACAAATAAGGGAAGAGGTTTACTACTCGTTAACAAACCGGAGATTGTTCTCTGGGGAACAGAAAGGATGCCGCAAAGGCGATAGAAGCACAGAAGTGTTAATCTATATTGATCAGCACATCCTCAATGACAGCAAGACAGGACGGAAAAATCTTGCCATGACCTGGATTGACTACCAAACGGCATATGATATGGTTCCGCGAAGCTGGATAATAAACTGCCTCACACTGTACAAAATATCAGATGAAGTCATGAAATTTATCGAGAAAACCATGAAAGCTTAGAAAGTGGAATCAAAAGACGAAGGGAGAAGCTTAGCTGAATCGAATGTCCATAGAGATATATTTCAAGGAGATTCACTATCACCGTTGCTATTTATAAGTGCGATGATACTGCTTAACCATATATTCAGAAAATGCACCGCCGGATACAAACTTACTAAATCGCAGGAAAAGAACAATCACCAAATGTATATGGACGACATCAAACTATTTGCAAAAAATGAAAAAGAACTGGAAACAGTGAGAATATACTGTGAAGAAAAAGGGATGGAATTTGGCATAGAAAAATGGGCAACTCTAGTAAATGAAAAGCAGCAAACAACACCTGACTAACTGAATGGAACTGCCAAATCAAGACAAGATTAGAACGCTGGGAGAAAAGGAAACATAAAATTATTTGGAAGCTGACACCATCAAACAAGTGGAGATGAAAGAAAAAATTAAGAATGAATGTCTCAGGAGAACCAGGAATCTACTCTAGACAAAACTATGTAGCAGAAACTTTATTAAGCTAATAAATTCCGGGGTATTAACCCACGTTATATATTGGGGACCATTCTTTTTCGAAGTGGACCAGAGAAGAACATAAGGAAATTGACCAAAGAGCAAGAAAACTAATGACCTTGCATAAGGCATTACATCCCATAGTCGACGTTGACAGACTATATGTCAACGAAGAACGAGGAGGACTATATGTCAAAAAAGAACGAGGAGGACATGCCAGCATTGAAGACAGCGTTGACGCGTCGATACAGCGACTCGAAAACTAAAGAAAAACGCGGAGAAGGACTGAATACAGTAAGCATAAACAATACTAAAAATATGAAGACCTACAGAACGACAATAATTAGAAAACAAAAATGGAAAGAAAACCAACTCCATGGGCGCTTTAAATGGCTAATAAGCAATATCCGATCCGAGTAAACCTGGACGTGGCTAAGAAAGGGAAACCTTAAAAGAGTAACTGAATATCTCCTAATAATAGAGCAAAACAACCCCATCAGAACCAATTTTATCAAAGCGAGAATAGATAAAACGCAACAAAATAACAAATGTAGGTTATGTGGTGATATATACGAAACGATCAATCATATAATAAGCGAATGCAGCGAATTAGCAAAGAAGGAGTATAAGAGTAGACACGATAGGGTGGGCCAGGTGATTCACCGGGAAATGTGCAATTCGTTTAAATTTGAGCATACGAAGAAATGTTATATGCACAACTCAGCATTTGTCCTGGAGAATGACGCACTTATTCTCCTTTGGGATTTTCACATATAAACGGATCACCTTATCTCGACCATAATATATAACAGACTTCTCACTCGAAAATAGGCGAACATGCATTAATTCTAAATTCCAAAAAAGGGAAGCAAAATTATGGACCCACACTTACCTAAATATTGATAAAGCACAAATAGATTATATACCCATGAACAAGAAGCGAATAAACAGCGCTAGAAACTCCTGAGACATACTCTTCTTTTTCAAAGAGTTTCTTCTGATCACAGAATTGCCAGAGCAAACATATACCAGAGTGTTCGCAAAATAAGACAGAAACATTCAAACCCACGTGCTATGCCGAGTCCTCACTTTCTAACAGAGATATAAGTAATAAATCCAAATTAATTGTAAGAAACAAATTCGATAATTTTAAGGAGATATCTGAAGCACATATTCCAAATAAAGAAAAAGAAAACATCGTTAATGTCCACTGGAAAGCGGCAGTAGAATGTATTCCAACCAAAGAAAGAGACAAACAGTGAGTTTCATGGGAGACACTAGCAGATAACATGAAAAGATAATCCTTATGTATTAAAAGAAACCCGACAAATCCAACACTCAGAAACATAAGACGGCACAAAGACAACTAACACGTGCCAAAAAGATATAATACATTCAAGATGTAATCAATGAAATAAGAAACTCGATAGAAGTTAGACAATCACGAATAGCAATGCAGACAGTAAATGAATTGAATTAAAGAAAGAGAACATCAAGAGCGCAACTAAAAGCTGCCAGCCAAGCAGAACAAATACAGATGTTAAAAGAATATTTCAAGGACATCCGGGTAAAGTCCCCTCCCCCGTCACAGAAAAACCTACCAGAAAAATTATTAATTGCCAACTAGACATCAAATTAGGAGAGTCTACTGAAGAACACCCCAACTAATGCAGACAAAAAATAGAAGCAGAAAAGCTGCCGGCCTCGACGAAATACCGACAAAGAATGGAAGATAAGGATATTTGTTGACTTACTACTTCAATTCTGCTACACTGTATATAAATGAAATGCACGAAAGTGATAGACAAAAGACTATATCCTTCCCTTCCTTAAGAAAGGTGACCTCGGAATCACCAAGAACTATAGAGGCATAACTCTTATCACAATAGCAGCAAAAGTTTATAATGCTCTTCTCAGTCGTTTTGAACTACAACTATAATGATGCTCTGTCGAAACACGAAAGTCAAAGTTCGCTCAACAGATGGAGACAGATTCTTTAATATTGTTGCTGGAGTCCTGGAAGGAGATACATTAACACGATTTCTGTTTATCATCTGCCTTGATTTCGTACTTTGAACGGTGATCGATCAAATAAAAGAAAATGGCTATACACTAAAATTTGCAAGAAGCAGACGATACACTGCAGAAACTATTACTGATGCAAAGTACGCAGATGACATACCGTTTCTGGCAAATATACCTACCCAAACCGAATCCCGGTTCCACAGCGTGCGGCTGGCCGCTAGATGCACCGGCCTCCTTGTGAACGCAAACAAAACGGATTACATGTGTTTTAATGTGGAAGGAGCCATATAGACTATAGATGGCGGTCCTCTGAAAATATTAGACATGTTCAAGTTCCTCAACAGTTGTGTCTCATCAGCTGAAAGTGGAGTCAACATGCGCCAAGGGGAGCTGTAAATTGCTATCGATAGGCTATCGATCATATGAAAGTCGGATCTCTCTGATGAAATAAATCAGGATGTTTTCCAACCTGTGATTGTGTCAATATTACTGTATGGCTGCACCACATGGACGCTGACGAAACCTATATAGAAAAAGCAAGACTGGAACAGCAAAAGAATGGTGCGAATTCTTTTGAACCAATTCTAGAAGTAACATATTATGAATCTACAGCAATACGGCTGCTTAACTCTCATCACTAAACTATTCAAGTAATACGACCTAGACTTTCAGGACGTTACTGTAAAAGAAAGAACGAACTCATGAATGACATTCACCTATGGACCTCTTCACATGTCCGTGCCAATGTTATCCGAACAGCAAGAACTTACCAACAACCCTTCAGCACGGATATATAGTTTGGTAGACCTGCCTGGATGATAGAGAGAGAGAGAGAGAGAGAGAGAGAGAGAGTCATGGGAATCCGTACTAGCAGTGGGGTTTGCTGCTGATGATGATGATTAGGATATACATATATATAGAGGCCTTGATCAAAATAATGGAAACACCTAGAATCTTAATATCATAATTTTGCAACTTCTATAAAACCATAAAATGTTTGTTATTTTTATGTTTTTTGATTTATTATTTTTTTCTTGTCTTATAGTTGTTTTTTATAGATATCATCAGAAGAAATTAATCCAAATTCTTTAAAATGGCAAATATATCAGACTTTAAAAGAGGTCAAATTAGTGCTGCTCGTATGGCAGGCGCTAATGTAACCAAAACCGCTAAATTATTTGGTATAGCAAAGTGTACTATCTTAAATGTAATGACATCATTTGGGACAGAAGGAAAACACTCCTCACTGAAGCAAAACTCTAGAAGAAAGCGAAAGCTGTCTTATTTGGACAAGTCGGTATCTTACGCGGATTGTAAGGAAGGATCACAAGAATACAGCCCCGAAAATTACAGCAGAGATTAACGACTATCTCGAAAACCCATTTTCCTCAACATCTATAAGAAGGGAACTGCACAACGCCTAGATTCACGGGAGAGCTGCAATCAGAAAACTACTCTTTTCACAAACAAATATTTCAAAGTGATTAGAGTGCAGAAGAAACCTACAGAAATGGTCCCTAGAACGGTGGAAGTATATTACTGTCTCAGGCGAGTCATCCTTTACCGTATTTCCGACATCTGGTCGAGTACACGTGTGAAAACTGACAAAAGAAACATTTTATCCAGATTGTCTTCTTCCAACTGTTAAATAACGAGGAATGGACTGCTGGCTAGATTTTATTGCAGGTGAACCTTGTTGAATGATGTAATTGTTACGTCAGAATTTTTTAAAGCAGTTATATGGCTTCTGCAACAGGTATATATAAAGTCAAAGCGTAAAGTTGGTTTTAGGATAGTCTTTTAATTTGACACATTACCGTACCATGTTTTAAGGGATAAATCTGTTATAAAATGATACATCTTATAATATATTTATTCTGAGTATGTATTAGTTGCTGATCATATGCAATATTTATCTATTTTGATAAAGAGAGCTCAGGATTAGTGATAGAGCACTATGCATGTAAGTTGTGAAATGGAACACAATCAACTGCAGTCGATAATTCATTTTATCCCTGCACGATTATCTCCCACTCACACACACACACACACACACACACACATATATATATATGTATGTGTGTGTGTGTGTGTGTGTGTGTGTGTGTGTGTGTGTGTGTGTGTGTGTGTGTGTGTGTGTGTGTGAATATCTTGGATTTAATTCCTAAAATCTTTAAAAAGAACATTGATATCTTTATTAAGACTATATAAAATGTATATTTAGCAAGAAATCTACATAAACATTTTTGGGAAATATGAAAAAGTAGTAAGAGGAGCGGGAGAATATTAAACTCTGAATGAGATTTATTTCAATTAATTTCAACTGAATGATCTGCGTATAAATTTAATGACTAACATAATATTAAAATGTAACTTCTCAGAAAGCTAGAATGATCATCTAAATACATATGATAATGACAAGACTCCTAAATAATATTCATGTTTGGGAAACTTATCAATAAATATATTCTATAACATCTGTAAAAAAGCAAAAAGCAAAATCAAACAAGTTGGAAATGATATGAAATTAATAATAACGACAGCCTACGTTTAACAGGTTTTTATTAGCTGTTTCGTGACCTTCAAAAAGTTTAAATCGGCTTCTTCTCCTTGTAATTTCTAATTTTTTTCTTGAAATTTCACTTAACTCATTTTATTCCATTTTTCTCTTTGATCATTGGTCTTTTTCTTCTTCAGTATAATTTTCATTACAACAGCAACTGAAGTATTCCCTTCTTTTCTTTATATTTTTTCGTCTTTACACGTTAAATTTTATACATTTAAATGATTTCAATAATTTGGAATCATTTTTTATTATTTTTTTATCGTTATCTTTTTCTCTCATTTCTCTTTGTTTTGAAATTACTTTGTTAAAACTATTTTTCATGTTGGAACTTTTATTCTTTCGCTGATTTCTTTCCATTATCCCCTTTTTCTGCAGTTGATTTATTCAATAATTTCGTAAAATTCTCTTTGAGTCTCTTTGAAAATGATCTCACTTGCTGCCGAATTAGTGTCTTTTTTTTTTTGGTAAAGTATTTTCCAAATTCAAATTCAAATATAATGCAAGATAATCAGTATTTTTTGTTTTCGTGTGAAGCACAAAAACTGTCTCACTGGGGAAATGACAGAACTTTTCCGACTGAACAATTTTCAAACATCAATTTTTTTTTTCATTTTGCAGAAAGAATAAATGGTGAACACGCGTATAGCAAAATAGTATTGTTAGTAAATAATTTGTACTTGAATAAATATAGTTATTTAAATTTGCTGACAATTGTAGAGTCTAAGGTATAAAATAATCAATGAGTAGGTTGATTGATTTGGTGGGGACTAGTTTTTCGGTAAATAAGTGTCTTTTATAAATTCTTGTTTGCCCATAATTTTAAACGTAATGTAAATTTTACCATCCTTTATATATATATATATATATATATATATATATATATATATATATATATATATATATATATATATATATCAAGGAATATCTAGCATTGCAAACATTTATTCTTCGGGTCTGTTCATTGTTAATGAGTTCAATTCTCAATGACTGTAGGTTTCATTTGGCCTTGCGCCAGAAATAAGCTAAGCTTTATAAATAACAACAATGCAAAGTTTTTCAGGATGCCGATTCATCTAATGTGTTGAAATTACACTTGTAAAAGAAAGTGAAATATACTTGTCACAAAAAAAAGAAAAGAAAAAGAACAAATATGACAAACAACTTAGGCCTAGATAAATAATAACTCTTCAAGCACAATGCATTTAGCCGATATTCTTTTGAAATAAAATAAAAAAAACCCTGATTATAAATGATAGACAAATGAAAACATGTTTCAAACTGTATTACGTACGATCATTGAGCTATATTTAGTAATGAGAAATTATTATATCTATTTATTTCTCTCTTTCTCTCTCACACAATCTCTCTCTTGATCTGTTGATCCCTTACACTTTCTATCTCTCTCCCCATATATATGTATATATATATATATATGTTTATATATGTTTCAGTTTTTATTTTTCAAAAACTATATTGTATAAATTGTGTGTAAAATCACTTTGTGTAAGTTTTATCCCTAAGTAGGAAGAAAAGTATATTTATATTCCAGAATATACGTGTAAGATAAGCTCATTATCATGAGCAACAATTAATTCACATCTAAGTAATAATCAAACTTTTCCTCCAACGCAAAATAATTGAGCGATTGTGAAATTATTTCAATCCTGATGGGACAAAACGTTACATTTTCACTCTAAAAAAATTAAGTCTAAATATTTTTGTAGAAATAGAAATGTATATCAATTTCCTCACTTTATTTATAAAATTCATATTGATTATAAATTAGAATTGAATAAATTTAATGTATTTATTTGTTATGGAAATTGTTTAACAATGTATTTCTATCAATCTTGGAGAGAAAAGATTTTTAAAATCCTGTTGAATTTTGCTTCTTCAAAATTTACTAGGCAATTTAAATATTATCCTCTGTGATCTCAACGAAATTAAAAAAAAGATTGGGTCCCAAATGAGGAACCGATTGGTTAATAAGTGCACAGACACTTGAAGTACAGGTTTTTGGCTCTCTTTTATACAAACATTCGGACCTTTTATTAGCATGAAAATTAGTTAATTTTCCTCATATATATCATCATCATATCGTGCTGGCAGCACGGATATCCCTGACCCTCTCTCGCCACTCCTCCCTATCGTTCATCGCCCTAGGTAGGTCTTCAGGACAACAACCTGTATCCTCACATAGCTGCTGAATGTACGTTCGTGCTGGTCGTCCTGCTTTTGCGCGGCCGTGTGTGGGGATCCATAAGAGTACATCTCTTATGAGTTCATCTCTGCTTCTCCAGCAATGTCCTGCATGCCTGGTTCGCCTAACTTGAATAGATTTCGTGATAGGGGGCAGGTGGCCGTACAGTTGGTGTCTTGTGGGGTGTTGCTGCCAGGACTTGTTGAGGATTGCACGCAGCATTCTTGTGTATCATATATATATATATATATATATATATATATATATATATATATATATCAGTGGCGACTCTATACTATTTTTGCTACTCGTGCACCCCCGCCCTCTGTCAACTTCAGTTCCCAAAAGTGGCGACTCTATACTATTTTTGCTACTCGTGCACCCCCGCCCTCTGTCAACTTCAGTTCCCAACCCGTGGTCCGTGGACCCAAAGTAAGTCATCATAGTTGCTATTGCGTGATTCTCCATTGTATAGCACAGCTTGACAAACGTACCTTGCATGGTGTTTTTTTTGTAAACAATCAAGATACTATATAATTTGTAGTCTTGTTAATACAGTAGATAAGATAATTTTTTTCCTTTCAAAAGTATAGAAGAAAAGTGAAGATGTTCATTACTATGACGAGAAAAATATGTTTATTAGAATAAAGAAAGTGATGACAATAAACACAGACACAGCTAGTAGTTTCAATTTTGCTTAAAATAAAGATTATTTGTTGAAAATGCATTCAAATAAACAAATTTTAGTTACAGAATGTAATATATGCAACATTCATTAAAGAAATAGAGATCTGTTAATGAAAAAACGAATTAAAACACGCCGTTTAACCAACATTTACCATAGCGATGATGATGTCGTTGGCGACGGCTATAATCTGCTATCCCCCCCCTCTCTCTCTCTCCCTCTACCTTTTCCCAAGACAGCTGTCAGCAGTCAGAATGTGCTAATATTTTTGAGCACGGTGTTTGGGTTGCTCTTGCTATTGGCTACGGCCAAAAGCGGATTTCTCTAACATTACTGTTATTATAATGGTCTAGTGCTCGGCACGGATTTGCGCGTGTTCAACATCATAGCCGATTTTATGGGATGTTCAATGGATCTAACGGTGGCCGGACAAAGACCATCCGTTCAAAACAGCATGTTTGTATTATTCCCAGATATATTTATGAACTTTTGGCTACTTAGTTATCGAAACTTGAATAGATACGTAATTTAACTGAGATCAGACTAAGTATGTTTGCTTGAAATCAATGGATGATTTTTAATCCATTTTGAATAACATTGACCGAGTTATTAGTCGTGCCGGGCACGAGTAGCACTAGTCCCGTCTTCGCCCCTGATATATATATATATATGTGTGTGTGTGTGTGTGTAATCCAGGGCAAAAATTCAAGGGATGAGATTATCCAATATGAATGCTCAATACTTACGGCTATTGACGTATAATTAGTTTGGGAGTAATGATACGTCAATACTCGACGTGCAGAGATTTTTAAAAAATCCTTTAATATAAAGACAGAAGAAAAAAATCACTTTCTTGGTGTCAGCATAAATTTGTTTCAGGCTTTTATAAGTTTTTTTTTTTCAATTACAAAAATCTTCCTCAGTTGAGTAATTCAAAACTTTTATTTAAGTATTTTGCAACTAACGCGAATGGAATTTGAAAAAAAATATTTATTTTCTTTTTTTAGTATTAAAATACTTTTTAATATATATTTACAATTTTCTAATCAAGAAAATAACTAAAATTTGATGATATTATATCTATTATTATTTTTCATTTATATAATGGTTACATATTCTTAAAAAAAAACATTACTCCTAATTTACATAATACAGAAAATTAAAAAAAAAAATTCAAGAAAAGGTAAATCATACAAGGCGATTTTATTTAAAATCTATTGATAAATTTTATGTTCTGCTTTTATATATTTTTTTTTATTTTATATATTGATATATTAATTCATCATTTTTTTTTTAGAAAATAGACTAATTAATTAATCAAGTTAATATTTATCTAATATAGAATACAATTAAATTTAGAAGATAAAATAAACATATATGTTCATATTAAAATAACATATGAAATAAAAAATAATAATAAATAATAATAAATAATAGGACATATAACGAGTTGGAATTATGCCAATAATAAACCGGTTTTTTATTACACCGTTTTTGTTTGTTTGTTTGTTTGTCTGTTTGTTTTTTTTTTGTTTTGTTTTTTTTTGCTATAGATAAACACCAGGTTACGAATCGAATATTAACCAATATATATTATAAATTATCCTGAGCACTTATACTGGTAGGAACTGCTCTGTCATTGTTTATATAGGATATCGTCCTCTTTTAGTTTTTTGAAATATGTAACCACTTTATTCTATTAGATTGATTTATGATTATTGTAGGTAATCTTATGAGATGATAAGATATATTTTCTAATATCCTTGGAAGTCTCAATGTCCGAGAAATTTCTATCAATCTTTTATGATATAAAAGGCCACTAAAAATTGATGTATGCTGCTGTGGATGTTAATTTTATTTGCTTTTTTGAAGGATTTGATCTTGAGTTATGATGTTACTGTAACCATAAGTGTAACAGAGGCCTTCATTCATCAACAACAACCATTTAATTAATCTTTGAGATAGAAAGAGTTCACTTGTCAAATTTAAGTAATATTGTCCCATAAGCTTAAGAGACAACAAATAATATGCGAATATATATGTATATATATATATATATATATATATATATATATATATATTGTCACGTGATAGCTCACGGAGACGAAGAGGTAAGACTGATACTATCCTCCCGTATTGAATGAGAGTATCAAGCAGTCAAAAAAGTGATCGTTAGGAAGGAATGTGGGTCACACAGGAGACCAGATGTTCGCACTTAAGTGACCTCAGGTCGCCGGACATCGGAAGGGGAAAGAGAGAGAAGCCAAATGATTGGCTGGGACCCCAAAACGGAAGTGGGGTTCCCTTCCCCTAAGCAGAAGTAAATAGTAAAAAGTCAGTTTTTTTTAGCAAGGCTCGTGGCAGACGGACCATAGCCATTTTACTCCGGGCTAAAGAAAAAAGATTAACTGAGACACGAGGGACTCCAAAATCCTTCAAGCCAGTACTAAAAACAGAACAAAGTCTAGTAGCCCGTGAAAGAAGAAAATTCTCCAGTGGAACCCCGTCAAAAATAAGATAAGTAACTTTGGGACATTTTTCCTTTACATCCAAATTTCGTTTACCACTCTCTCTCTCAATTTGAAAAAGGATAAAAGCCAAGAAAAGACATTCATATTCATGGACAATCCAATTGTATGTTTTGACACTTTGAACGTATATATATAACCGTAGTAAAGAACCTATGTATTTTCATTTTACCATGTGGTCTATGTTGTTATTCCATGCTTTCTTTCCAGCTTCTATTCGCCTCATGTTATCTTGCTTAGAATTGTCCTATTAATTCCTAGAGTATCATACGGGAAACCGGAGTTGCCGACTACAACAATATTAATATTATTACGACTAAAACCTATAGGCTCACTTTCTTCCATTATCTCGGGGAAGGAAGAAAGCTGCCTGGTGGGTGTGTGATAGTGTGAATTTTGGAACCCCTTGCCAGTGGCGGTCAGTCTGGTCCTAAATTATTCCCTCACGTAATATGCCAGTTCTTATCTGCCTGAGAGAAGAACTCTGAACAGGACTTATTCTGTAGGGGATCAAGTGCCAACCTGCCCCGTCTTCACACGTGCGAAAATAAAGTCCCGTTTTGGGGATTATTGTCAATTTCGCGTCACAATATATATATATATATATATATTGAATAAATCTAATATATATATATATATATATATATATATATATGTATATATATATATATATATATATATACTAGATTTATTCAAATACTTGTTAGCCATATAAAAATTTTGCTTGAATTCATTAAGTGAAGTCATGAAGTTAAACTTGTTCCTTTCTTATTGCCAACCAAGTATATTTCTTTTAGAATTTTATCGCACAAATATTTTCATGAAGAAATCACGTTTGATTGTCTTTTTTAGTTCCTTTAACGGCACATGAAGAACTTATGAGATATTTAATACTGACATTTGGTTAATTTGTTAATGTTTGACAAAATTCTTGATTAAACTTTCAACATTTTTATTTCAGTTCGTTTCATTCGCTTTTTACTGATTATAGTAATCGCTTATTTACACAGTTATATGTGATCAACGATTCATATTTAATTATTCATGCACATTTTTTAGTTTAAACAACTATTCCTATTAAATGATAATCAGTTCTTTCAATTAAGCTGCATAGTTTGAAGAATACCTAACCGTAGTAATTATCAAATTGATTTATTCAACCCCTAATGAGGTTTTCCTGTGTGGGTCCAAGAGTAATGAAGTGGGTACGCTTTATTCTCCTTAACTGCATAACTGAAGCCTCTCCTCCAAATAGATTCTGTGTTGTATCCAGGATATGAATATCTTTAAATAAACAAACTTATGGTAATGTTTGTGTTCACTTTATTACGTGAGCTTTTCTTTTGATTAGTTTGGTTATTTGGGTAAATGATATATTAACCCTGGAACTTTATTTAGTATCAAATCCTGTTTATAAAAATATTTTATATGATATTTAAGTGAACAGTTGTTAGGTAACTTTATATTTAAACGAGTTAGAGCTCATTTGATTACACACAATTAAACTGAGTAAGTGTAGGTCTTTATTGTTTATATACTGTTAAGGGTCTCAAGTATTGCAATTTAATATAAGAATTCAGTTTATTATACATTCCTAGCCAACTTACTGCTAATCATCTGTTTTCACAGTTAAACGGTTTCAGTTATTGCTGTTTAACGCTAATAATTCAATTTAACAATAATATTAACCCTAAATAAAAGGTTGAACAGTTCTATTTCACCTATAGATGGGATCCTAACGGGTATTATTACTCCAGATCTGGGTGGACATGAGAGCAATGGCAAAGAAAGGATACTTCATTTTTCCTAAAACTCTAGGACTACATCCTTCCTATGAGATGGTTTGGCCTCGAATCCAGGAATCTCATTGATCAGGACGTCATTCCACTTTTCAGAGACGCAGTCACCATATTTTACAGCTCCCGTTGGCTGAGCTGGGTCTTTTGTCTAAGATTCACAATCTCTCAGAATTTCCACCGTTGTATAAGTGACAATGAGAAGAAAAGTCTTCTGTAAGTTGGATCTTGATCTATTAGATCTAGATCTGTTCCCATATTTTGTTTGCCTTCATTCCAAAACAAAATCAAACTGGAAACTGGCTCTCTTGCATGCCAAAGGGAAACAATTTGTCACTAAGAATAATGGAAGTATATGAGATCGTTAATGATTTCTCTGCAAGTGGTCCAATGATAGGTTTGACATCGATAGCATGATGCAAGAGATTAATGACTATGTTATCATTTCCATTACGGTGGCTATTGAATGGATAATGTAGCGTTGCAGTATTTTGAGGCATTCAATTTTTTTAGTAATAGACGAAGTGTTGGCATTCCAGCGTAGTTTTAATCGCTGTAAAACGGGAATAATTATCGTAATTAAACGAAAGGAGATCAGTTTAATTCGGGACTGAGTCAGTGTGCAACGAGAATTAATATAAAAGATACCCTTTTAAGGATTCATTTTACGTTATTTTTGTTTTTACTAGGATATGTGAAAACTGTAAAGTCATTTTGTTTAGATTTTTCTCCTATTGATTATGGTGAATAATACTGTACGCGAAGAGCGTAGAGAAACTTTGATTAAAGTCTGCGAAAATCATTCGTTTTAAATGAATATTTATATTTTATTGTTTATTTATTGCGTGATATATCATTGTTTAGGCCAAGCATATCATAAAGATGCTTCCTAGGGATTCTCGCAGTTAACCCGACAAGGAGGCCAAATACTCTCAAAAATGCCTAAAAATCAATGTACATTCCGAATAATCTTTTAATTTACAGATTTGAAAGAATAGCATTAGGAAGCAGAATCTTCCATAAATCTGGCTTGGGTGGAGGTGTTCTACTCAACTAGCATGTCTTGGTCTGGAATAACTTGACACGGCCCTTACATCTTCAGGCTTTCAAGTCGATAAATTGGTTTGAATTCAGAGTTTTCTTTCCCGAAAACCGATTGCCATAGCAAGGTTAAATAGCTCTTTCTGTCCTACACTTTACACCGAATGGAATCTGTTGTAATGGAATATCACACAGCCACTCTCAGTCATGTGGCGTGACCCCATAAACAGTGAGCACGGAACTATACTTGTCTTTTCTTCGGCGATTAATCGCGTTCCTCACTATTTCTTTGCCTGTCTTATTGTATTTTTCTTGCAATAAAACCTTTTCTTTATTCTACGAATGTGTTGACTGTTCCTTTCCACTCAAGTACTATCTTGTCTGTTTGAATCTCTTTTAAGAATACAACAGTGGTGATGAATGTTTCTATTTAAACTCATAGCAAGAAAGACTCCAACATTGGAAGACGTATAACATTAGTAATTGCAGACTGAACAAGAGTTACGTTGAAAATACCCAAGGAAAGCAAACAACGAAGATATCAGTCTTTGTTGGTAATACTTACAGCCGTGACAGAACTATTTTTGGAAACGGTGACAAACATTTTTTCTTCCTTATTCTCGGTTAGCTGAAAGAAAAGTAAAAATAGTGTTGCTGGATCAACACGGGATTCGAACTTAAGTTGCTCCATAGCGAAAAATTGCGACATTCTTGAAAAAAATAGAATTCTCACATGAACATTGTTTGCGAAAAAGTCTTTTGTTCTATTCTATTGTTTCCTGCTTAAAAAGTAATGGGACAACTTGTTGAATCGACCAAAGCGTTACACGCTAGCATACAGTTTCAATAACAACAATTGCTACTATAACAAATTGAAAAATCACAAAATATTTTTCAAGACGAGTCGTTACATTTACGGGAACAATGAATGAAAAATACACAATTATTTTTGAAAGTTTATTACTAAGGAGAAAAGTAGAATGTGGATCCAGATTGTTCATTCCTGAAGGAATATCGAATTCGTTATCAGAATTCAAATATGTCCCAGACAAAAGAATAACCTTCCCCGCCTATTTCCCTTGATACAAGACGACTTTTACGAAAAGAAGCGAACAATGGTTGAACGAAGAAAATCACTATTACTCCAAATATTAGGCACAGAGAAGAACACTACATATACGCACCTAATTTGATCTAAAACCCCGGAATAAATTTCGTTCGAAGAGGCAATATAGATTTTGTCAGAAATTTTCGACGAGAGGGACCGTTTGTTCCATATTCGATATAAATGTTTAAATATCATAAAACAAGAGCATGAAGACTTTGACTTATGCAGGCAATGTAAATCCTCAATGTGAATTATTTAAATTAGACGACTTTTCAAATAACATGTTTAGATGTTTAATCTTTGTCCAGGGACTTACAGCGTTATAGATAAAGACATCACATCTACAATTCTGACTATGATAGAGCAGGAACCTGAAATTACGCAAGAGAAAGTGTCTGAAGGATGTCAAAGGCTGATAAATAAATAAAAAATTATACGGATAGAAGAAAAGAACATTTCTCGCGACCAAACGATAAAACAACAGAAAATTACAAAAAATAAGGCGAAAACGTCTCAGTGTGATGTCTGTTGGGGTATCATTTAAAAAAGAACTGTTTTTTAAGGATAGGATTTGCTTCGAGCGTGGTTATGTCGGACACAAAATCTTCTAATGTCGGTACAAACAGCAAAGAAAGAAGCACAAATTTAAGCAAAAGTAAATGTATTTTTTCTAAGAGCGAAATTGAAAATGGTGAAAAAAAAAACAACGTGAACACAAAAATAAACGGACATACAGTGAAGTTATTAGATACTGGAAGTGATATTTCTATTGTAAATCAACAAACATCGAAGAAAATAGGTTAACCATCATTGAGGGGTACCAAAAATATTGCGAGTGATGTATCTGGCGTAAAGCGGAATTTCAGAGGTGAATTTAGTTGTAACATATCATTTATGGAGAGAAATTTTAAATCAAAAGTTTGTTTTTCCAGGTACGTCGACCTTATTTGATCCAGATTGGATCATGCTACTTTTTATTTATGGGAATTGCCCGTAAATTCATTTCGCCAAAAAAATTGGACGTGGTCGTATAGTAAAAAAAAACACTGAAAAAACAAAAAAAATATCAGACTTGAAAAACGAATTTCCATGGTTGTTTTCTAAAGGTCTCGGACTATGTATGAAGACCTAAGTCAGGTTCGAACTTAAAGACACAACTTATGAGCAGTATTAAAGCAAAAAAGAATGCAACATTCTCGGCTTGGGATGCAGTAAACCAACACCTGGAACGTTTATAGACAATGGAGTAAAGGAAAAGAACAAAAAGATCCGAGTGTGTGCAAACTTTTCAACCGGATTGAAGGACTTTCATAAAGACCATACATAACCGTTTCCCTCAACAGAAGATATTTTCTCTTGGCTAAAAGGTGTCGTCTTCTCAGATAAATCTTTATGAAGCATATTTACAGGTGAAAGTAGGCAAAGAGTGCTTGAAGTTATCAACGATTGACCCGTATAAAAGGCTTTTTCAAACTAAATCGTCTTCCTTTTGGACAAGGTTGCACCTTACTTATTACAACAAGTAATGGACACTATGTTAGCTGGACTAAAATTTGCCACAAGTTATCTAGATGACATCCTGTAAAAGAGTGAAAACAACGAATAGCTCAGAAAACTTATCAAGGCAGTGTTTCAGAAGATGGACGAATATGGCTTCTAGCTAGGTTCAGAGAAATACGAGTTCTTCATGAAGCAGACAAAATATTTAGGGAAAATAATTGACGAAAACGGTAGAACAGCGGGCCCAGAAAGGGTCAAAACTATTAGAAATATGCCATCACCAAACCACGATACCAATCATCGGGCGTTTTTAGGCCTGAGCAATTATTATAGTATCTATATTCTCAAAAAGTACGATCCAAGAGCTCCGTAGAATAACGAATTAAAAAGGGTAGAAAATGGATTAGGTCAAATGAATGCGAAGCCGCTTTCCAAAAAATGAAAAGCTATCTGTTAGCAGAATTGTTGTAATTGTAGCATCTGATGCTAGCAGTTATGGGATCGGAGCGGTATTCACAAGTTTAAAGATGGGACTACAAAGCCTATAGTCCATGCGCCCAGCACTCTACTTCCTGCAGAAAGAAATAATAGCCAGATTGAGAAAGAAAGCCTGACTATGATCTATGTGATTAAGAAACTTCACAGGTTCATACATGTCTTATTGTATCTCTCTTACAATGAAACACCCTCTATTCTACGAACGTGTTGACTGTTCCTTTCCACTCAAGTACACAATTGACTGATTGTATCCCCTTTAATAATACAGTAGATTCATAGCAACCTTAGAGGTAGCACTGAGAAATGCAAACTGTCTTGTTCAGCATTTGAACTCGAGGAGCCGAGCCCAGTTCTTACCACGATAACGGTTACACTATGAGCACCTATCCTTGGAAATTAAAATCCATTTGTGATGTAATATGGGGAGTTGAAGTTAGAAAGCGACGGCAGGTAAATTTCTTGGGAAGGGGAGAGAGAGAGAGAGAGAGAATATCGGGCAAAACCGTTTGTTGTAAGTAAGCCAATCACGGGTGTATGTCAACGTTAATTAAAATTAACAGTAAAAAACGGAGGTCCCAAATCTTCAGTGCATACATGAAACCATAGGAAACTTATATATCGTCCTTCTGACACCAGGCTGAAGTAAAAGACAACCCTTTGTGTTTAAAAATGAGTTGACAAGGTAAAGACACGAGTGAACACTAGACAGAACAATTTGAAGATAATGGAAAGTTACACGGCTCCGATTTTAGGGTGAACTCTAAAAAAGGGGTTCACACTAGAAGTGACCTGTGAAGACAAAACCAGAGAACAAGCATATTAGAACTAGAACAGAATGAAAATTCAAAGTCTTTTTCTGCTCTCTTTCTCCTCATGATTTGTTGTTTTTCTTAGTCTTGCTGACATGGGGGACTCAGTTTTCGTATTCTGTTTCTTTATCCCAAAGACTACTTTAAAAGTGTAGTAGCAAATAAAGTTTTGTGTTAATGAACCAAGACACAGTTTTATGCGTTCGTCAACTTTTCCCAAGGTATCGTGTGACGGTACAATATCTTATTTCATGCAGTAACATTAGACATTATAATAAGATAAGGTTTTCCATGTTGTCTTTATTTGGATGACAATTGTAGATCAAATAGATTCACATTAAACCTAGAGACACCAACATATCAGAGAGGAGGCTTAAATTTACATAATCAGAGCGTACCTGCCTTCGGTAAAAATCATCATAAGAGTAGTGTGAGCTGGAAAACGAAACAAACACTCTTTTACAGAAATATATTTGAAGGTGAGAGAGAGATCCCGCATTAAACTGGGCATAATTTGAAATATTTCCAAGAATATATATAATTAACCAAAAAAATGGTTAATGTCTGGTAAAAAAAATGGCGTAGATTTAGTAGCATGAATGGTTGAATATTTGGTGAATAATAAGACACACACACACACACACACACACACACACACACACATATATATATATATATATATATATGCATGTGTGTGTGTGTGTTTGTGTGTGCGGATGCATCTTACAAGAGATTGTTTGCATTTTACATTGCCGAAATACCCTTGAGAAAAGAAATGCACACAAATTTCTTCAGAAAGCTATGGTGGGCGCGAATTGAATCTTAACCTTGATATTGCAACCGGTGTAGCAGAAAAGAATAAAAAATATTTGAATTCAGACATGTTAAACCTGCTTAAGAAAGTGACTTTGTGTCAAGACACTCTCGTGACGAACAGTTTGTAAATGCATAAAATAAGATATGACATGGAAAGCAAGACACTATTCCTAATAACCAAAGATTTTACATATATAGAAAACTTTGTTTGTAAAGAAATATAGTAAACTGTCACCAATTCATTTATACTAGTTTCGAACCACAACCTAAAGCGGACTTCAAATATCATCTCAATAACAAAAAATAATTTACATGTTTTGTTAAAAAGAAAACTCACAAAAATAGATAAATAAATAAATCAAATATATCTCATGTCAAAAGAATCTTTCATCTAATGATTAATCTAAGGGTAAAACATCGTTTTCTGGCCAAAACATTATTATCACGAGTTAAGGACGATGCGGCCTTTTTATTCTGGTTTTTGGTTTTCTATCGTTGGTCCTGAACAACAACCACATCTGTGGGTTTCCTTGCTCACCCGGTGAAATAGAAGACGTGTTGCATGGTGCAACTTTTTGGTAGCGCAAAGGGGTCAGACCCTTTGCAGGGGACGATAGTCGACAGGAAGTTCAACTGGGGCGGTACGTATTTCAAACGGTAACGCAGGTGACACAATGCGAACTAAGCTAAGATGGAAATCTCACTTGATTTTCTGTATGAATACGGACAGTGAGAGCGAGGCTCATCGTTCTGTTCTGCTGAGATAAGTCAGAAAATTTATTACAGTATTAACAGACTTATGGCATCCAATCTTTCGTAGCGACGGAGTTAATGATTTTTCGATGTTGACCCTATGGACCATTGCAAAGCAGGATTTGAAAAGTGTTGGATTATTCACTTACTGGTGGAGAATTTGCTAGCTTAGACCATCATAAGACAGGTTACTTTGATCCTTTTAATCGGCATATGTGTTACTTAAGACGGTGTCACCATGATATTACGAAAGAGTCTCCTTTCGCTCTGCTACAGCCTGCTATATTGGTCGTCATTATCACTCGTAGCGGCGGCGGTTGCATAAGAGGAAGGTGGGGGTTCTACCCTCTTCTCAGTTTGCGCCGAGGGTTGTCGTCGTTGCAATACACGGTGGCATGGGCAAAAGTGCCATCTAACTTGATATCCATGACAGGTGGGATTTTTTCCCTTCAAAAATTCTCGTATATTGCGAGATAAGGGATAGCTCGCAGACCAATTGACTTTAGGCTCAGTATGTTGTACTCGGTAGATCAGCCACCAAACTGTTATCTATTGAGACTAAATCTTCTATCGTATTGAATTTTCCTCCTGGTAGAACAATCTGCGGCCTATTATAGCTCACAGCAATTGCTAGTTTTTCTCTTCACGATAAAAAAATGAGAAACAAAAGAAAAAAAAACAAAAGAAAACAAGAAAGCATCTTCTTCACACTGACATCGGTGAGTGGCGACACCGGTGGTATGTGTCACGGTGCTGACATGCACTGTAGTCTTATATTTTATGTATTTTTAGTCCATTGTAATAAAAACGGCTTCTATGGCTGATCGGGTGCTAATTTGCGTAGAAGACGTATTGACGGATGACTTATGACCCGGGCTTGCTCTTAAGTTCTGGATCGTGCTCATTTTTGGGTTTAGCAAAAAAGAGTAACGGACGAGTTCGGGCTCGTTCTCTGCTTCGTACTCGTCCTCAGATGTGCGCAATGAACGAAGGTGAAGAGCCCTGAGCATGGACGAGCGTGAAGAGAAGGCGTGATCGTGATGCACTGGAGACAGTCTACTCGAACCGCTGAACTGTGCTTGGGTATTTACAAAGGGATTGAATGCTAATGCCTAGACGAGTACGAGCGCCGAGCACCGATTCTTGAACTGAACGTAAACATAAATCCGGAGGCCTAAATCAAACGCAGAACACGAAGCATAGAGAGCAGCACCGATACCAAACATGAGCCAATTTGAGATCGTCTTCTTTTCCCTGTTAAAGCATCATTACAACTATTAAAAGAATTTAAAACATTAACTTTCATACTTGGCGATTTGATGGACATTCCATCTATACCGAATTATGTACATTTCAAGACCAACATAATATAATATATCTGATTCAGAAATAATACGTTCATTTTTACAGGCAGCATGTTAATAAATTATATTTCGTATGGCAGGTATCAAACATTCGACTCCGAATTTTAACATTTCTTATTAGCGCATATTAGATGTTTATACATTGAATACTTTACAATTTTCCAGAACAGAAAGACGCATAAATACGGAAGTGAATATATATATATATATATATATATATGTGTGTGTGTGTGTGTGTGTGTGATTAACTAAGCCCTTCACCAGGGGAAGTATGTGAAATAAGGTAACATTTTAAGCGGAGTGAAATTTGTTTGAATTTACGTAATCCTTAAGAACCCAATCAGTCCAACTATTTGATCATAGTTGGGTGAAAAACAAGTGCATTTATATGTTCCCCAAGTGAAATATGAATTTCCTTAACCAGCATTTGAACTTAAATACCCGATTCCATCTCATTTGATGATAAACTCTACGTTACAATGTACACACAAATACACACCCACACACACACACATACCGCCCGTTATATGTATACCACAAAATTATTTACGAACGATAGATATCACCACACGGAAATACAACACATTATGATGGTAATATATAGATTATATATAAGATAGAGAGAAAGATAGATTGAAGCTAATAAGTTTTTATAGATTCCATTTTGTTCCTACCATTATAACCGAAACGTACAATTTCCTATAGCCTACTTTCAACAGTTTTAACTTATAATTTTTGGTGTCTGCAGAGATATTACTAGATTCTAATGTGGTTAATATAAAAAGAAATTGTTATCAAAACAGGCTTTTAGTTCCATTAATGTATTTCAACGTTTATGCATATTTCAATGTCAGTAAAACTATATCTCAACAGTCATATTTGTGCCCATTTATTTTACATTGTATTTGGTTATTAGAAGAAACCGAGCACTTCTTTAAAATGTTATTTCCTATCCTCTATCTTTATAAACAATCCCACTGTCCACTAGAATCTCAGACTCGAAACAAATGCATTACTAAGTATCTCTAGTGTAGTATCATAACCAAATTGAGTATCATAACCAAACATAAACAAACTTATTCATTTTCTACCATGTTACGGGCCCTTTTCATAATTCACAGAATAATGAAGTTTTAAAAGAATAATCTTCGACCTTAATATTGCCAAAATATTTTTCATTGAGTTTAAAGATCCTCATTTTTCTCAAATCTCTTTTACGGACTCAATAAATATTATCTTTGAAATATTACCTCCACTATGTGTTGTCTTTCGTAAAGAAGCGACACGAAAACAGGATCTCTCTTTCTCTCTGTCTATCTGTCTCTCTCACTCTCTCTTTCTCCATCTCTCTCCCTCTCCTTCTCTTTCTCTCTCTCTCTCTATATATATATATATCTATCTATCTATCTATCTATGAAACGGACAGAGCAACACAAGTTAAGTTTTTGGACGAGTCCGTTTATATTTCAGAAAGCGCTTATGCTATAAAGATAAGTATTACCCTAACTGTTCGTCCACCAACCAGCTATGAGTAAATGGGTTAATAGTAGGATATATTGGGCCGTTTAACCTTGGCATGGCGATCAGTCTAGAAGAATTAAAACTCTTTGTTCAGACGAGTCAATATCAGCTTAATATTGATCTTGTGTCACATCCTACTCGTAGGTAAGGGTTTTATATATATATATATATATATATATATATGTGTGTGTGTGTGTGTGTGTGTGTGTGTGTGTGTGTATTTGTAACTGAATACATACATATTTACAACAGTTCAGCGAACACCCTCTTTTTTATTGATTATGATACATGTATTTATGTAATAATGTCGTTGTCTCTTTTCTATAAGGCAATTACCCAAATGGGAAATACTTTGAAACTGACTCTGATATCCATGCATTATCGACCTAAGTACCAATCCCAATTTACATTAGAGTAATATTATATGCTAGCAATTCAATTTGACTCTCATTTGTTCTGGTTTGGTTTTCATGTGGCAATGGCGCCGACGACACTCTTACAGCGTTCATAAAAAGCAGCATACTGGGATCATCAAATTACAAACAAATTCTCCATAAATGTTTTAAAAACATCATCCCATTCGATTGTAAATTCGGGTACAGTTAGAGATTAACTTTCAATCAATGATTCTTAGGATCTTTTAACTAAATTAACATTTAGTTGGATTTCACTTGTCCTGTTACCTGGTTTAGTCGTGATGTATGCAACTCATGAAGCATTTCTTGAGCAGAAATCATCATCATCATCATCATGTCGTGCTGGTAGCACGGATATCCCTGACCCTCTCTCGCCACTTTTCCCTATCGTTCATCGCCTCAGGCAGGTCTTCTTCACATAGTTGCTGAATGTATGTTCGTGCTGTTCGTACTGAGCAGAAATAACCTGGTAAAATCTATTCCTCTGCAATACTGCAATTGGTTTTCTTTCTTCCAGACTGGTTGCCATACCAAGTTTAAACTGCTTAGTCTTCTCTATTATTTATGTATGAATTTATAATTTTTTCCAAGGGTGTTCGTGCTGTGTTAAATGCAAATGCTTCATTTAGTATGAAAACTTGTTTGCCGAGTTCACTTCATATGATGATAACTATTACGCTACGAGCGCCTGCTTGGATAGAAATACAAAATACAAAATACAATAAAAGAAAGCCCATTGAATCATAGGAGTCTCAGATATTTCATAATTCAAAAATGAATTGAAATTAATTAGAATAAATGATGAAGAATTGTTAAGTTCTGAAAATATTTTGACGACATGAATATCATATTATTAGAAAATAGAAAACTTCCAAAAACTTTTATAAATTATCTTTCGTTCCGTGATTTTAAGTTAAAGAAGGTTTGAAGATATAACCTTGTGAAACTTGTTCTCATTCTGCAATTGTATATTATTCAAGAATAAAACATTTGACTCTGTAGAATATACCGGAAATACAAAAGTATATAGGCATTATGTGTATTTAATAATCCCTCCACACGAGCAGGATCTTAAACGGTCAATTTCAAGGGGAGTTTAACAGGTTTTGGCTCAGTGCTTTCCTTCTCGTAGATGGGTTGCCATACCATGGTTAAACAGCCCTGCCTGCCCTAGCATTAATCTCGAGCTAGAGGGAGAACAATTACATTTATATCTTTTTGGTGTTTATAGCGCTATGGGAAATGTAAAAGCCTCGATCAGGATTTGAACTTGGGTTACCGTGTCCATTTCTTATTATTATAACCAGTATACCCCGGGTACCTTTCTGTATGTAGGCATAATATGAAGAATATTTTTAGAATGATAGCATATATTCTTTATGATTAGAAAATCGATGAATATGAAACGTGTTTCTTTTCCGATGAAAAACGATATAAGAATTTCATTGGTTGCACATGCTAAATTAATTTTAAGATTAAAAAATCGCGTTGACATCCATTTATATTTGATTTGATTTTTTCTTGTTGAGCAAGATTTCAATGTAAACATAATTTTTGCTGTTATTTCTTGTGAAAAGTTGATATTTTTATAAAATATTCTAAATAGGGGATATAACGTAACTGACATGCACAAATAATCATATAAAATATGAACATTTTTTGTAAACTCTCTGATGGAAGAATGCAAATGCGATGGGCTCTATTCAATAATGACTCTACATTATATGCTCGTACGATTTGAAATTATATTGTTGCAAGGCAACATCAATAGACTAAAATAGCCCTATCAATTCCTTTCTTTTGATAATTATTCAATGGTTTCAGATCTTAATTCAGAGATGACAATGTTCGACCATTGATTACCTGCAGTTAGGGAATAACTCTAGAGTAACACCGCTGGCATTCTCTCGTTTCCTGGTTAATTCAATGATGTTACTTAGACAACATTTGTAATAAATATTTACTGGAAAGTATTAGTTTGAGTCTTCCGGTTTAAACACTTACAGAACTCGTTCGGGAAATCTTAGAATGATGCCGTAATATTCCCCAGGTGAAAATCAGAGCTTTAATAAGCAGCATCAATGTCGATGAAGGACAATAAAGAGGTATGGGGCTAATGTGTCACCTTGCAGCACACCTGCTACCATGTCAAAGTTCTCTGTGTCTCCACCGGGGAGCGGACTTTTACTTTCGTGTTTTTATATGACTGCCACGTTTTTCTTGGGTAAGCCGTAGGCGAGTAGTATTTTCTCCATTATCCCTCTCTGTATGGATTCAAAGAACTTGGAGAAGTCGACGAATAATACAGTTAGCTCAAGGTATATTGCAATTACACCTTCAAGAATTCGATGGATAGTCAAAATTTGTTTTCGTTCTTCCGAAGTATCTTCTCAATTTTGGGTTCAATGCGGTTTGCGTTGTAGAGTCTTGTAAACTTTGGCCGCTATAGATTTAACGGTTATACCTCGGCAGTTGTTGACTAATCCGATATCGCTCTTCTTAGGTTAGGATGCATCCCTCTAACCATCTGTCTATTGCGTTTTGATTATATACGGCACTACAGTGTCGGAGTAGTATGTCCTCGAATTCCCTTGTTTTCCATACTTCTGGCCGTATTTCATCAAGCCATGCTGTTTTTCTATTTTTAATTTTTCTTAATACTGAGTCGAGTTCTTCTTGCGTAAACTGTCCTAGTTTGATGTCTAATAGTTTACAAATAATTCTCGTGAATAGTTCATGGTTAACATTCGGAGGGTTTCCGAGTAGATTCTCGAAATGTTGTTTCTGCTCACGTCATTTACCGTTTGCCATGATATCCTAGATTGTCTATAGACAACCGAGTCACTAATCTTATCGATCTGATTTAGTATGTATTCTGTTTGTTCTGTATTTATACGTTAGCTAATTACTTTTGTGCCTTTTTAAATTTCAGAGCACTGGTATTGGTTGAGTTCCTCCTATAGCATTTGGAAGCTGTTTTCACGTCTGCACGCTTTTTTCGTAATGTTATATACTCACATCATAAATATGCTTATATACACATATACATGTTCATGCAGCATAACAACGACAAAAAAAATAATTAAACAGACGCACAATGATAAAGACACAGGAACAAACGACGAACGCAGGAAGGAAGACGCAGGAAAGAAGACTTCTTTATAAAATATTTTACCTCACATCTTTATTTGTAAGTTTCGAAAGGGTTGTTCCAAGTTTGCGTGTGAGAGGGAGCTGGGAACCGAACATTACTGAAATATTTTGACCCCGAAGTTATGGCCGTCAGCGTTGTGTCTTTCTCGTTCTCCATGGTTGCTCAACCGGAGCACTGGCTTTCCTTACTACATCTCGTCTACCTCCTCAACTCTACTCGCCTGTCTCCACTGGCTCGTTGGAACCCAACTGACCGGAACTCAACTGTCTTCTGTTCAATTCGTCGGCCTTATATTACCTTTAAACTCCCACGCGGTGATATGGACACGCCTCCGCAACTCCTTCCGATATCTAGCGACCGGGATGTGTCACTTCCGCTTTCTTTGGAATGGCCTGTGTGATCGTCATCGAGCGGAAATAACTGTCATCCAGTTCAGAGGTCACTCTCTTCCGGTGCGTCAGTCTATGAGAGTATAATGGGATTTTTTTTTACCTCGTCCCATTTCATCAGCCAATTTCCGCCCACGCGATTTCCTCTCATAACTGCCATCAGAATGTGTCACTTCCTTCCGGTGCATTACCTTGAATGGCATTTTTGGCCTGGTCAACAGGTCAAAACACCACAATTATCCATTAATTATTTTTCAAAATTCCACATGTGGAATTTTCTTCAAGTTCGTCTCCGTCACCCTCACATATATTTTGCAGAATAATTTACAAGGGAAATAAATGGCTGAAAACACAAAAATAATCACTTGAAACACAGCAAATAAAATCTTACTTAGAAGGCGATCTTCTCTCTATGTAACGCTTGCCCGGCTAATTATTATCAAAATTTCTTTTAATATATTTGCGCGGTTGGCCATCTTGACATGTACGCATCAAGGTACAGTACGGATGCATGTTTTATCCTCTCAACACAACGGGCCCTCCCTAATTTCTTGAAGAAATTTCAAAACCCTAAAAGGGCCATACTCTGGTCCCATATCTTGGTCACAAACTTAGTGACCCTGGTCATTCCAGCAATACATTTCGCCTGGATTCCTCATGACCACACTCCAGTTCTTCGCTCAACAGGTTCCTAGCTGGAGTAACCGGAGAATTCCATAAACTATAACACAATACCTTCAAGGCCCAAAGCATTCCCCATAAATCCACAAAAATCATGGCCCAAAACAAAGTATCCCAATACATCCGAATATAACCTAATCTTACACGCATGCTGTAAACCACCTAAAATAGTCCACGCTAAATACTAATAAGCAATGTGTTACCCATTTTTTAAAATTAAGTTTCTGTTTCCATGCCCATTGGTTTGCAAGCCCTTGGGGAACATGCTTTAACTGATCAAGCCCTCGCTGGTTATCTTTTCAATTTAATCAGGAACCCTCGTGGCTACCAATATATAGGCACCTCACCTTTCCCAGATTCGTTTCATTTTGCCAAATCACGCACGAATCCAAAACACCACCGTGACTGAAAAACTCAGACATTATCCACAAAATTTTGGAGTAGGCCACGCCTTTTTTCTTTTATTCCATCATCGGAACTCCAAACTAAAAATAGAAGCCACCATTGGTCCTCAACAGCTTAATGGGCCGGCGAATTCTTCGATAGAATTGCTTTCTTTGCCGTCTACCCAACAACAATCTTTAACCAATTGGATGAATGTCTGTCCTATTCTCGCGTCAGCCACCGATTCCTCAAAACAGAAACCACCCCCAAAATATTTCCTATTCCACGAAAACCCCAAATTCTAAAAAAAAAATAAATAAATTTTAGAATCAATATAATTGCAAATATTAGTAAACCTAGAATAAAATCCTGTGTTAATGGTTTTCGTCAAATTTCATAATATGAACAGGAAAAAAAAATTCTAATGTCGCCTTTAAACTCAAGCTCAAAAATTTTTTCACTTTACAACAAGTCAAAACAATGTTACAATCACGGTTCACAAATGTTCAGTTTTCTTTCCTTCTTTTTTCAATCTATGTACTGTCTATTTAAAAAAAAATGTTCGTTCTTTTTTTTTTCATATGCTGCGTTCAACAATATTCAAGTTTCTTTTCTTTCTTTTTTCTCTATTTTTTTTAATCTTTATTGTCCTGTAGCTTTTTTTTTTCTTTTCATTTTTTTCTGTTTTCGTTTTTTTTCTTTCTTTCTTTTTTTTTTCGTTTCATAATAAATTGCTCATTCAATGTCTCTTTTTTTTAAAACCTTATATCTACATCTTTCTGTCCTTACCTTAATACTATAACTATAGATAGCTTCCCAGTTTATTCAATTTCGATCTATAGTACCATAAATTAAAGCTGATTTATAATAAAACTTTTTCAATAGCTTACGAGCGTTCTCCTTTTTTTCTTTTTTTTTCTTTGCGCAAAATATCCCGGGTGTTTTTTTTCTAAGCAACCTAAACTTTTATCAATTTCAGCCAACAATATTTCCCAATTCAAAATATTTCCTAATCCGAATCTGCGAATCTTCGCCACACCTGGTTCCGGCAAAATTCTGCGCATCTCTTAATCATATCCAAAACCCTGTTTCAAAATATCTTCCCCAATAACAATCTCAAAACTCCACTCCTGGGGGATCTCACAAAATACATGTCTGACGAGGCAGACACAGATAACATCTGTCTCTTAGTTACTCTGCCTCCTCGGCGAGACCATTTTCAATGAACACGGACCATGACAAGTCCAATAATTCGTATCAACAACTTCTACAACAAAAAAACGGGCCTGATTCTACCAGCGCCTAAAATATCGATTCCCCCAACTTCATAAATATCGAAAAAGTATATGCGCATTATTCAGACAAACCACCAATGTGCGAAATTCTTGGACAATCCCATTAATGCTCCCAAGATTCCATCTCTCGGATTAAAATTCTCATTTCCAATCCACAAGTTCCAAACATAAAAACCTTCCCAAAAAGTCTTAACTACAGATATGCAGGATTCCAGATCTTGGACTGAAATTCTAATTTTCAATCATCACTTGTCCGGACCACTGACAAGTTACTACAAATTTTTACTCACCAATTCCTATTTACTATAAAAAAATTCCATTCATAAAATTTATCATATTTACTATCAGTTTTTACTCACAAAGACCCTGTCTATGGTAACTTTCATTTATGACAATCTAGTTTTTTATTGCTGTCTATCAAAAAACGGACAGCAACTGTCCCAGTCCCCTTTTTTTCCTTCCTTTTTCCTCCCTCACTTCGATACAATATTACACATAGCAGTAATCTTGATTTTTATCTAGGGATCACACATTTAAAAAAAACATTATTTCTAGTTTTATGCTTCAAGAAAGGCCCTTGTAATTAAAACTAATGGACAGAGAGATAGAATTATATGAATGAGGGATGTACTTACTAATTTTCTTTTGTTGTCTTTTTTTATTCTCTTTTTCACTTTACTGTTTTTGTAGCTGGTCTATTCTTGTTTCTTGTTTTCTTTTTTTTTTTCTATTTTTTTTCTTTTTTTCCAGCACGTTGCCTTCCTCTTTTCTTTTTTTTTCTTTTCTTTCTTTCTTTTCACGTCAGTCTGTTCATCTGTTTGTTGATCGTTGGCTCTTGTTTTTTTTCTTTTTACTTCTTTCAATTCCAGCATTTTTCTTTGTCCTTTTCGTTATTTCGTGTTGTGATGCTTAAAACTGTCGTTTATGGTAACCTGGTTCATTCCGAGTCCTTGAAAAACTCTGCTGGCACAGGCACCAAATCGCACATGTTATATACTCACATAATAAATAAGCTTATATACACATATACATGTTCATGCAGCATCACAAAGACAAAAAAAAAATAATTAAACAGACGCACAATGATAAAGACACAGGAACAAACGACGAACGCAGGAAGGAAGACGCAGGAAAGAAGACTTCTTTATAAAATATTTTACCTCACATCTTTATTTGTAAGTTTCGAAAGGGTTGTTCCAAGTTTGCGTGTGAGAGGGAGCTGGGAACCGAACATTACTGAAATATTTTGACCCCGAAGTTATGGCCGTCAGCGTTGTGTCTTTCTCGTTCTCCATGGCTGCTCAACCGGAGCACTGGCTTTCCTTACTACATCTCGTCTACCTCCTCAACTCTACTCGCCTGTCTCCACTGGCTCGTTGAACCCAACTGACCGGAACTCAACTTTCCTCTGTTCAATTCGTCGGCCTTATATTACCTTTAAACTCCCACGCGGTGATATGGACACGCCTCCGCAACTCCTTCCGATATCTAGCGACCGGGATGTGTCACTTCCGCTTTCTTTGGAATGGCCTGTGTGATCGTCATCGAGCGGAAATAACTGTCATCCAGTTCAGAGGTCACTCTCCTCCGGTGCGTCAGTCTATGAGAGTATAATGGGATTTGTTTTTTACCTCGTCCCATTTCATCAGCCAATTTCCGCCCACGCGATTTCCTCTCATAACTGCCATCAGAATGTGTCACTTCCTTCCGGTGCATTACCTTGAATGGCATTTTTGGCTGGGTCAACAGGTCAAGGCATAACAGTAATCACTAGTGTCTCCCATGGGACTCTAGATTTAGCTCTTCGTTTAATTGGTATGCATTTTGCTTCTGCTTAGATGTGGGCATTGACGATCTTCTCATATTCGTCATTTCGAGTATGTGTTTCTGTCTTTTCCCGTAGTGCATCGAATTCGTTTCTTAGGGATAACGTATATCTATCTCTAATATCCCTGTTATTAAGAAGGAACCAGTCATAGTGTACAGTGATTGCTGTTCGGGCCGCATTCCTTCGTAGGCTCAGTCGTATATTTACCGTGACAATTCTGTGATCGGAAGACACACCCAAGAAAAAGGAATACGCCGCGTAATTCAATGCGCTATTATTCCATTTCTTATTAATAAAAACGTTGTATATATGTGCTTTAGTATTATTTGCGTAGGTGTGGGTCCATAGTTTTCCGTTTCATTTCTGAAATGTTGTATTGAGGCATGTTAATTTATTTTCGAACGTGAAATCTATTTGATGTTCCCCATTTCTGCTGGACCAGTTGTGTATGCTGAATTTGTGATTTACGCTTTTTTTCCAATTTGGGCATTCATGTTTCCACCAATGACGAGAACCTTGTATTTCGGGATGCTATGAACAAGGGAGGGTCGCTCAATATAGAAGGTGATGAGGTCAGTTTTTTCACTAACATTCGTAGGACCGTAGGAGGAGATGATTGTTGCCCTGGGTTGCCATTAAGAGTAGCTACCATCATCCTTAGTTGAATTTTCTCGATGCTATTTAGTGATTTTCGGGCCCGTGGTCCAATAAGCATACCTATACCTCCTATCGTAGCATTAACAGAGTTTTTCCATGCAGATGCAGTGGCTAAAATCGACTCATTGTCATTATTGTAATATTTAATATCCTTGCTATGAGTGTATCAGTGTTTTGGCATGCATATCATGTCTATGTTATGATCTATCTCCGATCCTGTCAATTCCGGTAGTTGTCCTATTCTATTTTAAGTTCTAAAGTTGAATGTTGCTATTTGTATTGTGCGTTTGCATTTTAGAAATTTTTTGTAGCTGATTTTTCAAACACTTGGACCAGGGCTTCAACCTCAGTAGGACACGCGAATAGTGATGTGGTTTGGACAGGTGGTTTGAGTGCGGGTCATGGTAATTTTATGAAGGCTGTTTTCTATAGAAACCACCATTATAGATGAGCAGCAGTAATTCCCCGATCGATCTATTTGATCCTGACGGTGAACTGAAGGAATCATTCGTCCAGGTCCTCGTTAGGCATGGCGTTGAACTGTCAGAGCGTTTGTCCGCTCATCTTTATGTCCATCATGCTGCTTCCCATGGCTTTTGAATCTTTTTTTCTTTTTTTTCTCTCTTCTTCCCCCTTCTGCCTGTATTAAGCTTTAACGCAGTTAAAGTCCACAATTGCTTTCTTTTAAGATTTTAAATTTCATCAGAGCTTTAATAAACAGCATCAATGGCGTAATATTCCCCAGGTATAAATCAGAGCTTTAATAAACATCACGCAGAAGCTTTTCGAAAGCGTAATATGTTTGAATGATGGTTGTACAAAGTATTTACAACTTCTTACACCAACTCAACAATTTTCAAGCTGGATTTTTTCTTATTTAAAAATTGTCATTGCGTGCTGGATAACACTAAACGTGTTGAAGCATATTTCTTTACGATCAAAGAATTAATTTCATTACGGACTTTTGTCCTCATCTTGGTAGTTTTTGTTGTTTTTCTCAATATGTTTCGGCCAAATTTCACCTCTGGCCGTCTTCAGGTGATTAACCGCAACCCTTTCTATAGTTGTGGTTACAAGACACAGCATTCCTATCCGAGGTCGCGGTTAATCACCTGAAGAATTCCAGATGTGAAATTTGGTCGAAACGTAGTGAGAAAAACAATAAAAATAACCAACATAAGGGCAAAAGTCCGCAATAAAATTAATACTCAGATTAAGAAGCCTCATCTCAATAAGGATTCCCAATAAAGACACTTTACGATCAAGTTCTTCAAAAAAAGATTTCCTGAAAGCGACGCTTGTGGTATTATGGTTAATGTCATAAGAAATGAACACGTCGACCTAAACGAGGCTGTTTCCATTTTACAAAGAGCTACATTGATGGCAATCATTCCGATGAAGTTTCAAGTGATCAACCAAAAGGGACATACTCAGATTATATGCACCTTTACACGCAGCTTTCAACTTCTAAAATGAACTGCGGATATGTGGAGCCCATATACAGGTGATCTTCTTCATATTTAATTCATATATGTGACTTAAATTTTAATTCCTGTTTGTGACTTAATAGCTATTGATCCTAAAACTTAATTCGGCTTTTATAAAACGTAATTTTCACAATTATCTTTTACAGTACTTGATTTTGGCCAAATCATTTTGTGTCGAAAATTGTGAGACACACAGTACATAAAGAGTCGGTATCTAAATAAACATTTTTTCATTCATAACGTTATCATTTTCATATCCCTACTTGAATGGCAATTAAACATTTAGTTTCGAGAATGTCCAAGATATAATTTGGTGAATGAACCCAATTTCCACTCTACCAGAAAAACCCGGTGGGGTTTACGTTTAGAACACTCTATCTCTATCTCTCTCTCATGCACACAGAGAGTCACACTCATACATACATACATACACACACACATACATCCACACCCGCATACACACACACACACACACACACACACACATATATATATATATATATATATATATATATATATATATACATCACTCAAATATTCGGATACAACGCTCTGACATTCTTTTTAGTAATGAAGCAATAATTTACTGAAGTAAGATTTGAATTAATTGACTCGATTGGATGTATATTGAACGAGATTGGAATTTCCGTGAAATTCACGCTCGACGTCAGCGTGAAAAATCTTAAAAAGGAATCGTTAATTTAATTATGCGAATTTTAATCATAAGATATTATTTTAAGAGAATTAAGATTTAAAAGTCGGAATTTAATTCAGCACAATTCAAATTCAAGCGAATATTTCTAAGCTGGAGATCCATACCTGTTATCAACATTGAAACCATTTGTATTGAGATGACTCATAATTTTTTGACGTGATATCATTCCACAATCATATCTAAGAAGCATATTCTATTTCTTTGTGGCGTGATAACGATTACATAATATTTCTCAATATTTATTAGTCATATCGAGTGCCATCCAAACTTTTATAGAAGTGTGTAATAAATAATGTAAAACATGTAACACTATAAGCTCTTAGGCATTTCGGATCAAATAATACATTTGCATATTTGCGCAAAAGTATTCTAATGAGTATATATGCTTGTCAGCTTAGTTGTAAATACGTGTGTGTGTGTGTGTGCGGTGTGTGTGTGTGTGTGTGTGTGTGTGTGTGTGTGTGTGTGTGTGTGTGTGTGTGTGTGTGTGTGCGGGGGTGTGTGTGCTTATATATTCGTGCATAATAGTATGGAAAGGATGGTTAAAAAATAGGTTTGGCAAATTCAAAATAAAAAGAAAAATGTTTTCTAAATATTTATGTAGATAAAGAATGATTTCTTAATGGATTATTTTCGTTGCTCCTGATAGATTGAAGTTTTTGTTGTTAGTACGGTCAAGTAAATGTTTTTAATACTGAGTTTCATTTTTTTTCTTTCTGTTTTTGTCCTGGCAATCTTACACTATATATTCAGCTGAACCATTGAGTGTCCGGAAGAGCTCGAGTCGAGGACAAAGATCGTAGTAGTCGGTCATAGTATACTAAGAAAGAAGCCTGATTGGCTGAGCTGGGGCCCTTCTCCCCATCTGTCCCCAATAGGTATGGTCTGCTTAACTTAGGCCTATAATAATAATATCTTAAAACCTGTTTTAAAAAACGAATGCATTTGTTTCAAAATTATTAATCATCAATAAATCTTTATTTTCAAGTATGAATCACGATTATGTTAGTGATTGTGATTTAGCACCGCCAACTCATTTAATGGCAGAGGGACGGATATTCCTTACTGGTTATCGGATTTACAAAATCTAGCATTTCTTCATAATATATATATATATATATATATATATATATATATATATATATATATATATATATATATATGTGTGTGTGTGTGTGTGCGCGCAATTTCTATTTGCATTTATCTTTTTAGACTCGGATAATTGAGACTTTCTGGTTTTATGGACTTTTCATTTGCTTGATCTCTTGGTAATTTTAGAATATGATTATTGATATTTATCATATCCTATTTTGGTGTTGGATATCGAGAATAAGTTAAAATTGAGTTGATAATCCCACTATTGGTGGGATCCTAATATACCCGCTTTTATCTTCTTCCCTTTCTCATAACACTTTTATATTTAGAAATTATATTTAAAAAAAAAAACTTTAAGGATTTTGTATGCTCATTGTATTTACGATTCAGAAGTTGTCGACACTTTCCACTGGAGATCAGGTGACAGCAAAAACATTTCTCTCAGCAAAGATAATAAAGACTTTACTCGTCACGACAACAATTATTCAAGCAACTGTTAACTTCGTATTCTAAAATTATTTTATACTTTCTCATTAGCCATACAGTATAAAAATGTTGTATTAAAAATGCTGTTGAATGGATAATCTCTGCTTGTCCATTGATGTCGAAGTCTTTTAGTTCCTTTACCAATCTTTTTGGAGATTGCTGCAAGTTCACCATTTACAATTTCTATCACCGTAACCCTCATGTTCCATATGTTTTTTTTTTCTTTAGTTTTTTTGCAAAGTCTAGGTATTTATCTCTATTTTGGTTTATCAAAAAATTATTTAGTGATCTGCCCTGATTGCAAAGTCCAATATTCGGCAGGTTATTTTGTTTGTTAGTGCACTACGTCTGGTTGTCTGGCCAAGATAATCTGATGCATTTGTGTTTCAACTCCTCAGATAAGTTTGCGCGTCTCATTCTCTCGAACAAATTCCTGCTTGTGCATGTACCATTTTTTCTTAGGGGGAAATTTTGATTTTTTCCACAATTCCCTGGGAATCAACTTTCCATCTAATCATGTCTAGTCTTACACACTTTTTTCCGCTAATTTGCTATATTCGCTAATTATGTGATTGATCTGTCCCCACCAGATTTATTATTTCGTTGCGTCTCATCAATTTCTTCATTAATATAGTAGGTCATTATGATGCTCTTTTGTGCTGCTATTAGAAAAGATTTAATTTTTCACTTAAGGTTTCGGGACAATATCGTAAGCCTTTTTGTAATCAATCTTTGCCATTGCTACATCTTTTAGTCACGTTGTTCTCTTATTGAGTATGTGTTGTTCAGTATATATAGTAGATCACCTTATCCACTTGTTCCCATGGGGCATGCTTTCTCTTCTTCGGAAAACAGTCCGCAACTAATTAGCGAGTAATAAATCTCTTCTCTAATCTAAGTTGAAAGTATTTTGCACATCATCAGAAAGCAGCTTGTCGGTCTAGATTTGTTAGGGGTGGTTCCTTTTTAAAGTTTTTTTTTTTTAGATAAGTGTGGTTTTTACTTTAATCGCCCATTCAGGTATCTTTGCTTCTTCTCAGCATCTGGTCAGTTCAAGATACCGTTTGTCGTGGATTTACGTAAATTTGCAAATCAGATCTATGTATGCCATCAGGAAGTGTCGTTTTGCCATTCGATATTTTCGAATGTTGTTCTAAGCAATTCTATGTGTACAATCGCCCCAGGGCCTTCTTCGAGTCATTTTGATTTATTCTCCATGTGATTTATACATTCGGCATTTCTATTATATTCTTTCTATCATTGTATTTTGCACTCAATTGTGAGGGAAGATTGTTATTTGGAGACTTTCGATGAAGTGACTCCGCAGGCTAATGAATATGCATATTTGCACGCACGCACACGTTCTAAGAAAAATGTCAATACGGCATACATATAGAATAAATATAAGGGGAGATCATCATTAGTCAGTAGTTGTCCAGTAGTTCTGTCGTTCAGTCGACAGCAAGCCAACAACAATCAATATTGCCAACCTCAGGTAATTCAACATGGCGTCGCCGATAGGATTCGATATTATTGAAGACCCCACACAACCGCAAACGACTAAAGAAGCTACGTCGTACACACATTTGATGCAGTAACAAATTGAACTTGAAAGGGAGAACATCGAGCTTCGTAAAGAATGAATTTACAACCAGCCCGGATGAAACATCAATGTACAGAAGCCTGAAAGGCCAACAAAATCACTTGACTCTTCCTACGGTGACTGAAGGGTAATTATGGATAAAAGGGCCGATACAAGGAAAAATGACTGCTAACAAACGCAGCCGTAATCCGGAATGAGCTTACAACTGCCTGTAACCCAGTATTAAATAGGCTATTATTTCACTTGCTGGGAGCCGAGACAATAAACTCTGCTACAGAAGAGCATTTGTTGCATCACATAAGGCTTTTTGCGATTAGAGGTCTATCGACAGAATAAGCATTCGATGAGATTGATAACGAATTTCTTGGCTTAGCTGCGGGCCCTAACAAGATTTTTTTGCGAATTTACTGTCACATGCACCAATGAACCAGAGAGTAGTCGGCATAAAGACAACTCCAGCGACAAACTGGTTGAAAAAATGATGGCAGGACTCGTTAACGTGAAAATTTTGGCAAAAACTGCAATCCACAAAACGATGCAAAAAAACGTTCGACGGGCAAGTCAGCCTAGAAATGATCCACATGAAAAACCTATCATTTCAGTAGTATCATGGACAACACCACGACTGACTACGTGCTGAGGTCAGACCACAAGAAGCATCCTCGGAAAGCCAGAGTCCCATCGACCCCACAATACGTCAAGCCCTGCTGAGGGAGCGGAAAGTATTCACATCCCTACGAATCGAGGAACCAAGATGACTCTGTTGCAACTAGTATGGCATGTTTTAATTGTGGGATAATCAGGATCATCAAAAGGGTATGTCAAAAACCAAAAGAGGGATCTGTCAACAAGAGAGAGGCAAGCATGAGGGAGGATTACTGTACACTCACAACTAGCGAATGCACAGATGGTCCCTGGAGAATGACCGGTCAATCCGGGAAAATGAACCGGAGGGGTAAATCCAACACCGAATCAGACTATAC
>OY757917.1:114000068-114075068 GCA_963585895.1 Sepioteuthis lessoniana | reverse complement strand
AGGTGTTAATGAGTCCAATTTCATTCGCAGATTTTTCAAAGACAATTAAGAAGAAATCTTTCAATGATTTCTGTATGAAGCTGATACTTGTTTCGAATTTCAGGTGAATATATAATGGGAAGTTAAAACGCATGATTCATAAATAGTGAGTTCTGTATTGTTTTTAATATCATTATCTGCAAACGACCGAATCTTCAGCTTTCCAAAGGAACTTTCTCAATCGATTGATGTAACATTGAATCAAGTGAACAGTCTCTTGCAAGCAGGTTGCTTAAGTAAACAAGTGGGTTAACATGAACGTGTACACGCAGACACACAATTTGTGTGTAAGTGCGCACGTATTAGTACATGCACGTTTTTATGCGTATATATATGCGCGTGTGTGTATATGTATACGAGATTTACTGAAAAGAATCTACACAGAAATGTTTGAAATTTTGTAACTTGGAATTTAAATGATTCAAAGTTGGTTTTGTTTAAGGGTATATTAAGAGTATTAACACCCACACAAAAAAGTTGTGAACATGAGTGTGTGCGGAAGAATGTGTGTGTGTGTGTCTGTGTGTGTGTGTCTGTGTGTGTGTGTGTGTGTGTGTGTGCACAGCCTGATAGCATCATTTAATGTGTTATTTACAGCAAATATTTGATTAATTTAGATTAGAATGATAAACATTCCCAAAGTTTTATTGCCATCATTTAACAAAAAATTTTTATGTGAATAATATTTGGTTTGTTGATATCGACTTTCAAGTATTCCCATCTACAAATATTAATTTATATACAATGATATGGTTTATAGTACAAATCTCTATTTGATAATATTTATCTATTGATTTCAACTACCAAAGAATTGTCCTTAGTTAACAATAATATTTTCAGTGGTATCTTATATTAAAATCTATATGAGGCATAAAATAAATCCTACTAGATAGTATTACTCTGGGACGGTGTGGAACTGGGAGTAATGGCAAGAAAAAAGGTAATTTACTCTAAGAGATCCCGAACTGCCGATTCATTAGTAGAGTTAGTGCCATAATCAGGAAAGTAAAAATAGATTAAATCGGCTAAGCAACTTAATAACATGGGGATGCCGAGAAATGTTGATAGCATTATACACGAATCAATGCAAAGCAAAACCAAAATAGATTAGATCCAATCGTTGATCATTTGTATGAAATGGATTCGGTAAAAAAAAACGAGTTTGTACGAATGCAAAATGACTCGTACACATCAGGTAAAGCTCTGTGTGACATTTTCCTGTACTGGATTAATAAAATCTTTAAACTAACATTTCATTCCTATTCCAGTTTTTTTTTTTTTTTGCAAAACATATTTTTACTTCAGACACTTTTGAGTATGTCTACTATATATATTTATATATATATATATATACATAGGGAGAGAGAGAGAGAGAGAGAGAGAGAGAGAGGGAGAGAGAGTAAATACAAAAAAAATGTTAAGTGTCACTTCATATAATTCATGAATGGTTCAAGACATTAAATTTAACTCTGTTTAACTCTAATAAAAGCAAAGAATATTATTTATGGAAATTGTCGGTAACAGCCGAACTAACTCCACAAATTGAATTTCTCGGATGTTTTTTTTATCGTTTTGTCAAGTTCGATCCGTGTATAAGTGTCCGTGTTTGTAAACAATATTCATTACAAAGTACATACACTTTCTTTCTTCAGTTTTTTTTTCAAGTGAACACACACACACACACACACACACACACACACACACAACGCACCACATATAAGTGGTCACTTAGTGTGAGTTCATTTAAGAAAAGGTAGAAATTCTTTTGATTTGAACTTAATTCATGATTATTTCTTAACAACAAGGAATAGTTCATCTTCTATTCACAAAATTATCAACATTGTCTATGTAACACTTTTTTTTCACCAGTGTTTAAGTTCAATTCTAAACTCTTTCATTTATATAAAATGAACTTTTTTTTTATCCCAAGGATTCCGCAAAGTTTAGTTGGAATAATGTTCTATTGATTTTCCTTAACAATAGTTGTTTCATAACAATGCACTTAGACAAATTAATTCAATTGCTATTCAATCATTACCTAGTTAATTTGAATATGTCCACCATTTCATTAAAATCAATCTTGATTATTTTTATTAGTAGCGAAGTAGATATCAATTGAGGTTAACTGAGTATCTTATGTTTCCTTTGATATCAGACGTCGATGTTTTGATTCATCCGGGCTCAAACGCCGTCCGATTGAAATGTAGAGAATGCGATGTCAATTCCATCCCTTGAGTAGAGGTTCACATCATTAAAATATTCTCCTAATATAACACACACTCTAACTTTTTACATCGTGACTTCAGTTACTTGGTATTTGATAGAATCTAGAAAACACCAATTACCTACTATGATTGCCCTGTTGTCTGGGACTGTAGAATACACAAAGTGTATCTCTGCAGAACGGTTAGACACCCGCCCAGCGCAATGAGTGTCCTGATGTGACAATAAACAATCTGATGGTTAGGTTCCAGTATTGCTGGAGCTTTGAGGAATGCAGAGGACGCTTTCACTACCATCGCTCTCAGTTCCTTTCTGGCGCGGAGTGATAGGGTCCTATCTATGGGTAAAAAAGAACTTAACAGTGGTTTCGAGAGTTTACTGTTTTCGCATTCAAACTGCGTATTTATGCTAAACTGAATTGTTTAAAATAGAACAGTTTTGACATTTAAACTTTTTGCTTACGCTAAACTGAATTATCTTTTATAAAACCGTCGATAAATTTTACTCTAATTTAGCCTGGCCTGGATTGGTAGCACCTGATTTGGTCCGATGTATGGGTCAAATAGAACTAAACTAACTGCATACATATGCTAAACTGAATTACTTGAAATTGAACTGTTTTTAATATTGAAACTTTACTTACACTAACTAAATTGTTTGAAATATAAGTGCTTTGACATTTGACTGTGTGTGGGCGAAAACTATACTCATACTAAACCGAACAGCTTGAAATAGAACTGTTTCACTAAAATGAATGGCTTGAAATAGAGTTGTTTCTGTACTCCTATTAAACTATATTGTGTGGAATAGCAATGATTATCAATATAAAAATGGATTTGGCGTTAAAAACCTAAAAAATCTGATATGCCATAAAGGCCAAACAAGCAACCAGCCTACTCTAATAATGTGATACATATCTAGCCATAGAATATTTCTTAGGTACATTTGTTTTTATATGCAAGGGATCTTTCCTCTGTTGCTGATTTACACACAAATTAACACATTTGTTAATTTTTACGTTATGTAAATACGTGTACTGTTATTATATACAAAGAAGTTAGGGAATCACATTTATTTTACATTCATATGTAATATTTTTCTTAATATTTCTTTTTGCACTCGCTTCTATCAAATACGAATAATTATTGAAGATGGGACCTTAATTGATACTGCACAAGTGAGTCATAGAGGTGTTGCATATTGACCCCGGCCGAGCTGTCAAAATAGGAAATGCACCTGTGTAAATAACAGGTGCATCCGGTCGAGGAATATCAGAATATAACCTTGACCATGGACGGGCTGAATGAATGCGATTTGTGACGTCCACAAGAAGAAGGTGGACGACGAACTGTTATATAACTCGGTGCACAGAAAATTCAATCAGTTAGAGATAAGATGCGGTAGAGAGAACCAGCACCCAGAGAGGCTGGGCCCCCAGGCCCCCAGTTGAGCAGCCCAGGAGAACGCGAAAGAAACGCTGTTGTGGCCATAAGAGTAGGGGTCAATATGTTGCAGTTCTGTTCGGTTCCAGTCACAGTAAAACCTTTAGTAACCCTTTCGAATCCTTTCAAACAAAGTGAGAGGTACATTTTTCAAAAGAACTGTATCGCTCGTCTTTATTGTGTCGTTGTTATGATCCTGCATGCATATTTGTTTGTATAGTTCGTCATGGCTATACAACAGAGGGTCAGGGAGTAATGGCAACGAAAACATTCTCTACGCTCGCCATATTTCCTGATTTAGAGACAAAGCATCAAATATACTTTATTCTTATACTTTTGGCACCCCTTAAACGGTGTCTCCACCTTTAGCAAATTCTGAGGCCCGCCGACAGATCTTTCTTCCGTTCAAACAATATAGAGTGGCTTTTAATATTCTATTTCTAGGAGTCAAAGTAAAATCTGTTTTCCGTATTTCGTAAAAAGTTTATATTTTGTTGGACCAAGAAATACGTGATATTTTTCTGAAATACAAAATAGGTTTTTAAAATTTGGTAAAATAAAAATTATTCATTTAAGAATACATAAATATAATGCAACTTTTGTCTCCCAAGGTTTTGCTTAAATCAAAATTATTTTAAAGAAATATATTTGTTTATTAAACATCAGCTGCTTGTACCACCTATTTTCGTTTCATCTCGTCTCTTCTTTTCAGCAACTCAATGGATTAGACTTGAGTGATCAATAAGAAGATAAAACCATTGGATTAGGCAAATCCCGGTCAAATCAGAGTAAAATTTCTTCGTTAACCCTTTATTAAGAGACAAGACAGCCCTTATGCTTGAATTGTTGGCAAAGTCAAAATCATCAGCCCCCCCCCTCTCTCTCTCTCTCTCTCTCTCTCTCTCTCTCTCTCTCTCTCTCTCTCTCTCTTATTTAATCCTCATACTTTCGTCTGTTCGACTCTTTCGTTAGCAGAGATCAGCGAACCGCGGCCGCATATTCAATACGAATAGGTTGGGATTAGCGATTCCTCCCTGTCACTAGTGATTAATCCATTATTAATCTGATCTGAGATTAAACGTTTTCGCTATAACCATTTGTAATGCATGGTGATTAGTGTGGTCTTTGCTATAATTAGTGACTAGGGAGGAAAGCATGTCAGTCTGCTGTCATCGAAGGCTTTCAATTTTGCAAATTGTCCATATTCAAGAACAGAAATGCGTTTCTATCCAATACGTGTTTATTTTATGTCCAAAACACTATAAATAATTAGTATTTCCATTATTTAAATTATATTAACTAAATATAGTATGATCACTTTTTTACTTTTCTGTTTGAAAGTCCCTGTTGGAACTTTGTTTAACAGTTATTTTTCGGGCTTGACTAGTTAATTAAGATTGGAATGGAATTGATGAATTGTTCTGTGATAACCTGTGAATAGCAGTCCACAAGTTTCTTAGACTTACGTAGATAAAATATTGCTGCTGAGGTATGTAAACTAATTTTAGGGATCGTCTTCTTAAATATAAGATAACTCCTTCACACTTAAAATTCGTAGAAGTCAATGACTCATGCTAATCATTCAAGGATGTTCAACAGGGATTCTCGACTTGGGTAAATGGATTTGAAAGAAGCACTTGATCCTATTCCTAGTTTGTGGTGTCACTTTCTGGAGGATGTGGTCGTCTTCTTGCCTTTTTAGTGTTAAACAATTTCCTTTCATATGATCTTTCGTCGTTGGGAGTATGAATGAATCCAACATAGTTTATAAACACTACGGCACTATTGTATTTCCTTGCAAAACTCAAGTGACAATGACGAAGACGTCATTATAGAATCAAATGTCTTGGAGAAATCTACACACAATGATGTTGTCTTGAGATATTTAGCACGTACTCATTCGATGTTTCCACGGATGGTTAGAATTTGAGAGGGTGTGGATTATTTTCTCCGAAAACCTCATTGATTTTTCTAAGGATTTTCTCGATTTCAGTTTGGATACCTTTGTGAAGTAAACTCTATCAGCTATAACAGTATGAGTTAAACAACTGTAGTTTTTAGTGATTCCGAGGTCAACTTTCTACAGGGATCTAAGGATGAGTATTTTGTTCATTTTTTCTATAGTGTTTAATTTAAATCCAATAATGCATTATCGGTGAATTATTTTATCAAATTTCCTCTGTTTCCATACCACCGGAGGCATTTCTTTCGAGGTCTGTAGCTTTTCTGGATTTAGTTTTTCCCAGTTTTGCGGCAAATTATTCCCCCGTTAACTGACCTTGTTTGACGTCAAGTTGTCTTTTACATATTTTGATAGTTTTCTCTGTTAATTCTTCAGTGTCTCCGAAAGGATTCTAAGGATGTTGTTTCCCGTTCTAAGGTCTCTCTTCTTGGCTGATAGGTTTTACTCTGTTGAGCTCTTTATTCTGCTCATTTAATTTTCCACCTGCCATGCTAATTGTGATTATATATATATATATATATATATATATGTGTGTGTGTGTGTGTGTGTGTGTGTGTGTGTGTGTGTGTGTGTGTGTGTGTGTGTGTATTTGGTTTCTTTATTGAATGGCATTAAAAACTTTGTTGGTTCTTTAATTCCGAATCCATCCATGGTGAAGGACACTAGCTGGTGATGATAAAGGAGTCAATACCCACCAGTATTATTATTCTGAATATGAATGCAAAAGCGTGAATGGAGCTCAAACTCGCTTCCAATGATGTCGCTTGTATATATGTATGTATATTTTAATGTAAGAGTCACATCCATTATATATATATATATATATATATATATATATATATATATGTATATATATATATATTCGAGGGGCATACGATAAGTTTCCAGACTTTTTTCGTATGGGCATGGAAAATTGTCGTAGAATCTTGAAAATTCAATATGCTATTGCTAGACATCTTATAAGATGACTGATTTCAGGTTCAAATGAACAGTTAGAGCAGCCATTGGAATACACCCTATTAAAACCTGATTGTCACAGCTGGTGAATTTCAAAAATGCAATCTGACACTTTAGAAGAACGATATGTAATAAAATCCCGTTTTAAACTTGGTAAAATGCCACAGAAACGTGTGGAAAGCTTCAGACTGCTTTTGGAGCATCTTGCATGAATCGAGCATCAGTTTTTGAGGGGCATAAGAGATTCAAGGAAGTCAGGGAATCTGGGAGGGATGATGAGAGGTGTGGGAGGAGTAAGGAAGTCAATACAGCAGTGTTGATTGGCCAAAGGGTTCGGGGTTAGGGTTAAGGTTACTATGTTGAGGTTTTAAGGGAGTTCAGGAAGAGATTCCTAGAGAAGAGGCTAGCACTCTTGAAATCGGATCAGTGACATTTCCTCCAATACAAAACACCAGTCCACAACTCCATCTTTGTCACAGACTATTAGACCAAAATGAACATCAAGATAGTTCATCATCCTCCCTATAGTCCAGACCTTGCTCCCTGTGACTTTTGCTTATTTGTTACGGTCAGAGGTTGTCGTTATGAGAGAATTGAGGAGATGAAAGAGGCTGTGACGTAGGTCATTGACATGCTCACACAATAGGACTTCCATGGGGCCTTCCATTAGTTGTTGGAACGTTAAAGTGCATTGCAGCCGCAGGAGATTGCTTCGAAGGGGACTAGAGTTTTATCTGTGTTTTATCAATAAAAGTGCCCAAATAAAAAAAAGTGGTGATTTCATTATCAAATTTCTCTACACTCCCATTGAGATTGCGGTGATTTCAGGTTATATCAAATTTCTTTACTTACACCAGCTTATTAATTAAGCAATTGCAAAATTTGACGCAACGTTAATTTTTAAACGGAGTGAAGCTCTTTTGAATTCATATTCCTCTTCTGTTAAAGTGGTGGCTAAATCAGTTATAAGTAATCCAGTCTACCAGATAATTTCTCCCTGGTTGGATTTTATAAGATGGGTCCATGCCTTTCCTAAAAGAATTAGGTGAAAGTAAAACTGAAGCAGCCTCGTCCTGGATTCGAACTTAATTCATTGATTCCATTCTCTTCAGCAATAAACACGCCGACATCAAAAATGCAAGACTTCACCCATTAAAAAGGATTATGTCCTGGGTATCCTAATAAACTCAATCTGATAATGAGACTCTACTTTCGGTTCTCTAGAGAGCTGGAAGTACCTCTATTTTGTTGTTAACTTCAACCTGACCCGGAGTGGAAATATCTGTTATGGTCAAATCTATGAGACTAATAAAAAGATTCATATTCGACAGGGCATCGAGCAAAAAAAAAAAAAACCCTAGTAAATAAATACGTGAAAAATGTTTATATGAACGGAAATGAACGTAATAAATAACCCAAGACGTATTGGCATACCATAAAAATCAATCGATCGACCAATCCACAAATGTAATACTAAACAATTTCATTTTCATTCTCTGTGTTAGAACTCAAAAGTCGAAGAAACTATAATTATAAGAAATTGGTATTTATCGCTGTATGTTTATGGATTTATTATTTTATTTATTTACGAACAATCTTTAACTGGAAAATAACTTGTTTTAGAGTTACTTTTTACAAGAAAATGTAGAATTTTCAGCTCCACTTGGATTTACTCTTAAACTAAAACCAACTCCTATTCTGAGAATTGATTTTTATTAAGGCTAACTGAAAATTTGGCCACTGAGTTAAAAACCAGGAAACATAGGCTCCCTTCATCGACTTGTCTACGTCGTGGTGCCTAAGAATGCAATGGTCCATTCAATCTGACACCGACTAGAATCTATATTTGACACGGGCAACGACGGTAGCTTTACAGCAATCCTCGTGGGAGGCAAGTCAACGTGAGTCAGAAATATTCCGACTTTGTTTGATCGGAAGTAAATTGTGAAAGTTTCTCTTCGCCTCACAAATTTCATGATTTGCGAGTAGACTATTTCCCTTATTGACAAAAATTACTTTGAATTGGCTTCAGCTATAGACTGAAACCAATATACCAATAGTGTGTATGTGTGTGTGTGTGTGTGTGTGTGTGTGTGTGTGTGTTTTCTTCTTCCCCGGAAAGTATAAAGTAATTTTAAATATTTCTTGGTCTGGGGGGGGGGGCTTTTATGGAACTTGAAAACCAAATTGAAATAAAATTACCAAGCAAGTTGCCGGCGTTCTGACTAAATTTGACTTTAATGACACTAAACCGATTACTTAGAGAGTTCGTAAGTATTATGTTTTTTTATCGATGCTGTGATTTAAGTTTTCTAAACAAAGTCTATTTTTGAGTATTTATTGTCAATTTTTCACCGAATAGTCTCAGACGATAATTAGTGCTATAAAAGATAAATTCACATAAAAATGTTTATATTTTCTCATCAAGTAAATAAATTTCTGGGAAACGATTCATTAATTTTATAAATTTTGAAGCAAATACTCCTATCTATCTATCTATCTATCTATCTATCTATCTATCTAAGAGTATATATATATATATATATATATATATATATATATATATATATATATATATATATATATATATATATATAATGAAATAATCTTCATAAAGAATATATTTCCGTAAAGCAAAGAAGTGCTCAAATACGAACCAGTTGAGTAGGATAAAACCTAAAATAAATAACCTGTTTTCTTACCTCTTCTTTCCTGTCTATGAGTTTTATGTATTTGTAAACAGCAACGTTAAGTCATTACTTATCGCAGTGCCAGCCGCTCACGGACTGGAATTTTTTAAAAGCCCCAACTTGTGCATTTGACACATTCTAGTACAGATCACTATCAGAGTTTTCTTTCTAATTTCCTGAAAAGAAGACCATCTTTCAGAAACCAAGTTTAGAAAACAGTCAAAGCTTAAACTGAAAAGAATAAACGAATTATAAACACACATCTCAATGCAAAACATGACAGAATTAAAGTAACTTATCTATACAGGAGCGAATTTAGTATGTAGTAACAACAGTGTTCCCCTAAAGGATACGAACATAAATTCAAAACCTGGATGGGAAGATTAAATTGGAGACACTTATAAGAATTCTACGACAACAAGCAAAAATGATAAGACAGAGGAGAAACAATGGAAAATGTTGGGACGAAAAGAGAAAAGCAACCCAACAATTAAAACAAACGATATATCTCGGGGAAAAATGTCAGCAAAAGAAGGAAGACTAAAAAGATATCTTGACAGAATCAAACAATATAGACAAAATAAGACATTCCAAAGTAATGAAAGAATATTTTACCTGCAAATAAGAGAGTACTCGAAGATATACGAACAACCGGGTGACATGGAAGCAAAACAGTTGTGTACAAAATATGAAAACAAACAGGATATAAAAAGAAAAGTCGAATGGATAAACAACACGGAAAACTTCTTAGAAGTTCTCAAAGAAGGTCATAAAGACGAAAAAACATGTCGATTCACTCGGTGCAACGCTCAAAAACATACTAAATTGGAAAATACCACGTCATGATTGCATAGATGGAAACTGGTTTAAAAATTCACTTCTATCCATGACAGACAGGCTAACGATAATGAATAGATGCTCAAAAGAAACAGACATACTCGTATGGATGACTTAAGGAAAAACAAACTTGATCCAAGTCGTCCTCCCAAAAGCAGCCACCTCAAACAATTACAGGCTCATAACGTGCCTTCTGATGATAAGGAAAATACTAACGGCTCAAATTAGGAAACAGATCTACTATTCGCTAATAAGCTGTGGACTGTCCTCGAAAAAAATAAAGATGTAGCTAGAAAACAAGAGGAAAAGGAGATCCGATACTTTGATTAATCCTTTCTCCAGGAAATCGAAAATAAACGAATGAATGTTGTAGTATCGTTGACTGATTACAAAAAGACTTCCGATATGGTCCCTCAAAGCTGGATAATAGACTGTCTCAAAATGTACATGGTATCCGACGAAGTCATAAATTTTATTGTGGAAACCATGAAAAACTGGAGAGTGGAAGTGTCAACAGGAGGAAAAAGCTAAGCTTACATTAAATCCATTGAGGAATCTTCCTGGGAGATGTTTTGTCACCATTACTATTTAAAATAGTGATTATGTTAGTCAATCACACACTTAGGAAATCCACAGGCGGATAAAAACTTCCTAAATCGCAAGAAAAATCAACCAAGCAATTTAAATGAACGGCATCAAACTGTTTGCCAAAAATGAAAAAGAATTGAAAACCCTAATACAGGTTGTGAGGATATACAGAGACCATTCTTTGGAATGTTCAGAATGGACAACTATCAATCAAGCGGGGATTAAAGAAAAACAATAAAATTATCTATGAAGAACGAGAAAACAACTTGAAACAAAACTAAATAGCAGAAATATCATCAAAGGGTTAAATACCTTGGATGTCCCTCTCGTAAGATACTCGGGACCATTCTTAATGGTGACCAGAGAAGTACTCTAACCAATGGACCGAGAACAAGAAAACTCACGACGATAAATAAGGCCTTAAATCTGAGAGATGACATAGACTTACAATATTATTCTAGATAAGATGGCAGGCGAGGACTCGCCAGCTTTCATATAGCGTTGATATATTGATACGACAACTTGAGGACAACAAAAATAGCGAATAAAGACTGATTACAGTGACCAGAAAAAAACACAAAAAACACAAGGATCAAGAGAACAACAATAACAGAAAGCAAAAATAGCCAAAAAAGCAGTTTTAGGGACATGACTAAGAAAAGGAAACCTTTGGAGAGAAACTGAATCTCTTCTAATGGCAGCATAAGACAACACCAAAAAGACCAACTATGTAAAAGCCAGAAAATATAAGACACGACAAAATTATAAGTGTAGGATATGTAGTGATAGAGATGAAAGGATCAATTTTATAATAAGCGAATGCAGTGAGTCAGGCTGGGTGGGAAAGGTAATCAGCAAGGAATTGTGCAAAAAAATCCAAATTTGACCAAACGAACTAGTGTTATAAGCACAGCCTGGAATCTGTCCAAGAGAATGAGACTCATAAAGTTTTCAGTGATTTTGAGGAACAAAATGTTCTCTAAATCTCAGCTACATGAGCAGACCTAGTGAAAATCGAGAAAAAGAGAACCTGCCGAAGAGTGGACTTTACCATTACGGCGGGCCACAGAGTTAAAATAAAAGTAAGCGAAAAGAGGGATTAATATCTAGACCTTCCAAGAGAACTAAATAAACTATGGAACATGAAAGCGACGGTGATATCAGTTGTAGTTGGTGCACTTGAAACAATCGTCAAAGCATTGGTAAAGGGACTGGAAGACTTAGAAATAAGCGGAGACCATCCAAACTACATCATTATTAAGATCGGCCAGGATACTGAGAAATGTCCTGGGAATATGGGAAGACTTGATATCACTCTAACTACGATGAGAAACAATCAACTGACAGAGTTATGAAAAAATCTTAAAGGAGTAAAATAATACGTAGATCTTGCCAGAGAACTAAGAAAGCTCTGGAACATGAGAATGTATCTTATATGCATTGTAAGTGGCGCGCTTAAAATGTTCCCCAAATACTTACAAAAAATGCTGGAAGACTTAGAAATCAGATGCTGAATCGAGACCATTGGGACTGCAGGAATATTAGGATCAGCCAGAGTACTAAGAAGAGTTCTGAAGACCAGAGGAAACTTGCTATCCCTCAGACACAAATGAAAGAACATCATTATAATTATGATAATCGCCATTGCTATTAGTTTTAGTAATGATGTCACTCAATTATATACTGGAGACGTGCACAGGGGTCTTAAAACTTTAAATGTCATAAGAAAACATAAATCATCTCAAATCGGTTGTATCAAAATGTTTTTCATGAATAAAAAAAGGCGAGAGAAATCGTATACTTTTATTTATTTCCAAAAAATGATAAATTGCCACATGCTTTAATTTAAATCAAATCTGAAAATCAATCCTTGAAATGAATAGTTTATCTTAAAACAAAATATTTCAAGTAACGCAAAAAATATATTCCAAATGTTGTCTTTCAATTCACACAAAAGCTTAATCGACAGGGATTAGACCTGCCGACTTTTTCCTTTGTGAAGGAGTAAGAACCCCACCCAAGGGATGTACCGGGAATGACACTTGGTTACAAGGCTTCAGGATTGGATCACTGGTGAGAATGGAGCCATTACTTTAGTGCCATTACTCTCAAGTCTCCCCTGACCCAGAGTGGTTGTACATTTTAGAGTCAAACCAATGGGTCAAATAGAGACCCTAATATCTAATAGGGCAAGTAATATATATTTCAATGAATATAGGAGGTGCCAGTGGTGTAATGCTTTTGTTGTAGGAAATGGACACGGCAATACAAATTCAAATCCTGGACGAGACTGATTGCATTTCACATAGCACTAATACCCTTGGGAAAGGTATAAATCCAATTATTCTTCCTCCAACTATGGGTAAATAGTAGGACAGACTATGTTCTTCAGCCTTGGTAAGGCAACTAGCCTAGGAGAAGGAACACTCTGAATTCAAAACCTATTAAACTCCGTTTAAAAATTGACCTTGTATAAATATATATATATATATATATATATATATATATATATATATATATATATATATATATTTCAATGAATATAATCTTTTACACGAATGCATTTTATCGACACAGAACATTTTATGAATTCAATCCAAAACGGCATAAGCATCATTTCCACCCTCGTGCAATGAGTTATATAGTATCACTGTTCTTCTTTTAAAAGTATGGATTTGGCATTAAATTATCAACGAACACTGATATACAATTATAATAAAGAAACAAAAGTGAAGCAATCTGTATATGTTATATAATTTTCTTGCTTTTCTCAATGTAAAATGTCACAACATATTTACGAATCACAAACAATTTGCTGAGTTTGACGTTGATCCATAAATGAGGTATCCGACTTAATATTCAAAGTTGTCTGTTTATTATAATTAGTCAACGTTTTTAAAAGGATCTCAAGTCCCCTCGTGATCTTCTTCATTTGTGATGATTCTTTTTATCTCTATTGGGCAATTTAAAAAAAAAATCCGAAGACGCAATAGAGCCCAAAAATGTTTGATTTCAACCCGCACATTTTTGTGCTTGTTGCTTATATTGTATAAATTGATGATGAAAGCAGCATTTCCTTAGCATTTTATAATTTTTCACATTCCATTGGTTTTCATGAATTGCTCAGTTTGTTCAATAATCTTCATCTCTAAACATCTCGTTTATTTTAGCAACATTTGATTGTTGCAAATTTTTTGTTGCTCAGAGTTTTTTCCCCTCTAATATTTCCAAGTTGTCTATTGATCTTACGATATCATGATTAATAAGAAAAAAATTATAAAATAATCCCTTTACGTTTTTTCAATACTTTTTAATCTTTAACCCAAAACATGAATTTGTTTTGCATTATCAATAAGGTCATCTATCTGACTTGTGTGATTTTATTTTCATTCTATTTCACAAAGACAGAATTTCCCAAATGACCTTCAAAAACCTTTAACGCCATATATCGTTAATTTTTAGTAATATAGCACATCTGTTATGTTTTCAAATAAAACGTGGCATTTAAATATTTCAAGAATTCTCCCATACTGAGTATGAAACTGTTTTTTTTTTTTTCATCACTCAGAACAGCTAAGCTGGTAAATTTTCAAATACTTTACAATTCAACGAATAAAAAAAAAGCAAATATCATTGGATATTTTCCGTTTTCATCATCTTTTTTTCGGTTAATTCCTCAAGATTTTCGTTTTACTGATAATTAGATATAATGATACTTCATGTTTTAATGGCTGGAAAATTTGTGCAGGATTAAAAGTCATTAGATTAGATGGAAATAAAAGCTATTTACATAAGAAACGACTTTTGAAATTATTCAAAAAAATAATATTTAATAAAAAAAATGATCTATTTTTAAAGGCAGTAAGAATAGAAAATGTTATTAAATTATTTATTATTAAAAATTTCCGTCGATTTCAAAATGTCAAATTTTATCTTTTAATGATTTTTTCAATGTTTAACTAATGACAGAATACAAACTCAGAATTATCTATTTATCAAATAAGATTTCTTTTCCACCATTTTATTTTCTTATTATTTTGTTCTGTATCAGAATATTCTTTAATAAGATTCAGTTAAAGCCAATATATAGAGAGGTTACTATTGCAAGAATCTTCGGGTTCTTTAAAATATTGTCAATTTGTAGTGATTGCCAGATCATGTCTCACATCGAGTTATGTTTGGCAGTCAATTCAGTAAACTTATGAAACTCTAAATACCGGAATGATGATAATATAGCTTTTAATCTGTTTTCGTCCGCAAAGGATTCAGCACTTCTTTTTCTCTGTTATCTTGTTAAGGAAAAATTGGCAAAGTATTTCCCTACATCATCAGTAATTTATATATATTTATTCTTTGGAAGAATCAAAATGGTATTCGGAGAAATGGATCAACAACATCACAAATTCTAATAATCCGTAGAATTTCAGATGAGGTGACCCTCTTTTTTGTAGATTTCCTAAAGGCATCAGACTATACTCAGAGGGAAGATAGATCAAATACTTCAAGCCTGTGGTCTCTCCCTATGGTCTGTCACAGCTATATTGATACTCCATAAAAACACGAAAGTAAAAGTTTACTCATCGGATAGAGACACTGGCTTTTTTGATATTGTTGCTGGTGATCTGCAATAAAATACATTAGCCCAATATATATTCATAATCAACTCTGACAAATTATTTATAACGTTGATATATCTAATGAAAAGCCAGAAGCTGACGATACCTCGCGGAAACTATTACGGATACAGACTACGCAGATGGCGCTACTGGCAAATGCACCTACCCAAGCCAAATCCCTGTTGCATAGTCTGGAGCAAGTAGCAGGTAACATTGGCCACCATGTCAATGCAGACATAACGAAATACATTTGTTTTAATCCAAAAGGAGACACATCTCCTCACTAAATGGCAGCTCTCCGAAATTAGTGAACAAGTTAACGTCACTCGCAATCAGCGTCTCATTTACTGAAAAAGGTCATGGTAAGGCGGCTAATTATCAACACAATAAGAAATGGGAAATATGTAATATTATCGAATAAGAGGTAAGTCAATTACTTGCTAAAAGTATATTTAATCGATGAGGAATCCATATGCAAACTAACTCATGCTCTCTCTGACAGCAAATTTATAAGATGGATGCAACCATTATTTTACTGTATATTGGTGGGGCAGGGAGTCCTATACAATAACCTCTATAAGAGCAGTGGCTTTTTTGAAAAAGGTAATGTCTTCTTTTTGATCAACGCTCAGAATTTCTATAGGTTTTCTATTTCTTTTACTAACCCTTCCAGGTTTGATAACTTGAGGTGTTGGCAGATTAAATGTGTCATACGTAATTTCCATTGGTAAATGTGTTTGTACATTTTTCTTTGGTAAATTTGTATTTCAATTGGTTAACATGTCTTTTATATCTCCAATAGCCCGGGAGACCGGGATTCAATCCTGGGTCGCGTCATACCAAAGACTATAAAATAGTACTTGATACCACCAAGTATTATACTCAGCATTATTAGGTACTTATCAAGTGTAAAGTGGAGCAATCCTAGAAATAGTGTTCCACCCTCCCCCACACTTCAATATAGTAGCTATTGAAAAGGGAGTCTTCGAGTCACCCTGGATTACGGTCGCCAACTTTACCTTTGTCTCAAATTTGGACCCTGTATGATGTTTGTTGTTTTTCTAAACCTGCTAATAATTACACCATCTTTCCGAATTTCTTTCCCAGAAGTATACAGCCGGAAAAAATATCTCCTGGTTTATAATATCTGTTTTACTTTTATTTGGTGTTTCTCCAAACATTTATTTTATGTCCTGGCAACAATTCATAAACAGATCTCACTCTCCTATCAAACATCAATTCAGATGGGGATAAACCCGGTTGTGTATTAGGATTAGGGATTATTCGACAGATTAAAAGAAATTGTTGTTAACTTACAACCTCGTTCTACAGTCCATTGACTTTGTTTAACGAATCCAAAAATTCTCGACGTGCCTGTTTGAACTTGGGTGATACGCTGGTGTTGCGATATGTTCAATGCAGTAGAATTTACAAAATTTTGCAAATTCCCTTGAAGTAAATTGTGTTCCATTATCGGAGACAATCGTTATCTGGAACTCCGAACCTTAAGAATATTTCATTTAAGAAATTCACGAATTCAGTCGGACGTTTAAACTTCAAAATTTCTGGCCATTTCGAAAAACTAACTGTCCACAATCATAAAATAGTACGAGCTTTTCAAAGGTCCCGCAAAATCAATGTGCAATCTTTTCTATAGAACATCTGTCTTATGCAAAGATTCAAATTTTATTGATGTTGATTTTTCAGCTTGCGCACAACTTGTACACTTTTTCACTAAAAGTTCTATATCGCGGCTCATGTTCGGTTAATATACTAAAGTTCTCATTAGTGACATCATTCTACTCATAGCAGAATGTCCAATATGAAAGTCATTTAAAAGCTTCTTTTTTTTTTTTTTTGTAATGAAACGGCTATCATCACTCTCTCTGTGTATATTAATACATCTTGGCAATTAGAAAAATGTACTATTCACTGTGTTTCCTTTTTGTATTTATTTCCAGCAGATGTTACCAGCTTTTCAATTTTCACTATAAAATCGTCTTTTTAGCTTCAATCCTGATTTTATCTTAAGTAACATGTAGTTCATTGACTGTATTAAATAAGACGTTTTAAATTTTATTTTCCGATTTTAGCGAAGTAATTAGAGTATCTTTAAACGGTTCGTTGAACTTGGGAATAAGTCTAGACAGATTGTCTGTATTGCCTTATTCTTTTCATGATATAGATTCCATTTTAAAATCACAATCTCACAATAAGGTTCCCCAGCGTTGTAATCGATTCGCTTTATGTTTAGAGATACCATTTTCTTAACCGTAACTACTTAAGGACGGACGGTGGTCCGTTTGTAAAACGAAAGTTCTGCCATGCACAATCTGATGGAAATTTTTACTGAAAAAAATGTCTCAATCTGACAATACTTTTGTCACCTGCTCGCAAAGTCTAGATGCATGCGTTATAGCCTTTATTTATCCATCTTTAAATTCATTTTAGATAATAGCACCAATATTAGAATCACTGTTGCCTGACGCTACCACAATGTCCTCTTTCGGGTCATTATTTGTTAGTTATAAATCTGAAGTTTCTATTTCAATGATAATTTCAGTTTTTTACATTCATTAAACCAATTCCACTTGACATCTTTTTTTGATAAATTATTCAATGAGGTTTTCCATTTATTTGCTACATAAATACAATAATAATTTACAAATCCTAAGAATGCTTGCAAAGTAGTCATGTTAGTCGAAGCGAGGGGGCATATTTTAACGCAAAACACATCTCGTTATCCGGTCTTCACATGTTCACGTCGATGCTTTGGCCAAGATATATTATGCTAGTCATAAAAATCACACTTGTTATCATTCAATTTTAAACTAAAATCTTTAATTATCAAGGAAAACTTTTCAATGTGCTTTGCTTGTTTTTTTTGTTGTTTTTTTTTCTATTTTTACTTCTAATTAAAATATCATCCAAATAGGCAACCGAAAAATCAAATCCTCGCAGCATAGCATCCATTAAATATTGAAAATTATTAGGTGCGACTTTAACACCAAAAGGGAGTCTATCAAACTTGTAAAGCCCATTTAAGTATTTATCGGAAGTAATTTTTATGACTTCCGTCTACCTAAATCTGAGGATATTCATCGGCCGCGAATATATTTTCCTGGCATGATAGAGGATAATTAAGGGTTTTTAAACTGTCGTTTAATCCCATTGAATTGTCCGCACAAACTCTAATCTTACAACCTTTCTTTTTCCCGCTGACCATCGGTGCACTCCACTCCCTGTAACCCACTAGTAAAATCACTCCTCAATTTTCAAGTCTGTCCGGTTCCTTATTTCCAGAGCAGCAAAAGGAACACTATGGTTTCATTTGAAAACAGAGACACCATTATCTTTGAATTCAGATGTAGTTTTTATTTTTGAACATTTTCCTAAACACTCTGAAAACATGCAAAGGAATGTAATTTTTTGGGCACAATTTAAACGTTTTGTCTGTCATATTTGTACTGGGAAAAGGTAATCTTTGCATTGATACAAAACGAGCTTTCTGCAAGTCCCAAGAATCCGACAATTCTATTACTTCTGTTCCTAATAAGTTAGGAGTATCATCATTTTTTAAATTCACATGCTTCGTTTTAGCCAACTTGCCATTTACAGAGACATTTACTATGGTTTGTCTTCTTAAAATAAGTTTATTTTCACAAATACTCCGACCTATTTTCTTTGTTAAATCCGAATAAAGTTTCCTGTTTTTTTTCGTCAATTATGGAAATGTTGCTTCCCGTGTCTAACTGAATCCTAATACTTTTGTTATTTAAGTTAACGTTCATAGATTTTCTGTTCAGTGTTTTATTTCAATCTTTTTTTTTTGTCAGCATAGCCTTTGCTGGTTTTGTCAACTTTTCCTTTTTAGTTTTACAATGTGTCTGCCTCAGGTCAACTTTTCGACACCTGAAATCGACAACGGATTTTAAGATATAGACTACCACATCCAAAGCATTGATATGACTTTCTTTCTCGGTCCTACTTTAATTTTGAACAAATGCCCTGGACCTGAAAAACATATCTCTCTCTCACTCTCTCTCTCTCTCTCTCTCTCTCTGTCTCTTGAATTTTCGCTGTATCACATTTTAAATTCATGATCCTTTCATATCCCTCAGCTGACGCCCCAAAGTTAGTTTCGAAACCGCTTAAAGCTTCGATAATATACCAGACAGAATTTTAGAGTCTCTTTCAGCCGTTAACCCATAGACAAATATTAGGCATTTGAAATTAACTGATGTCAACACATTCAGTTTAAATATCTCACATCCTCTATTGACAATGCCAGCATAGATGACATAATCGTTGTTGGCCTTTTCCATAAGCATTAGACACTGGTACAGCGGATAGAACAAAGAGCTCTTTTCACTAAAATTTCTTGACAAAATTAAAACTGTTTCATAAAAAGCTATGGTCGCTGTTTTATTTTGGAAAACAATTATTGCAGTACTTTTCGTGTTCTGCCGGTTATAACTTTCGTAAAAGGCGACGTAAGTTTTACTCATCTGTCCATGTTTTACATTTATTTCTGAAAATCCCCTCATATCTTCAGATAGATCATTCAGAAGTTATGCCTTCTTCGGGATAATAAGCAAACTCGCAAATCGAATAAGTGACTGCGTCTGTAGGGAAAGAAAATGTTGAACTATTTCCTTCTGTAGATTTTTGCTTGACTGTTTCCAAAAGCTTGGACTGTTATATCAAAATTTCATGCTGTTGTAGGAATTGTTGTTGCAGGACAAAAGTTTTCATTACGTTTGTTAACTCCTCCATTTTACTGCAGTGTCGGTAACCCCACCCTCCACCATATAAAAAGATTTTTCCTTTCGGGTTTAGTCGCTTCTTTCCGCTAAAATTTAATTTTAGCCTCGTACTTTGTCATACATTCGAATTTTTACCCCGCTTCTGTGTCGTGATAAGGCGTCAAATTAGTAACATAAAGAAAAGTTGGAAATATGAAATGATAGAGAATAAGAGGGAAGGCAAATACATTGTAATAGTATATCTATTCGATAAAGAATTCATATACAAACTAACCCTCGCTCTGTCTGTCTAACCGTTAATTTATAAGATGGACGCAACTATTCTTTTACGGCCCACATAGGAGGTAAGTGATATTATACAAACAATCAATATGTGACTACCGAAGGCATGGGCTGCTATCGATATGTTATCGATCATATTGAAGTGAAATATGCGATTAAATAGAACGCAATTTTTTCCAAGCAGCAGTGGTCTCATTTCTATTATATGGGTGCTTACTAAGCATAAAAAGGAAAAGGTATAATTGCACACGAATGCTACAAGATACATCGACAAATTCCTGGAAGAATCATTCCACCAAAAAGCAGCTGTACTGCCACATACCCCCCATCTCTTAAACCATCAAAATAAGACGAACAAGATATGCGACACACTGCTGGAGAAGTTTTGGACTAAATCATTAGCGACGTTCTCCAATGGACACCTTCATACGGACGAGCAAATGTTAGATGACTAACAAGAACTTATGAACAACAGCTCTGTATTCTAGAAGACATGCAGGAAGCGATGAGTGATAGAGACCAGTCGTGTGCGAACACGAAAGAGAGAGAGAGAGAGAGAAAGAGAGAGAGGGAGAGAGAGAGAGAGAGAGAGAGAGAGAGAGAGAGAGAGAGAGTCAGGGAAATGTCTGCGAGCAGCACGACATCATTGTGATATATATATATATATATATATATATATATATATATATATATATATATTGTCATTTACAGACAATCTTTTTCGTCATAACACACTCTTCAGAATGGCTTGACATATGAGAAGCTGGTCTTGAAACCCAGCTGACATTGCGTCAGTCGGATATCTTACCTCAAAACCTTCTTCGTCTTAGGCTAAGCGAAATAATTTTTGAGGTGTGATGTTTTTTTACAAATACGCTTATCAAATAAATTATAAATGGCATCATCGAGTGTACGGTCATAAACACGTGCCAGGAGGTATCCTCACAAGAAATAATCACAATTGGACGAATCAGAGGACCGAGGGGGCCAAGGAGTGTCCACAAGCCTGGAGATGACGCTCTCTCCGAAGAGAAGGGGTAGCATGTCGGTTGATGCTTTGACTGTGTGTGTCGTCACTCTAAATCACACACGGTGTATATGCATACGTTTTCGTCGTAATTCAGGCACCAAATTGTCGATCATCTCGGTGTTGCGTTTGGAGTTCAACGACACAGGGTTTTGATTATTGTTTTCAAAAATGTAAGGAACATTGACGGCAGCTTTACCAACAGCACACCAGACCGTCATTTTTGGTTGATGCAGAGGTTTTCCAAGCACTTATCTTGGATTAAGAAGAGGCCAATAACGATAGTTCTGTTTACACTCCATATCACTGAAAGAAAAATGAGCTTCATCACTTATTTACAAAATGGGGTTGTCATTTGCCTCAAAATTTGCCTTCATCTGACTTATGAAATGAAGCCTCAGTGCATAGTCCCCTCTTTCAACTTTTCGATAACAACTAATTTTTTTTGGTCGAAATGCAGGTCTTCATGCAAAATAAGCCTTCCTAATCAATTACCGATTCTAAGTTCAATAGAATGCTTCTGAGCAGACTGGATGGGGCTCCTCAGCATAGTTGTCTGACATGTTCCACATTATCCGGTGTAAGAACTCTCCGTAGGGCCCCCGCCGGTATCCTGTTAAATAGTGTATCTTGAGTGCGAAGTGCATTAACACAACATAGGATTGTCTAATGGGTGGTAGCAGACTGATTTTGATGAATGTTGAAGTTGTGCCGAAATTCACCCCGAATAGCCGTAACTGACTCGTTGTTGTTCACGTAACTGTCGTAGGAAAACACACGATGTTCTATCGTCCACAGCACCATAGCTACATAAAAAATACAACAGAAAATATGAGAGAAAAAAAGCTAAGACTATACGTCCTAAATACTACCTGTTAAATATTTATCTCTTTCCCTGGTCCTGAATAATAGCCATTTTAAAATTGATCATGCTTTCTGTTCCACACTGTGTATTGTTTTCCAAAATCAACCAAACAAACAGGAGAGGACAACTCGGAATGCTCAAAAGTAAAGGGAATTATCATATTTACCAACCCCTCCGCTCGGGCAGGATGTGACACAAGGTCAATTTTTAAGCGAAGTTTAACAGGTTTGAATTCAGAGTTTTCCTTCTCCTAGACTAGTTGCCTCACCAAAGCTAAAGAGCATAGTCTACCCTACTATTTACCCATAGCTGGAGGGAGAATGATTGGATTCATACCTTTCCCAAGGTTATTAGTGCTATGTGAAATGCAATTAGTCTCGGGAATTAGTAAAGGGAATTATAAATACCGAGGAATACTGGAAATATCTATTTTTTGTCCTATACTCCAGGCAGGTTCTTTAGATAGCATCCAATATCTACAAAGAACTTCGCTGGTCGGTCAACAATGGCGCGTCCGAGTATCAGAGTTAGCAAGAAAACATCATTTATGCGTTAGTCCATACTTCACCATCAGTCCCCACTGTAATTTGTTCTTCGTACTTGGATTGTTTGTGAAATCGGAAATCAGTGGTTGTACACGTGTGATTTTGTGAGGGCCTTCATCCACGATTGGTTCAAAACAGCACGAAACATTCTTGTTCTAATCTAGCATTTTCTCCTAGTGTTTCATTAGAATCTAGTTGATGCTTGAATACAGAAGTAACGGTTTGATCACACAATCGAAGAAGCCCATTTCATTTTATATGAGTCATCAGATTTTCATATGATCGAAAAACATCAATAGCTTTCTACGACTAAACTATGCGTTCATATGCATCACTTTCAGCAAATGTGATATTGCAACCGAGGTATGAGAACTCGTCTTCTTATTTCAGAGGCCTGCCACTTAAAATTCCTCATTATTATTTTAAAATATAATCTCCATTTAACTCGCATTCACAAAGAAGCCAAGGTCTCCGGTTGCTTGATCCAGGTTATGCTACAGTGATTCGGAGAGTGTAGATGTATTGGCGAGAAGCGCTATATGATCTCCCTTGTCTGCATTCATCATAGTTTACGCAGAATATAGTCTTCTTTACTTTAAATGGGAAACCGTTTTGTTATTTTCATACTACGTAATCTAATGACCTCCATACTACGTAATCTAATGACCTGCATAGTATGTAATCTAATGACCTTTCATAGTACGTAATCTAATGACTTATGAATTAAGCCTCAGTGAATAGTCCCCTCTTTCAACTTTTCGATAGCTGCTCCAAAAGGGTGAAGGAAATGTTCAACAATGAATGTCTAAGAATCCTAAGGAAAACTGAATGAAATTAAACTTACTATAGAAAGAGCGTGAAAGGAACTATTTCCTGGGTTGTTTCTATCGATGTATCTTTAGGACTTTTCTTAAATTGCACAATAAAAGAAGAGGAATATTAGTGAGATAACAGGAAAATGTGTCAGAAGACTAAAAGACATATTACCCAAAGATAACTTTGATAAACTGTATTTGGAAAATAAAACCAAGGAACAAAGACTGATCAGCATTGAGTGTTGGATCGTCTCTGCTATGAAAGGGCCTGAGGGTTATACACATGATATTAATGAAAATTTATTATAAAACCAAAAAGTTACCATAGAACAAACGAGTGAGCCAACAAGTATAAGACTTTAGAAATTCAATAGCAAATGAATAACCAAACATAGAGTTGTGAAAAGTAAATCGAAAGAGAGAAACTGAAATTTTATATATTTTATCATTACGTAGAAAAATCTGATAAGAAACAATAATATATATATATTGTTGAGCATAGACATGGCATGTGAAAAGAACTAGTTAAGACACTCTTAATGTGAGGAGTATAAACCAGGTTGAATTAATTAATTTATTCAAGGAACAATCGAGAATTTACAGGATCTGAAAAACTGACAACAGATTCAGCACTAAAGATAATGTAGAGGAATTGAGTGAAATTGTCGTCACTTAATCAAAATTGAAAGCATTCGTTTCCTACACGATTTGAAGCTCAATAAGTAAAAATAGATTCCTCAGTCTCACTGCTGAAAGAAAGAAAGAAAGAAAGAAAGAAAGAAAGAAAGAAAGAAAGAAAGAAAATACCAAAAGGAAGAAAAGAAGTTAAAAATGTGGTAAAGAAAGAAAGAAAGAAAAAAGAAAGAAAGAAAGAAGGAAAAAAAAGAGGAATGTTGAAAATGTGAAAATGATGAAAGGAAGAAAGAAAATATTAAAAGTAAGAAAACGATCTCAAGAAAGAAAGAAAGAAAGAAAGAAAGAAAGAAAGAAAAGTTGAAAATGTGAGAATGAAAAGAAAGAAAGAAAGAAAGAAGGAAAGAAAGAAAAAAATATTAAAATTAAGAAACGATCAAATGGAAGTCATAAAAAAAACAAATCCTAAATAAATAAAGAAAGACGTTATACGTTTCTTAGCAACATTGATTGGACTGAGCATTTTCTAGACCTTCTTTGCAAAATGTAATTAAACCGATAATGGCTCATTTTATCGAAAAAACATGAAAACCTGCAGATTTTAATTTCTTTGTTCACATGATGTTTCTATTAAGCCAGATTTTAGTTTTATTAATTGATATTTCCCAATTGATTTATATATTTAACAGTCATAATGCCATTGTGTGAAACAATGCACTTTACTTGCATGTTTTGATTGTCTGAAATGTAAAATCGGTCAGTTTGCTGACGTTTATATTGATTTCCTTTATTGTGACCAGAAAAAAATTAATGGGATCTGCAGTATCGTTAAAATATCATATTTATATGTATCAACACTAAAACCATTAATATTAACATTATTCGAATTTTAAAAACCTAAAGGAAAATATTATGATTATTTTTTTTTAAATCTACTTTGCCAAAACTCGAAATAATGGTGGAAATCTGAATCAGAATATTCATTGTTCAAATTGTTTTAAGTACTAATTAATCAATCACATTATCAATATTTGTATAAGTACAACATATTATTTCTTTCTTTATTTAGAAGGCCAGGTAGATACTGGGCTCTATAAGTCTAGTTTAAAATCTAGAAAAGAATGGTGGCATTTCACTTCACGTTATGGCCCTTAGAAAATGAAGGAATTTATCTCTTCTTCTCGCATATATATATATAGATCTCGGCGGCCGTTTGAACGGATGTATGTAAACAATAGTAATTGTGATTCATAACCGTTTAAAAATGTACTTCGTAGCTAATATCTCCTCGTAGCTAAATGGTTTGAAGCTTTGGCTTGGTGTTTGAGTCAACCGGGTTTCGATCCCAGCTGCGGGGAGATACTGTCTAGCCACACTGATGAGTTCTGATAGAACGAAACAGATCTGTCTGTGGATGACTTTATATATATATATATATTTCTTCATCATACAACGTGTTAAAGTACGTGCGATACCCTGCCCTCATCAGCCGCCAACCAGGGTTGATAACACAGTTTCGGTGGCTCAAGGTGGTACTGTTACTTCCGGTGCTACCAAGCAGCTTTTGCCACTGGACAGGGCATTAAAAGAATTATATATATATATATATACATATATATATGTCTGATCAATTAAGAGCAGATACTACATTGGACGTTCATCTTCATTTTTTATTGTGCAGTTTGAGATTAAAAAAAAAAGTTTACTTACGGCCGTTGATGTCATTACGTGTTTACAGTAACTGTTTCCTGATGTTACGCAATCACACGAGAATGGTGGTTCCGTATGCATTTCATTCATGCTGACAACTTGATCCATATTGCGCCGTGGTCTGAAGACGATTTGAGGCAACTTTCAAACTGCGGCCAGTGATTCCTATTTTTGAAAGAAATATACGTATGTGCTTGTTTGTGTGTGTGTTTACTCAAAAGAATATTTTCTAAGAAAAAATGATTAGTGTACATTTGACTGAGACACTGTTTCGCATTTAGAGCTTATAACTTCGAAATGTTGCAAACTTAAATAAAACAATAGAAAATGAGACCGGGAAAATAAAGAAAATCTTAAAAATCAGTAGTAGGCTTGGCGAAAAATTCTAGAGGCGATAATGATCAAAGAAATTATTCTAAACAAAACATTCATGTTCAATATTATTTATTTTACAACTGATTCTCCACAGGCTGAATGATAAAAAAAACAATGCATTAAGATCAGGCTAACAACCGTTTCCAATGTCTGAATTATCTCACTCTCAATATATATATATATATGTATATATATATATATATATATATATATATATATATACTTATTAATATTATTATGCATATAAGAACTACTCAATAATGCTCCGAACTGTTTTGAACACATCTTACCAGTAGCACTCTTCAAGATAGCAGTGGTATAGTCACTTGCATACCTTCTCCTTAAGCACCTTGTTGAATAGTGACAGGGAGATGCCTTTAATAGGCCGTATAAGTTACGTGGATGGCAAAACACGATGTCCATCTGTGTCTTAAAGTAAGCAAAATACGTCGGCAATGTCACGTGAATTGCGTAGGTGGCATAACGGAAAGAAGTGTGAGCAGGAGAATTACTTGGGACTCCGGAAAATTATATCATGACTGAATATTTTCGGTAGAAAAACTAGTAGACGTCACGCCGCTTTGAACGATACCCTATCTCCAGACTGCTCTGGGTTGAAATGTAGAGAAAAGCATGAACTCTACAAGACTCGTTAGAATGAGGAGAACCTTGGATGACTAAGTGCCTCGAAATAATGCCAAATGCACGGAAGCGGAGAAACATAAAAAAAACTGACTCGCTGAAGTCGAAAGCTGGTATAATCCCTGAGCAACGAAGATGGGTGCCTTGCGAAGGCTCTAAAATCGAAAAACGTATAGAAGTTGAGATGATCATACGCTTCAAGTGGGTCCTCTACCATTTCTTTCAACAGATAAATGAAGAAGAAGCGATTCAGTTAACAATCGTTCCTCGTCTCTGCGTGTTTGTCAACTTTGACCTCCTCGACTCTCTTTTGCACTTCACTTTTTCGTACATTTCAAAATAAAAGGAAAAGAAAAACAAACAGATAATAATACTTGTCTGTTCTTCCCAGAATGTAACATATTCAATTTGATGATTTCCGACCAGTTAAGCCAACGACATATTTTAATTAAAGAGCCGAGTTACCATTAGCCAAAAAAAAAAAAAAAAGTCAAAAGCAACCGACAGAAAAGAAAGAAAAACATGAAAGAAAGAAGCTAGACAACCTTGTTTTGCCTCACGTGTATTCATATATTAAAAAAAAAATCGAAGAAATGTGTAGGTCATTGGGTCCTGGTATGAAAGGGCAGAATGAAGACAGATTAAAATTTGTGCTATTTACAATTTCAATTAGACACTAAAAGCGGACTGACATTTGTATTCTTTTTAATTAATCTGAGGCTTGAGAACCATGTGTGTGGTACGTAGTAGAAGCAGCGATTGCAACTTGAAATAATTTTTAAACTATGCTAAAGAGAGATGGTTTAATAATGGGGCAGGGACTTTTGCTTACATGGGAGTTTGTTGGGCGTGTCTCTTATGAAAGCATGTCCATGGTGATTTCTTCTTTTCTCTTCTTCATTTTGTTTAATTCTTCTGTTTTACATTGGTTTCCATACGCTGTATATAATGGCAGCTTCCACAATTCAAAAAGAGTATAATCGAAATTAAGCAGTAATGCTTGTTATTAATCCTGAGCAGAAAAGCATTTGGTATTGGTTGAATGTCATTTAACCGATATCAGTTTTAAAACTGAAATGTGTTTTAATAATTGAATCACTGGTGAAAAAGAGAGAAGAAAAAATAAGAAAAAATCAAAAACAAAAGTTTTACAACTGTAAATATGTTGTCATCATAAAAAAATGAAAAGAAAAGAACTGTTCTTTTACAATATTATAAGCATTAAATAGATGAACTGTTAAAGACTTCGTCAAGGTTTTTTTTTATCATGATTGTTTTATTTTGTAGTTGCTGTTTCCTTTGTTAGTTTTTCTTTCATTTTTAAAAAATACAAGTTGTAAGGAAATAGTCAGAGGAAGATGCGAACAAACTCTTGATAAGTGAACATTTTGTTTGAAAAATAAGATTGTGAGGAATGTTGGATAGAGACAGAAAGATGTCTTTGAAAGACTGTGTAAGTTACGTGGGAGGTAAAACTTGATGTCCTTCTGTTTCCTAATGTTAAAAAATAACTTGGAGAAAATGCTTCGTGAATTACATGATGGTATGCCACGGGGATGTGTGACCACGATGATGGTGTGTGCATCTGGAAAATTATATAATTACAAGATTTTCGACTTGGAGAAAACGGAGAAGCTGGAAGAAGTGTCACTTGACGTCTGGACGCCCTGGGCGCTGGACTTGTGCCAGACTGCCCCGGGTTGAAAAGTAGAGAAAGGCCTGAGAAGTATGAGACACGCTAAAATGAGGAAATTAAGATAATGCCAGACGCAGAAAATAGAGAAACGTGAAGAAACAGACTATTTTTTTCGAAAGTGGTTTACATCACTGAATAAAAATGTGTGCCATGTGAAGACCCTGGAGTCGGAGATGATTCTATATTTTGAATTAGCCTTGTACCAGTTTCAGGAAAGGAGAACGAAGAAGCAGCAATTCACTGAAGATTTATATCTCACCTCATCAGTTCATGTTAGCCGTATTCAACTCTCTTCTTTTGCCCACTCTTTCGTAAATTTCCTAATAAAATGAAAAGAAAGAAGCTGGTTATATTTTTGTTGATATGTCTATCGTTTATCCTGGTATACTACTGAGATGAACGTACACCATCTTTGTGCGGACACAAGAGACAGTTTTAAGCACCTGCTGGGAGCGATGGAAGATAGGGACAGACTGCTAGAGAGAATCATGTTACTCTGTGATATCAGCACGATTTCTTGACGATAAGAATGATGATATAACCTTAACTATAAAATAAATAACTCAACTAAATAAAAAGGACTAAATGTATTTAATGATTAGAATTTCAGTTATTCTTCAAACTGGTGGAGGAGGACATCAGTGGCCTTTCACTCATTTGTATCGTGACTGTTGCACTGCGTCAGCCAACATTTTATTAGTAAACGTCTCTTTCGTTGAAGAATTACAAAGTAAAAATCGATTTCGCACAATTGTTAATCGGACTGAGACAATAAAATGAACCTCTTTTAAATTCTCATATACAAATTGAAACATTCTATGGGAAGAAGTACTTTGTATTTCGCCTTGTTCGCGGAATCTAGAATACTTCCGATTGCATCAGAGAGAGGTAAAATTTACTGCACATAGTCTCATGCATGTGACATTAAACTTACTCTTATTGTTGATTTTAAGTAAGAGATTGGATAGCCTTTACTTTCCATTACTACCGGATCCAATCACAATATCGTTACTGTTGCTTCCAGATTCAATTATTCTTTTGTTGCCATTACTCACAAATCAAATGCTATGAGACAATAAATGTGTCAGAAAATTATAAGTATTTGATAAGAATATTTGAAACCTAAACGGACTGTTGATTATTAGCACTAAGACTAGTTCGATGATGCTATAATATCTAACAAATGCTTCTTCTTCTTCTTCTTCTTCTTCTTCTTCTTCTTCTTCTTCTTCATTTAAATAATTAAAATTATCTTATTATTCTTGGGAGTTCCTCCCCTGTTATGCGATGGTCTTTCACTCTGGTCTGAGTGACTGTTTATCCCCCAAGGTTTCCTAGATTCTTCTCAGTATTCTGGCCAATCTCAACAATGGCATAGTTCGAATTCTCTCGAATAGTTTTCCGATTTTCAACTCATCCAGGTCTATTCCAAGCCTTTTGACTTTGTTTAAAGCACACCACTTAAAATGGGAATTGTGGTCACACACTTGTTTCACAGGTAAAGTCCAACTACTCTCTTTTCACTTTCTTTGATTTTCACGCTGTGGCCTACAAGGACGACAAAGTCATCCCATACGGCAAGTGCTCTTTTCTTTATTGTTAATCCTCTCGATGTCAAGTATTCTTGGTAGTATCGCAAAATACCAGAATATTAAACACCTCATTCATAACGAAAGATTCTGGTTTGTATATATACCATTTGGTATCATGACACCCTTACAGTTTCTTGCACAATTTTCAGGGGATGATTTTCTCACTCAGTCGTATCTAGACTTATACTCACATTGCAACAGTTTGATGTATTCACTTATTAGGTAATTAATGATTTCGTCTCTATCAACCACATATTGTACGCTTGCTGATCTATATAGTTTTTCATTTTTTCGAATTGTTCAAATATGGTATCCTTTTTCTTCTTCTATAAAAGGTCTCAGGTATACAAATGAGTTATAGATTCATTCCCTTACCTTTTCTGTCGGGATTTTCCATGTCAAAAGTAGACACATTATAGTTCTATTGTTCGTGAGGATGATCACATTTCGGGGATATTTCTGGATTAGGTTGTTTTTCCTTTCGTCTTCCATTTCATTTATGTTTTCTACTTTTTAGAACTTACTTATTTGTATAACGTGATATGAAAGGTAAAAGTTATAAAGAAAACGGGAGGCTGTTTTCTGGGTAAGGAGGGAGAGAGGAGAAAAATAAGAAGACAAAAAAGCAGATATCAAGTCTAAGTGTTATTCAGGTTAAAGCGCAATCTCTAGGTCAGCCAGTCACGAGTGAATGACTACTATAATTAAAATTCACAAGAAAAAAAGAACGGAGGTCTCAAATCTTTTGCCCAGGTGTCGAAACACCAGAAATAGATATAGTACTCTCTGTGATTCTAGGCGGAAGTAAGCGGACAACTCAGGTTTGAAAGAGAGCTAGCTGTCGGATATGAAGAAGTAAAGACGCGAGTTGAGCACTAGCCTCGAAATTATGAAGACAAACGAAAATTACGGCCTCCATTTTTGGGTGGGCTCCGAGAAGTGGTTTGATACAAAATGCGAACGTGTAAAGACGAAACCAGCGAACAAGAATGCTTCAACTACAACAAAAAACTAAAAAGAAAATTCAAGGGCATAATCTGCTCTCTTTTTCTTTTCCTGATATGCTGTTCTTTTTGTGCTGCCAACGCGGTCAACTCAACATTCATACTTTCTTTCTTTCTTTCTTTCTCACGTCGGCTACTTACAAATTATCGAAGCGAAAAAACTTTTTTGTTCGTAAACTAACACAGTTTTATGTGTTCGTCAACTTTTCACACGTTGAAGTTACAATAGGGTCCGATTACTTCTTAATACGGTGGCACGTTGTTATACAAATAGCTAAGCGTAGGCGTAGTGGTACAGACATCTATTTGGTAACGTTATGACACAATTTGCTGGGCCAATCTGTCATGAAAGGAAATTGACTTTTGAAAATAGTATCCATATTTACTATCATGGCAGGGTGTTTTCCAATTTGGTATTTTCTTGAGTATTGCTCTTCGCAAGTCCTGTAATATCATCAGCACTGGACATTCTTCAAGTTCTGCTGTTTATCCTTCCTTTATATCAGTTTTTGTCTTTCTGTTTCCACAGTTTACTCCAATTTTTTTTCTATCTTTTACATGCAGTTGTTGATTTATTTTTGTGCACACTGTAAATTATTGATGGTAGAATTTTCTTTCATTATTTTTGAATACCTTCTTTTGTTTGTATTTCTTGATTCTCTCCTGGTACCTTTTGTGTCTCCCTTCTTTCGTCAAATCTTTTGATTTATTTCTTCCTCTTTTCTTCTCAGACTTATCTTCAGTAGTTCTCTAAGGATATGTACATTCCATTGGGTTCTTCTGTGCTTTACCTTCTTTCGCAGTCTCAATTTTTGTTGCATTTTCTTTATTTGTCTTTCCATCCAGGTCTTCTATGTCTGTTCATATTCCTTTGGACCTATTTTATCTCTGGTTAGTTTTGCTCTTGCATAGATTAACTAATTCTATTCTGTGATGTTGTCCATTGGGTCATGTTGAAATAATTTATTTACTTTTTCGATTTCTACTTAGACGTTTTTCCCAGTTTTGATTCCTTAAGGATGTTAATTCAACTTTTGGTTCATTCATGACTTTTTAAAAATTGTACATTCATTCTGTCTTCTTGTATAAACATTGATGTTTGAGTGCTTTGTTCTGTGATGCTTTGGTTTTCAATATTTAGTGCTTCAATACGTGTAGAGGACTCTCGTTGATTAAATTCTGCAAAATTTACCTGTCCATATTCATAGTATCGTAAGGAGAGAAAACCAACTGTTTTTTAAGTCAACGTTTTTTGGTTGGAAATTCTTTGACTAATCGATTAAGAATTTGCACATTTTATCAATATCTGAATCAAGCTTTTCCTATATCGTCATTATATGTGATTAATTTTAATATAATAGTGAATTACGTTTTTGTTTTTTCCTTTGATGTATCCTAGTTGAATTGCTACGCTGGTCTTTGTTTGTGTCCCCTGAAATTCAAACAACCAACATTCAATGGATGCCGTGAAGATCCCCCATGTCACCTATCTACGGATCACCTACTGATTGACTGAAACGGAATTTATCATTTTAAAAATATAATCTGATGTTGCTATACCAGACCCACGAGTTGATTATTAATTGTGATCCAATCACAGATATCCACGTTAGGGCGACTTCATAAATGACGTGCTCCTATGGGCTCCAACATATAGCCACGATAGTGTTCGAGACCATGAAAAACTCACATTCATCAAATATGAGCGGGCACAGATAAATGACCGATAGAGACAGATAAAGACAGTGAAAATAATTATTGCTTTAGGCACGGTTTGATGATCATTTCGAAATCAGATTTTACGAATAAACTTGTTATTTGTTTTGTGTTGGACCGATTTTTTCAGTGTCCTATTTTACATTGAGATATTTTTTCTTGAAATTAGGAGTTTATTTATGATTTTATTGTATAGAGTCTCTAAGATAGGAGTAATGTTTATAATCCAGACTGTGGTTCTATAAGGAAGCACAAAATATATTTGACATTAACATGTGCTAAGCGGAGTTTATTAGCATCTGCGATTTAAGCCAGGGTAGAATATTTATCATTATTAGAAAAATAAGTAAAAAAAATATCAGCGGAAATTTAGCTGAATAGGTAGATGGACTAGAGTAGATTGTTGATAAGAGCTGTCAATTAAAGTCTACCTGGTTTGACTGGCGGTTCAGTTTATGGTAAAAGGTTAATATAACCAATATTTTGCTGCTATGAACGCGTGGTAGTTATTTTAAATTTGACCCTAAAAATGTTATAAGATTTCTTGCAAAATTGGACCACGTTTGATACATCGAAGTGTTAACAACTCTGATTCTTTTGGCAAAAGAAAATCTTTAATTAATTAAATGGAAAGCATTAAATCATAATCAATTCATCACTTTCTTAGAAGATGGCAACATCTCCCTGTCAAAAAGTATTGTTGAGAAATAGGAATTTTAAAAGATACGCAAATAGATATATAGAGTAGTGTTGTAAAATTTGTCGAAGAGGGCCGCTGAAGTTCTATGAGGTCATGGGAATTGGGATTAAAGTGCTCGCTGTTTCAAACAGACGGTTTGATATTGTCCTTAGCTGTCAATTATTTATCCCACTTTAACCTTAGAGAGAATATCACAAACCTGATCGATAGTCAATCTTTTTCGAAATATCTGCAAAGAGTAACTAAAAAAATAATTATACTCCAGTTGGTTTACATGAACAAGAACAGTTCTAAGTTTATTAAACTTAGTTTTCTTCTCCGGGGAGACAAAGTCGAGAGAAAGAAACCATATAAACACCATGAATAAAAGAAAAAAATATAAGCATTTCAAGTCTTTATTACATTAAAGTTATTCAATATTTTTATTTTATAAGTAGACTGTTAGAAACCCAAGTTCGGTAAAATTTCTTCTTTGAACATTCGTACAATGTGGAATTAGAAATTTGACACCAAAATGATTATGTCTATCACATTATATTAATCATATTCGAAACAAAATATTTTCCTTAAATTAACTCAGTTTAGTCTTTTAAGTGACTAGCACCCTGTAAACAATACTAGAATGTGACTTTTGGGTAATAATCATCAACTCCCCCTCTTTCTCTCTCTTATATATATATATATATATATATATATATATATATATATATATATATATATATATTTCTGTCTCACTGGATGCATTATCAACCGATTTATATATATATATATATATATATATATATATATGTGTGTGTGTGTGTGTGTGTGTGTGTATGAATGTATGATCTTCATGTTTAATCTATAATTCTGTTGGTGTGACAAAAAACAGATTATACAATTTGCAAATTCAACAAACTGATATCTGGGGAAAAATCAGTAAAAAAATAAAAAAGAAAAGACGAAAAACACACGTGCTACTTGAAATAATTAAATAGCAATTATGTCCAGTCAAAAGAAAAAAACATCGGTGGAATTATCGAATCTAAAATCTCATAAAGTGCTCAATACACGGGATAGAGCTAATATTATGAAAATAATTCCTTCGTGGCCAAGAGCGAGTCTACGTAGGTTTCACCAAACGGCTCTTCAGTATTGCACTGGCGAAGTGGATTAGGATAAAATACATTTTATTGATTCAAAAGACCCCTCACCAAAACAAAATTTTGCATAAAAATATCTTTATTCGAGAAACCGACCAAAAAGTAAAAAAATTCCCTTTTTCTACGTTGAACAATTTTTATCAATCCTTTTATGCACTTATTTCACAATTTTTCTTATGTCTGCAAAATTTTAGATATTTCTGACGTTTGTGTGTGTGTGTGTGTTGAAAACATTTTCTGGTCATAAGCTCAAATGTTTGAAAACCTCTTTTTATCTGCGCTAAAACATGCGAGATTCACTAGAAGATCTAAATATGAATGTTGAAAAACAAACTAAAACGAAGAAAAAGGCTGCGTAGTTGCTGGCTTTTCCGAATGAGCGACACTTGGATTATTATGTTTATTTTCCGAGATATGAGGCGTGTAATCATTGTACCTAATGGGTAGGCGAGCACAATCCCTGGTGCAGTTGTTTGCATTTCGCTTCACACTAATGTGTCCTTGGGAAAGTTAAATTAATGAGTTTTTCACTCCACCTGCCGGATATAAGTAAGATATTTGGTTGAACTAGTTCTCAAGTCTTTTAGTTGGGCAAAGTAGTCAAAGAGAATTCAAAACCAAGAATGAGAGTCCATCAGGTCACAATCCGAAGTTGTGTTCAACTTCATTCTGAAAACTCTGCCTGCGATACTGATATCATATAGTAAATTTGCGTTGAAGGAATCGTAACAGACATAATTATATGCATATCCGTCGACATTTCTGCTGATCTAATTAGATTAAAAATTATCAGTAATGATATGTGAAGTTTGGATGGTTAAAGTATGAACACATGTTTTACTGTGAAAATCATTATATTTTTGAAATATTTATTATTAGCTTTAGACATGTACAGACTCTAAACATTGAACTGAATGTTAATAACTCTCTAAAGATGCAGTTTGTTATGTGTGTCCCACACGTAAATTCAAGGATCAAAAAAACATTTTCCAGACTTTGTAGGCACTGGCTGGTACGCTTTAAGATTCTTCAGTCCCATCCTTATAGCGATCGCTATACCCAAGAAGCAAACACTGTGTTGAAGGTTACTTTCTTTTTCGACACACCCACCCAGAAGACTTGATTATGCTTCAGGTGATACTACACATGAATTTCGGCTACTCCCTAACCTCAGTCAGAATAGTTTTGTTCTTACAATATGCATTGTGCTTTCTTATAAAAAATAAAGAGCATTTTTATTTCAGAAAAGACGAAAAATGAAACGAACGGAAGTCAACTTGTTCATTAAGTAGATCAATATATTTTAGTTGTTAGAAAAAATTATTGGTATATGCTCGGCAGTTTTTAACGTAGATTAATTGGATGCGTAAGATTTTTTTCAAGCTACGAAAAATATATTTTAAATAAATAAATAAATAGTCGGCACCCACAAAAGTAAATAAATAAATCAAACTAAAATGTATGTCCATAAAAAATGTTACTAACTTCTGTAATTAATATAAGTAATAAGTAAATGTATTTTGCTGGACACTATCTCATAGAAGAAATAATGCGCAACCAGTGCGATTTCGAATAAGTTGAGTGTATGCCCTGCAGAAAATTACCGCCAGAAACATAGGTACCCTGGGTATGACTCTAAACTTTATTTGATGGTGAGGGTCAAGTTCTATTGATTTGGTGATGCTGGAGTACGTTTTTCTTGCCGTTACAACAAGGTCGAAGGAGAAGTATTATGGGATTGATACCACCTGTTAACAGTTTCATCTCCAGGACAAATAGATATGTTTATAAATTATTATGGGATAGGAATGCTTGAATCAATACTACTGTGTGCAGAATGATTATTTTTTGTACTGACTGAGTGTAGTTGATTGAAGCCAAATTATATTGTGCCAATTATTATTTGAAAGGAATACTTAATACCATATAATTTTCTGCAAACAAATTATATAGTAGAAAAAAGAAATGACTAAAAAAGATTTCAAAAGAACATTGGAAATATGAATATGATGAAAATCAAATATTTACATATGAACGAAATTCCGATATTAAATAAACTATTAGAGGCTAATATGCAATTATATGTCCTAAAACAAACAAACTAAGAAACGTAAATTATTTTTATTAAGAATAGTTAAACGTATAATGATTTATGAAAGATCGTGCCAGTAAATGTTTATTAGCCAAGTAGTGTTCGTGAATGCCCCAGGAGACCGGGGTTCAGTTCCAAAAAAATCGTACTTGATGCCTCCTTGCTTAACACATGGTATTATAAGGTACGTATCAAGGGTAAAGTGGAGCAATCCAGGGAAAGGAGAAACGCTTTTCCTTACACCTTGATGTGGTAGCAATCGAAAAAGGGATCCTTTGGGTCGTCCTCGATTACGTTCAAATGTTTATTATCAAATAGAAATAATTACTTGAAATCATATAAGCATTACTATTTGATAGGAATACTTGAAACCATAAAGGTATGTGTTAAGTATTAGTATTAGATAAGAATACTTGATATCATATGAGTGTTCGCAACCAAAAAAAATCTCTAAAGGAAAAATTACACAAAAATGCAAATATCACGTACAATGAAAGCGATTCCTCAACCCTTTAGCATAAAAGAACAACAAACGTGTTGTCATGTTGTTAATATCAACCAATCAGAGTAAAAATGAGTCCCTCTGTTAAGTTTCTCCATTGCTTTTCTAAATATTATTTTGGTTATGGTACTGATCTCTATGCTGAACCTTTTTATTGATAATTTATATTGTGTAATATGCGCAAACCTAGTATTTGTTTTTTTCACTTTCATCAGGTGGCAAATATTGTGACACCTTTCAAGTGTGAGAAAGTAATTATTTATTCGATTCGCTTGGAGGCCATTGGAAACAAAAGAATTATTCAGAGAGACAATCATCTCGCGCTTTAGTAAAAATGGTTGATTGTTCAGAACCGGATCCTGAGAATTATTATTGCTTTTTCGAAGCGTGCTAAGCTGGATGTTTATTTTCGGAACGTCTTTAAAAATGTTCCTTTCGAAAAATTTGGGTCAAAGTTTGAAGCCCCGGTAGAATTTTTGACAGAGCTAAAGAAATACCATACACGAATATAAAAGATCCTCAAACATTTTAACGGAGAAACCAGGATGTAGCGTTGATGAACTACTGAAATAAAATATTTCTAGTTTTATTTATTTTTTATACCAAACTTAAAACATTTTTTGTTTTATCTACTTTTTATTTATTTCAACTAAAGTTTCCATAATAAATCTAACATTTTTCACTTGCTTTTGCTTTACATTTTTTAAAATTTTTTTATAACGAATTTTCTTTTGCTTTTGCCTTTTGAACTTTTTTTTCTTTTATTTGTACTCGCTTTTTTATCATCTTAATCTTTTGATATTTCGATTTGAAATTTTCTTATCAGTTTGGCGATTTTCTTTTTTGCCTATTCTATTTTAGATGTATTCGTATATGTTAATTATAATGTTCTTTCTCCTAAACTTCTTTCGTGTGCAACACACGATTCACCATTTCGCTTGAGAAACCTTCTACTGTATTTGTTTATTAGAGTTACATCTTTAAACACATCATTTATTCCCCCTGTCTCTTTCCCCATTTCTCTCTCTCTCTCTCTCTCTCTCTCTCTCTCTATCTATCTATCTATGATATTCTTCTCTTTTGATATATTATTTTTTGTCCTTTGTATAAGATAATTAGTTCTTGCAGCCTTATCTGTAAGAAAGTTATGGAGTAGAAATGGACTGTCCCATTCTTCCATAGACAAGTATTGAACTACATTATTTATCCCCACCGATAATATAAAAGAGTACAGTCTTTAGCGACAGAACTTGTTTTTTTTTTTCATGATTCATACTGAATAAAGTACTTGACTAATGTAATCAACAAATAATTCTTGAGACAATAGTTCCTCTAATTTTTATTCGTCTGCATTATTAACAAAAGGAAATAGTGTAGTGCACAGGAAAATAGGAAAAAAAGGATTGTTTGTTGTGTGATTTTCTAATGCAAAATTCTTCTGACAAATAACATTTAGATATTTTTGACCTCCCACCACACACAGTACGCTCTTTTAAAATGATTTACACAGAACTTTCATATCATCATCATCATGTACAATCAACACGGATCTCTCTGACCCTCTCCCGCCACCCCTCTCTATCGTCAATAACTTCCGGTAGGTCTTCAAGGCGCCATCTGGAATCGGCACAGAGCTGTTGTATGTAGGTTCTAGCTGGACATCCTGCCTATGTACGTCCATGAGAAGGGGTTCACAGGAGTACGTCACTTATTAGTTCATTTCTACTTCTCCAGTAGTGTCCCGCCTGTCCTGTCTTCTAACTTGGACAGTTTTCGTGATGGTGGGGTTGTAAGAAGCAGTTCAGCTGCTGTTTTGAGGGATGCTGCCTCCAGGAATTGTTCAACATAGCTTGCAGCATTCTTGTTTAGTTGCTGTAAAGCTTTTTCTCTGTGCGTTTAGTTAGCGTCCATGAAGTGCCTCCATACAGCTGTATCAACCCGACCGCTTCATCTTATTCTATTGGTCAGGTCTTACTTCGATATGTTCGATAGCCTATCGAGAGCTATCCCTGCCTTTGCTAGTCGCGTGTTGGTGTCAGTTTCAGTTGATGAGACACTGCTTCCTTGGTAGATGAACTTGTCGACTAATTTCAAAGAACTACAGTTTTGTGTGGAAATATCGTCTCCCTGATTAAAGCACATGTATTCCGTCTTGTGTGCGTTGACATGGAGGCCTATGCCTGCAGCTGCTCATTCCAGACTATGTAGCTGGGTTTAAGTTTGGGCGGATGTATTTGCCAGAAGAGCTATGTCATCGGTTAATTGCAACATATAATTTGACAATGTTTATTTTGAAAGGATGATTTATGACGTGAAAATTTCTGCCTCTAAAGGCTTTCAGTTAACCCCATATCCGATTCACATTCAATCTTAGTTGTGCTTGATTGCCAACATATTTTGTTTAGTATTTGTCCTCAGAATAGCAATTATTGACAGTTACAAAGATATCTTATTTTATCGCTACCGTTATGAATATTATATATATATATATATATATATATATATATATATATATATATATATATTGGCAAAATCTAATTCTTATTATTCATTTGACTTTAACTATTCAAGATTACATTTATGGTAAATATTTTTTTGTTTAAATACATATACATATCATATCATTATGAGTAATATTCAAATATACATCTTGTTTCCTATTTTATGAATATTACGATTCAAAATACTTACGGAATTATTTACAACTAATCCTCAATCCTTTTAAAGTAATGGCAGGATTCTGAAATAGGTTTAAACATTTTAATTATGGTGATGTTTAAATTAATTCACCGAAGTTGAAAACGACGATTTATCTATTATGAATATTTAAACGACTACTTAGAGGAATATTCTGATAAAATGCGATTGTAAACCTTCAGTTAAACGAGCATTATACAAATTTAACACATTTAAATAAGATATCCTAAAGGGAAGCATTTTATGAAATCTTTGTTGAATGAAAACAAGAATATTTTTAAAATTTGGTAAATTTTCCATTTCATCTTTTTTACAAAATAGTTTTGCCGAACTTTGTTTGGTTTGGTTTAACGGTATATCAACCTTTTATGGATTTATAGATGCTGAAATCTGATAAAATTTCCAGTGCTTGGTCACAAGAATACCAATATTTTCAAAGTTTCCCTAAATTTTTCAATTGCATTTTCGACTATAATCATTTGGTTAGATACAGTATTGCTTTAGATATTACTATTTGATATAAAACATTTACAAATAAAACTGTTTCATCCATAGATGAGACCCTTAAGGATACAACCAATTTGGTTTTGAATGGAGTTAGGAGTAAAGGCAATGGATGGATACTTCACATTCTTTAGATCTCCAGAAATGAACTATCACCATAGGATTGTTTAGTGTCATACACATGACACATCTTTTTCTGGTTGTCTTACCTTTCTGGATAGGATGCAGTCAGCTTATTAAAGCCCAACCTACTGAAATGAGATGTTAACGGGCTCAAAGTAAAGGATAAGTCAAACACTTGGTAACAGAAGAAATACTATTCGTTTAATTATTGATGTCTTGACCTCTTGATCGGTCTTAAAAATAGAATGACCTGAATTGGCATTCTTGAATCAATGAAGGAAAATTCATTGCCACGTATTTTCCGGGGGGAGGTGTTGCTTGAAGTGAAATCCAAGTTGTTTCTGAGCGTCTGACGATAACCAAATCACTGACAAAACTTTTTCAAAAATCTCGAAATTTCACGTGTCATCGATTCTCACATCCAACATGAGAGTTCCATTGATTGACCCGTTGCTGTCGCTCATAGAACAGTATATCAAGATCATTGTGAGTGGGAGGTTGCCATAAAAATGCATGAATATACAATCATCATCATCATCATGTCGCGTCGCCAGCACGGATATCCCTGACCCTCTCTCGCCACTTCTCCCTCTCATTCATCGCTTTTGGCAGGTCTTCAGGGTTACATCCCGTATCCTCACATAGCTGCTGTATGTATGTTCGATCTGGTCGTCCTGCTTTTACTTGACCATATGCGGGGGCCATAGGAGTACATCACTGATGAGTTCGTCCTCGCTTCTCCAGCAGTGTCCTGCTTGTCTGGTTCGTCTAACTTGTATAGTTTTCGTGATGGGAGGCAAGTGGCCGTACAGTTGATGTCTTGTGGGGTGTTGTCGCCAGGACTTGTTCAATATTGCTGTCAACATTTTTGTGTAATTGCCGTCTAGTTTCTTCTTTAGCCGTTTTGTTAGCGTCCAAATAGTGCATCCATATAGCAGTATCGATACGACCTCTGCCTGGAAGAAACTGCGTTTCATTTTACCGGTCATGTCTGATTTCCATATTATCGAGAGCCTATCGATAGCTGTCCATGCTTTCGTTAGTCGTGTGTCGATGAATATATAAGGCTATTAAATACTGACAGCTCCCATTGATGCCATATACACATATACGAGGGTTATACAATAAATAAGGGGGATTTTTTGGATGAAAAACTTTTTTTTTCAGAATTTGTTTCCATAAATATAAGTTCTGCAATGTTTGGAACCGGTCTTTGCAAAAAATCATGTTAAGTTCGTAAAAATATTCTTAATGTTACTACTTAAAATGTTGTCAAATCAGAGAGCTCCTGGCTTGGATAAGGGGCAGTTATCAAATCTTCGATGTCGGAAAACTGCAAAAAACTTTAAATTCACGAAGTAATGTGTAACGAAGCGTATTCTAGTAAGAAAAATGTTTACAAATGGGGAAAACATGAATTTTCTACAACAATCCTGTGAGGAAAAAACAGTTCACGGAGTGGAAACACACGACTTTCAGCAAAAAGAAAGGTTCCGCAGCTAGTAAAGGTCATGCTGATAGTCTTCGTGGATATGGAAGGATCGATCACAATGGATTTCCATGAAAGATTCACAACTATAAACGACGATTTCTATTGTTAACTCTTTGTAAAATTCACCTTATTTATTGAATGACTCTCGCGTTTCATCCGCAATGAAGATTGTATATTGATGACCTAACAAAATTAATCTGACATGGAAGGCCAAAAGTTGAGAATCGTTTTTCTCCAATGGAAGGGGAAACACTTTCGCTATCATAATTTGTTACTATTTCTCCTGATTTGCATAATTTGACGCCATGCTTTGTCTTTGAAATATGGCAGGTTGATGGGTGGAATATAGCACAATATGGCTTGTTGGGGATCATTAAAACAATATTTCCAAAGATGATCCAACCTGCACAAAGGTAAATATTTTAAACTTAGATCTTAAGTTGCCATTATCACCAACTTGATATTTTCTCCATATATATATATATATATATATATATATATATATATATATATATATATACATATATATATATATATATTCCACTATTTTTCTATTGAATTTATTTCTTTTTCTATTTTTTTCTCTCTGTTCTGGTCTCGTTTGTTCTTCTTTTTCTCTTTATGTCTTCGAACAATTTTCTCTATTTTTAATATCTTCCTTCTTTCCTTTATTCACTGTTTCATTTTAATTAGTTTTAATTCAATTTCTTTCTTTGTTTTCTCTTTTGTATTTTTCTTTTTTCTTTCTTTCTTCCTTTCCATTTCTCTTTTTCCTTTTTCTTCGTTCTTTTTTGTTGTTGCCTTATTTCCGTACATTTTTATGCGTTTCTAATTTTTTTTTTCATTCAGTCTCACCTCTTCCTTTGTTTTATTCCCCACGTCATCAATTATTTTTTTGTTTGTTTTGGCTTTTGTTTTTTAAGTCCGACTAGTTCTCTTTTGAATTCTGATTTCAATTTTACTTCGGGCGAAAATGTTTATCATTCAAGACTTCAGCCTTTACTCAGAGTAACCTCGACAAAAGCAATTGTTTATCAGACCTGAGATTGCTTTTTTCCTTTTTCTTTTTAACATTCAACTCTCTCTCTCTCTCTCTTTCTCTCTCTCTCTCTCTCTCTCTCTCTCTCTCTCTTCTATTCGCTTCTATATTTGTGTTCATTTTACCTTGGAATTTTTTCTTAGTGTTGTGGCCATTGATATTCTTCTTTTCGGAAAACAAAACGATACGCAAAAAAAGAACAAAGACGAAAGTAAAAAAAATTCGCACTTCGATTTGATTTAGTGAGGGAAGAACTAGAAAGAAAGAAATAAAGCGAAACAAAGATTAAACAATCACAAATAATTTGGAGTTGCATCTGCGACAGGGGTAGATTTGCAGTGCCTAGAATTCTGACTGTTTGCCTCAAGCTCATAACATGGAAACTATTGAGAAGTAACAAATATCTGATATTATTTTACGTTCTTTTTTTCATTTCACTAGACCCCTGCTACGGTTTATTTTTCTGTACTCGAACTAATTTGATATTTTTTCAACCTTTCTTCAAATATCACAAGACAAAATGGGAGAAATACAGAGTTCACTGTCTATGTTCAAGTGAGAATATTTCAAATAGAGTGACCAATATCAACAAGGGTTTACAAGACAAACTTAAGAATAATCGTACTCAATCTGTCTAAAGTTAAAAGTCCTCGATGTTTTTACAGTATCCCTGTAGGAAAGTTAAACACGTAAAATTCTCCTCGAAAAAATAGAATATCCTGGTTAAGATATTAAACTCCATTGGGTAGTAAGGCTCTAGTTCTGGAGCATTGGGTTATGGGGAGTATTCAGTCTGTTTGGAACAGTTATGGTCCAATGTATGGGTCAAACAGATCGGTGTGAATCTTATTAGTATTAGATAGGAATACTTGATACAATAAAACTTAAGGAACTTTTTATTGCGTATTGCCTAAAACGGATTATTACTAGTTGTAATTTGAAACTATATTATTGTGAGCAAACAAATGATTTTAAAAATTAAAATAATTATTCTAAACAATATAATTGTGCATAGATGAATTTATTAGAAATACTTGAGAACATACCACTACATAATTTACATAGAGAGATTTTCGTGGATATTCCGGTCGAATTCACAGTTACAGAATACAATTATAAACAAGAAGTAAATAAATAACGGCTTGGATAGTGTAGCATATCCCGCTTTTAAAGAATAATCTTCCGATCTGAGAAGCTTTTTTGCAAATGTTCGATTTAGCCAACGTAGGAATAAGAACAAAAACGGTAAATTCTGACCATATGATGGTTCTCATTTGCCACAGCGCTATTTGCCATCAATAGAAAAAATGTTGATACTCTTGAGGTGACATGTAAAAGATACTTCAAATGTTATCTGACACTTGGAAGCAACAGCTGACTATATTCCAACAAAACTAAGGGCCAAATATACAGATTGCTAAGAGTCAATAACAGTTAAAGAAAAACAAGGTAACATGGAAAAGGTATATTGACTTAATAAATGGAAGCCAGAAATACACCAATCGGCAGAAACTTATGATTGCCCAGAGAGAATTAAGACATCTCAAGAAGATGAACTCGATATATTCAAAGCCAAAGTAATAAAACCAGACATTTAGTCGGCGATAAACAATCGTGATTAGCACGGCAGTCTATATATTAAGTAAGCTGAAGGAAAAGTGCTTTGAGAGCAAAAGTAAATGCTGCCAGCCGAGAAGAAAGACGTTAAAATTGGAAAGAACATTTCAAGGCTATTTTAAACACTCCTGAAATAACTGATAAGCCAACAGAAAAATATTAACTTCAAACTAGTCATCAGACTATGAGAGTTTACGAAGGACGAACTTGACGCAGTAAAGAAAAAGTCAAGTAGAAAAGCTCCAGGCCCGACAAAACACTTCCAGAAATATAGAAAACAAAGAAATTTGACGACTAAATTATAGGATTATGTAACACTGGGCATGAATAAAACACAATAGATTAATGAACAAAAGACTACATCCTTCGCTTCCCTAAGAAAAACTATTTTGTTCTTTAACCATAAAGAGAACATATCCAGCTTAACAAACAATCTTCTGAAATTGGTAGATCAGTTCACTTACCTCAGAAGCAATATCTCTTGTACAAAAAGCGATATCAACAAACGCAGAAGAGAAGCGAGATATGCAATAGACAGTTTATTGATCATGGAAATATGATTCCATTGATTAAATAAACCGGCATTTCATCTAAGGTGTAACTGAGTCTCTACTAATTCATAGATGCATATCACCTGAATACTAAACAAAGGCTTGGAGAAAAAAGCCGCATGAGAACTAAACAATAATGTTACGTATTGTTTTGGTCAAAAACTAGTTGTAACCCTCCAGTAAACAGATTCTATATGTCTACGCGCCTCTAATCTTAAAACTCATCCATATAAGACTAACAAGACATGCTGGAGAAGAAAAGAACTCATACATGATGTTATCCTATAAAATCCGACTCATGGACGCGCCAGCAATGGCTTACATACGTCAGTTCTGTGCAGACACTGGATGCAATCTAGACGACATACCAGGAGCGATAGATGATAGAGTCGTATATCAAGAAAATCTTGGAAATCCGTAATTCCAGCATAATTTGATGATTATAATAATGATGAACATATATGTGTGGGAAAATACGTTTAATGAACAACTAGGCAAATATGTGCATTTGAACGTACGTAAAATTGCAATTACCAAACTTCTCAACATATATTACCCTTGACGGTTTGACTGGAAAGTTAATAGACCGTTCAATCATTTGCATTCAATAAGTTTCCACACTTTTTTTTGTACAGGCATTTAGAATTATCTTAGACTCTTAAAGATTTAGTATTTTATTGCTATACATCTTAAGAGCAGATGGACAAATTCTTCTGATTTCAAGTTCAAACGAACAGCTACAACAGAAATTGGAATACACCCTACTAAAGCCTGATTGTCACAGCTGGTGATTTTCAAAAATGCAATCTGGACTTGAGAACGATATGCAATAAAATTATGTTTTAATCTTGCAAAAGATGCCGCAGAAACGTATGGAATGCTTCAGACTGCTTTTTCGACCATCTTGTATGAATCGAGCTTCAGTTTTTGAGTGGTATAAGATATTTAAGGAAGGCAGGGAATCTGTGAGGGATGATGAGAGGTGTGGGAGGAGTAAGGAAGTCAATACACCAGAGTTGATTTGCCAAAGGGTTAGGGTTAGGGTTACTATGTTGAGGTTTTAAGGGGGTTCAGAAAGATATTCCTAGGGAAGAGGCCAGCACTCTTCAAATCGAGTCAGTGGCATTTCCAGCACGACAATACACCAGTCCACAACTCCATCCTTGTCACAGACTATTTAACCAAGATGGGGATCAAGACATTTCCTCAGTCTCCCTATAGTCCAGACCTTGCTCCCTGTGAATTTTGATTATTCCCTAATCTCGCAGGCTGTCGTTATGAGACAATGGAGGAAATGAAAGAGGCTGTGACGAAGATCATTGATACGCTCACACAAGAGGGCTTCCATAGGGCCTTGTAGAAGTTGTTGGAACGGTACAACAAGTGCATTGCAGCTGGAGGAGATTACTTTGAAGGGGACTAGAGTTTCATGTGTATACTATCCATAAAAGTGCCCATACGAAAAAAGTCTGGAAACTTATTTAATGAACCTCGTATTTAGATTAAACCGCAATTAATGTGCAAGTTTTTTTCATTAGAAAACCGAAGTTAAATCTCAAAAACAAATCAGTTCTGAAATGGTTGAGAGATATGTAGAATAAAACACCTGAAATCTGTGAATCAAACTTAACAAAACTTAATATCAATTATCGTTCAACAGTTACCCGAAATTTTCCTTCATGAAAATATGTTTTGTTAACATTGATATTATTTCCGATAAAATTATTTTATTTCAGTTGGGAATATAATTATTTTTATACGAAGTAAGTCCGAGGGACAGCAAGCTCCCCGTTACTTTTCCATATATACTAGACGATCTGATCAATGCCGTTGTTTTAATTGTCTCAGTCCTTCCTCAAATGACCAAGAATTTTGCTTTGTAGGCAATTAAAGATTGTTTAAGTTTTCTGATTATTGCAGTCATAAATACCACAACCATTTTCCATATCCTATTTTAATTTCACTTTTAGGACCATGTTAACTTAGCAAGCTGATTGTTATTCCCTTCTGGTTAACTATAGGAATGTCTTCCCTTTTTGCCTGTTTACGGGTATATATCATCAGCACAAAATCACCAGATTTTTTTAAAATTCATTTTGGAAGTTATCAAATTTTTCTTCTAATATTTAGTGGTTCTGAAAGGCTATCTAGCGACAAGCTAACAGAAAATTTCGAAAACGTTTTCGCAAGACTCACTCACTTTTATAACGTAGTTTGGTGTCTTCAAAATTTTGCCCCCAGTCTCATGGTGCTTTGAAGAATTACACAATTTGACAGAATTCAAAAATATATATGCTCCCTCGGTGTTGGGTTTGAGAACTCTCGCGAAGGAATTACCGGTTGGCACTCACGTAATTCAAAGCCTTCTAACGAATTGAGCACTCAGTAGCTGTTAAGCGTATATATGTAAACAAAACAAAATGTGATACATATGTGTTAAAATCAGTTGGCTTGCGCAGAGTTTGTTAGTGGTTGTGTGGTAGAATATCCGATTAGCAAAAAGTGAGCAAGGTTTCGATCCCACCGAGCATCTCGTTGCGCGTTTAGCCACACTGAAGAGTTGTGATACAAAGAAAGAGTCTGTCTGTGGTTGATATATATATATATATATATATATATATATATATATACGGTGTCCCCAAAAATTTCAGATAATTTTAAAAGCTATTATCTTGAAAACTACTTAGCATTGCTCAATGAAATTGAACAATGTATGGGTTCAACATCCTAACTTTATTCTGGGCTGAATTAATAAGTGTTCAATAAATGCACCGCCAGTGACGTGGCAAACGTTAAGTCGCTTGTTAAGGTCTTGCTAAACACGCTGTGGCATGTCACCGGGAGCATTATCCAGGGAGGAAGTGATTCTCTGCTTGTGTTCATCAGTGCTAGCAGGAAGAAGGGAATTCATAGACCAGGCCTTTCACATATCCCCATAAAATTAAATAACATGGAAACTGGTCCGGTGACTGCAGCAACGATTTCATCTCCACCATACCCGATCCATTTCAATATAAGATCTTTATAAAGATACGCAGGTACTGTTCTCTTCAATTTAATATAAAATCTTGATCTGTTTATATATATTCAGTGAAAATTTGAGTTTATTTCAACAAGATATGACAAAATTATTACCCTGCGAAATAATGTAAATTTTGCGGTGCAACCCTATATATATATATATATATATATATATATATATATATTATCTAGTTTAGTTTGTTTATGAATAGAGAGAGCTAAATATCGGTGGAAGTGCACTTATTTTGATGATCACATCAACGAAAAAGATAGAGTCACCAAGTATCATTTAGTCAATTTTTACGTTATCCTAATCTGATGTATCCCCCTCTCCCCACCTCTATCTCTCTCCCAATATTATATGTATGTATAGGACGGGCTTTTCCGTCGATTGCAATGTTTTAACGCCAGGCAGACCATTTAAATATTTGAACTAGATGTAAGGGCTTGCGTAACACCCATTTTTTGTACAATCCAATGACAGAAGAAGGTTGCAACTATGTGTCAAAGATTATCCAAAACAACATTCCTCAAGTTTTGAATTCAGAGGTTTTCCTTCTCAATTTACGGTTGTCTTTCTAGGCTAAAGAACCCTGTCTGCTCTATTATTCATGTTTAACTGGAGGGAGAATTTAACTATCCATTCCGTTCCGTGGGAATTGCGGCAAACAGAAATGCACAGAACCTCGTCCATGATTTGAACATGGATCGTCAATTCTACGTCCTAGCGCCAACCGTTAGTCGATTATCAGTTCAATATTGGCCTTGTCTCCAATATATAGATACCTCTCTATAGCTGACTCTGTTGTATTATGCTCACAATATCTCTCTTTAGAATTATACATATATATATATATATATATATATAATTTTTCTTCTATGGCACATTTATCATTGTTCCTGCATTGCTGACCTTTAATCCATTGTCTTATTGTTACGTTCATCTTCCATGTTTGTTTCTTTTCTCAGCAGATATTCCTATTTTGCAAATCGCATTACAGCCGACTGAACACAGGATTCAATTTTGGAGATAAATCTTCCTTTTTTGTTGCTCTTTATATGTAGTCTATCGATATCTGATGCGTAAAGCATTGTGTATATTCATTCACTTACTGGTCTGCTGATACGATGATTCAAGTTTCTCTCTTGTCCAACCGAAGAAGAAGTCTTACGAGTGCCTTATACTTGATACTGTCCATACATTTCTTTTGTTTTTTTAATCTTTGATATTCCTTCGTTTTGTTTTCTTTCTTGGATATCTGATATTTTTAGGTGCCATATTATTTATCTGTTCCTTTGCTTCCGCTTTTTTTTATCGAATTACTTTCAAGGGCTCCAAAATATCCGTAGCGGCCGCTTCAGTTATAATTTTTACTTATTTTCCTAAACAACAATTCAGTCACATATCTTTTCATTGATAATTCTTTAAAACGAACTTAATACTGTAAATAGTAATTTCTTTTTCAATACATTTTTCTCCGTAGCTGATATCGTTGTTGATATTGTTGTTGTGCATCTTCTTTTGTTCCTCTCTTTTACAGGGGACTCAAAAATGTATGGTATCAGTGTCACTCTCATGATCCGAAGATTTTACAGATCTCAAGCTAGGTCTAGATTTTTTCGAAATTTTCACCTTCTTTCCCTTTTACTTAGGGGTCTAATTCTACGGCAAAGTTGACGATGAGATTATTATTATTATTATTATTATTATTATTATTATTATTTACTCCTTGAGAGTTTTTCACATCAGGGTAAGCTGACGGTCTTTCGCTGAAGTTTGAATAACGGCAAATCTTCAGAAGTCTTCAGGACCCTTCTCAGTATTCTGGCCGTTCTCAACAATGCTACAGTTTGGATGATCTCCACTCGTCCTTCAACTTTCAAGTCCTCTAGTCCCTTTATTAATCTTTTTGTTACTGTACCAAATACATCCATTGTAACCTTAATGGTCCATAGATTTTTCAATTGTCTAACAAGGTCGAGGTAATAATCCTTCTTTTTACATTCTTCCAGTTTTATTCTGTGGTCAGCCGGTACAGCAAAGTCCACAATTTTGCAAGTTCTCTTTTTTTTATTACTATGAGGTCTGGTCTTCTGGACGAGATTAGGTGATCCGTTTGTATGTCAAAGTTCCATTAAGGTTTAGATGTGTCATTCACTAGGACAGATGCTGAGTTGTGCATATACCATTTGTTCGTAAGGTCAAATTTAGATTTATTGCCCATCTCGCAGTGGATCATCTTGCCCATCCAGTCGTGTCTTTTCCTATATTCCTTCTGTGCTAAATTGCTGCATTCTCTAATGTGATTCATGGTTTCGTCTTTATCACGTCATAGCCTACATGTGCTATTTCTTATCTATTCTCGATTTGATTTGATTAGTTCTTATGGCGTTGTTTTGCGCTGCTATTAGGAGAGATTCTGTTTCTCTCTTAAAGTTTCCTTTACTTAGCTACGTCCAGGATTTCTCGTATGAGATATTGTTTATTTGTGGTTTAAAACCCCCATAGAGTTGTTTATTTCCCCATTTTTGTTTCCTAGTTATTATCATTCTCTTGTCCATCGTCTTGTCAGTATCGTTTCTGATGGCTGTAATCAGTCCTCCTTCGTGTTTTTCTATGTAGTCTTCAAGTCGTTGTATCGATGCGTCAACGCTGTCTTTAATGCTGGCATATCCTCTTCTTCCCTCCTTTCTCGATACATATAGACTGTCAATGTCATCTGTGACATGTAATGCCTTATGCACGGTCATTAGTTTCGTTATTCTTTGGTCCATTTATTTAGGTTCTCAGGTCCACTTCACAAAGCATCCCGAATATCTAACATTTGATATGGTTTCTGCTAGATACTTTTGTCTCGAGTTGATTTCTAGTTCTAGTGAGATATTCATTCTTAATTTGGATGAGTCATATAGTCATTAGATTTTAACAACTCTTTCGTGATTTCGAAATAGTTTAGAAGCAAATAATTCTGGGGAAAAAAAACAACTTTTCATTGAAAAATACAATAGTTCACAAAAAGATTTTACTGACCTGATTCCCATCGAATACCACACAGCGAAGATTCGTTCATCAGCGCTGTATTTCACATGTTCTGATATATTCTTTCTTAATTTTGTCTTGCATATTCACTTGTTTGATTATGTCAGCCTCTAAGATGACCATGTATTTGTAGGTTTTACCTTTTCTCTGAGCGTTTGCATTATTTCTTGACTTGCTAGTTCCATTCTGTCATTCAGATTTCATGTGCAACTTTTCATTATGAACATGGAACATTTTTCTATGCCAAATTCCATTCCTATATCCTGACTGTATATTCTGATTACGTGTATTAAGGTTTCCAGGTCGTTTTCATTTTTTTAAAAATAGTTTGTTCTTATCCATGTCCATTAGATGATTGATCTTTTATTGTTATCTACTAAGATTGTATTCGGCTGTGCATTTTCTGAATATGAGTATAAGGGTCATCATGACAATTATGAACAATAAGCATGATAGTGCATTTCTTTGAAATATACCTCTTTGGATCTTTAATTCAGCTAAGCCTTGTCCTCCTGCTGTCAATTCCACTCTCCAGGTTTTCATGGTTTTCTCGATAAAGTTTATGACTTCATGTGATATTTTGTACATATTGAGGCAGTTTATTCTTCAGCTTTGTGTAACCATATCATATGCCTTTTTGCAGTCAATCCAGGCCATAATTAGATTTTTCTGTCTTGTGTTGCTCTCATTTAGGATTTAAGGTAACTCTCCTATGCCTCTGGATCCTTTGCGGCATCCGTTTTGCTCCTCAGGGAACAAACCGCGGCTAGTTAGCGAGCAGTAAATCGTTTCCTTTATTTTTGATGTTAACATATTCCACATCATCTGTAGGCAGGTTATGCGTCTGTAGTTTGTTTTTTTGTTTGTTTGTTTTTTTTGCTTGACTCCTTTTGGATCAATGTGGTCTTTCCTTTGGTGATCCATTCGGGTTCTTGTGCTCTTTGTACACATCTGTTCATTTCTAATGCTAGTCTGTCGTGAATGGAGATTTTTTTAAAACCAGAAACCATGTATTCCATCATGGCCTGGCGTTTTCCAGTTTGATAATTTTTTTGTGTCGTTGTGAGTAAATCGATATGTATTTCCGCTCGACTTATTCGAGTCCTTTTAATTCTCTTGCCATATTGTTTATCCATTCAGCCTTTTTGTTATGTTTTTTGGTTGCCATATTTTAGTTCAAAATCGTTCGCTTTCTATTGCGTCCGGTTGCTGGTATGTTTTTGTTTCATCTCCTCCCGGTTGTTGGTAGAACTTTCTGTCGTTGCTTTAGAATGTCCTTTTTTGTCTGTATTGTTTTACACTTTTTCGACATCTCTTTAATCTTCCTTCTTTCGCTAAGACAGTTTTTTTCATTTCCCCAAGTTGTATAGTTATTTTTTCTTGTATGGGCTTTTCTTTTTTGTCTCTTCATGTTCCAGAGTCTTTCCTCGGTTTTATCATTTTGGCCTGTTTTCATAGATTTTTAATTTGCGTTTCCAGTCGAATTTCCCGTCCTGGTTTTGATTTTTTTCGTTCTTTTTGAGGGAATACCAATTTTCTCACAAACTAATTTCGTCCCTGCATAGAGTAATTCATTTAATTCGGTTGTATTATTCGTTGATATATAAGGTTATCTTGATTTATTTTTTCCGCTTCCTTCTTAATTGCTCGCCATTCTATGTTTCTTAGTGATGGTAAGATATTATTTTGCCCTTTCATAATTCTCTTTAAACTTTCTGGATTTACTTTTTGTTCTTGTGTTAGTGTTTGCTCTGGGTTTGGTTGTGTGTCGTTTCTATTTTCTGATGTTGGCGGCTCATTTCTTTTAGTTTGAATATGTCTGTTAATTTTTGCTGTGTCAAGTACTGGATTACCATCTTGTTCATTATTTATATTCTGATGTATTTCTATTATTTCATGGTCGGAAAACCAGCAATTCATTATTGTTGTTCTGATTTGGTCGGCAATCTAGCATATTCTTGCCAGATCTCTATCATTCTTTTCTATATCCTCTTTATGTCGGGTTGCTCTTAAAATAGCAGTGTTGTGCGGGTTGGTTGTTTTCCCTTGTCCATTTTTTTGTGTTTATGTCTCTGGCTAGTGTGGTTCCTTCATCGTATAACTGAAAAAAAGTACAGCCAACATTTGCAGGATTTCGACCAGCTAACATCAGATTGGTGAATCATTGTGGCACAGATTCTTCGAACAGTACGATTTTGATATAAATCCTGAGAATTTCCTCATTTCAAACCACCTACCTTACCAGGGCTAATGACCCAAGTCTATCTTCCTGTTTATCATAACTGTGAGGAAGACAAAGGGATCCATATATTTCCTAACAGCATTAAAATGAATTTTGAATTAAATAACCTTGCCAAGTGTTAAAACTTGGTTCACCCAGTCCCTATCCTATAAAAATAACCATTACCAGTCGCTTCCTTTTGTGTTCATGCATATCACTTCGTGTTGAGTTTTATTACGAGTTAAATTTTAACAAGTTTGTGTCTAATGTTTTCAAGATTTATACAATAGAAAATGTCTATAGGATAGTGTTAAATATATTTTCGGTTCGTTTTTGTTTATGTCGTATTCGGCAGGAATAAAATTGTTTTTTTGTTAGGACATTAGTGGGGTTTAGATATGTTTCACATCTACAATTCTAGGAAAAAAGTGCTTTTCTTATTATTTTCTCTTACATTTAGCCTGTGGGAAAAAGTCCATTTAGGATTATTGAAATGAAATCAGGGAAGAGGAAATGTCGCTATTATCACGTCTATGTATTTACCTTCCTCTCTATTCACACCTTAACACGGTGTGTGGAGTATGTGTAAGGTTGTTCAAATGGCTTCATACCTACAAGAAGGAAAATTACTTGTATCCTTATATAGCATAACGTATCTCTACTTATCTAAATAGCTAATTTATTTTATTCTTGCTTCTGCTTTCCCAAATGTATCTTAGATTTTCCTTCCAGGTGTTCACATATTTTGCTAGTTTGGCATTTCTGATGCAAAAATTATCTCTCAATGATTTTTTGTGTGTCCTCTGCAATTTAATAGAGATGTTTTAAGGCATTTGTTTATTTATTTACTTTTGCTTCTTGCTTAAATTACTTTGCATTCTGGAAAGTCCTTCTGAACGATGGAATCCAATACTCCAAAGATAAATGGCCACATTTTTAAGGCTTCCCTTCTAGATAAATATTCAACCGTTAGTGGGCTCTTCAGAATGCATTCACGTTAACCTTCATTATGAGTATTGTCAGGATAAGCCGTTCTACTGAGATTAACTATTAACAGATTTGAAAGCAGAAAAGTCATTAAAAAATATTTCTTGCAAACATGATAATTACAATCATTAATTATATCTGCATATCAGTATTAGCAAGCAAACAGAAAAAAACAATACTGACATTGTTGATTGATTGATTTTTACGGCATGTCAAACCGACTCGGGTTATTTTCAGTCAAGGGTTTAGGGAATAGCATTAAGTGTAACTTCATATTTACATTGTTTTTTTGTAGTTGTTTCTGAGGAATTTTTTTTTTTTACAAACGATCTTATCCGATAGGAATCATTTGTAAACTGGCACCATAAGAAGTACTTCCACTCTAGGTAGAGTGGACTGTTGAGTTATTGCGATAAAAGAGTATTCTGTTCTCACCAGATGGTTTCTTACCATTTTTGGTGGTCTTACTAAATTGCCGGGGAGACTCGGCGTATTCTAATCTTCAAAGGCAGATTGATTATTTAATGATAAAGTTTATTATAATTTCGTTATTGATTAGAGCGTGATATTATGAATTACATAATCAGCCCCAAATGGAGCTTGACAGAAAGCTTTTTAACCGTAAGACATTAGTTAAGACGTTAAATTATGTACAAAAAGGGAATTCGGAAGAAGAAAATGTTAAAGAAATAAATTGCAGGAAGGATTTCATCTTTACATGCCGAAACAATTTTGGAATGGTTACAACAGAAAATGCAGTTTAAATGGGATTTGATTAATATAATTTAGGAATATCGTCTACCAGAGAACACTCACTTTCTCCAGACGTCCATATATCTTGTTATCTACTCAATTAAAAATGAAAAATTAAATAAAATATGTCGACTCTGGAGTAGAGGCGTGCTTAGCAAAATGATCGTCCGTGTAAGACACGGAATTGGGGATTCGAGTTTAAATACTGGATAAGACTGTCTAATTTTCACTTCACGCTAACACCCTTAGCAAATGTATGTGTTCTTCCCTCAATTATGGGTAAATGGTAAGGTAAACGGAGTTATTTCGCCTTGATAAGAAAACTAATCTAAGAAGAAAAAAAAAAGTTTAATTCCCACCAAATTTTCTGCGCTTAAAGATTGATCTAGTGTCAGATCATGCTCATGGCCGAGGTTGGGCGTAAACACGTAGGTTTGGTTTAGATATATGGGTAAAAACTTTGAATTAGAGTTCGATGATATCCCTCCGGTTCTAGTGTTCCCGCTCCAGTTCGAGAAAAGAAAGATGTGGATCACTTTGGTATATGACCGAGTCCCGAAGATTAGTAGGATTCTGATCTATCCTCTTATATGTGTTAATCACCTTATAAGTTTAGAAGATAAATGATTTTTTCTTATAAAATGCAGTATTATAACTTTTGGGGTCAGTACTCTGGCTTCCGGCTTGTTGCAGAGACATCACTGTTGGCCGCGCGGCAGAAGAACTCACTCGTGACGATTCTGCAGCCCGCAGGATAAACTATGTGTTGGGAAATTGATTTTAACGACATGTCAACTCTTCTAGGGTTATTTTAAGCTGAGAGATTAGAAAATGCCGTTCATTGTACTTTAATATTTACAATTTTTCAGCAGTAGTTTTTTACGATTATTTTTTAAACATACCTATTTGATCCATTGATAAGTAGTAATACAACTGCATTGGCTAAGACTTGGCCTCGGAGTAAGAACAATGAAGAGATATTCTACTTTTCCTAGATCTTCAAAACAGGTCCCTCATTATCATATGGAGGTAAATGTCATACGCATGACCCATGAAGAGGTAAGCGTATTCTATACTTTGTCGACGTAGAAAACTTGTTACTGATCGATAGAGAAAGGAGCAAGTGCTATTAAGAACCATATGCTTACACAGCCGTGATTTATAACCTAGGAGGTCAAACATAAGGCACAAACATTTGAAATAATCTGAAGTATTTTTCTCTGACATTAAACAAATCGCAGTAACCAAACAGCAAATTTATGTCAAATGCTATCGCTAGACTATTAAGATACGATTAAGAATGCTCTTTTCAAGGCGAAACAAAATAAGGATATAAGAAGATGAAAAGCTTCGGACCCAGTTATAGTGACATAAGTACATCCCGTAGTTTGTCGGTGTTGTCTTTGGTGGTCGAACATTTTTCATACGGATTAACCTAGTTGGTGCCAGTACCCCAAGCAATAAGAAAAAGAGTAAGTTTCATAGCTTCCAGTAGTAACAACGAGTGAGTGGGAGAGTTCGTTGTCGGTGTACAGATATCTGCTTAAACCAATAATCATAATGTTGGTGACCAGATATTGAATCAAGATTTCTGGCTCCTTGTCTATTTACAAGTGGCAAAATAATGCCGATGGAAAACAATAATGATGATATGACTCGGGTTTTGTTTGGTAGAAAAAGGTCAAATTGAATATAAAGAAGATTAAACCACGAACAATAGAATTAAATATGAAACATATAAAAATGACTTTGAATATATATATATATATATATATATATCGGTTGATCCAAGGGAATTTTTTATTTTCAATTTTCTATAGAAAAGATTAATAGTGGTTTTTATGCTACATCAAGTCTTGAAGGGTATATAAAGCCAAATCCTGTTCATATATATATATATATATATATATGATTTCCAAATGAATATTTTGTAAATAACATTTCTAAACGCACCAGAGGTCATTTATTTGAACACAGTTAAATGTTTTTTGCATATTGCTACGTAATACAAATAAGTCAATTAAATATCGATCATTTGTCGCATGCAATTAAATGTTTTCAGTAAATGATTAAATAATTTTATTTGACTAAGAGACAGGATCTTAACGTGTACAAGCAATCTGGGTTGGTGTGAAAATGGAAGTAATGACAATGAAGAAATACGTCACATTCCCGCCTTTGTAGACCTGGAGGCTCATCATTAGGTGTTTTAGTGTGATATCCAATTCAATCGTTGGGGGTGGAGTCTTACTCATCGACAAAGATTCGAACGGAGTATTCGGCAGCATCAGTTAGTAGATGAATATGCAGAAGGGAAATGAATAAGAACTTCAATATGGGGTTTGATGACAATGATTTACTTCGTCAATTATAAACTCAGTTTTCTTTTAAAGATGGGACTGATTAAAAATATTTTTCTCATTTGTAGAAAACCATTACTCTGAAAGCTGGTGATAGAGACGAAATGAGCAATCAGCAAATTAGTGCAAAAAAAGAATAAGACTCAACACGACTGGGAGGGAAAGGTGATCCACTGGGGATTGTGCATGAAATTGAAATTTGATAATATCACAAGTGGTATATCGTAGAGACGAAACAATCAATCAGATAATAAGTGGATGCAGCAAATTAGCGGAAAATGTTCAAGACTAGACACAACTGGATAGGAAAGGTGATTCATAGAGAATTGGACAAGATATTGAATATTGACTACACGAATAAGTGGTATATACACAGCTGAGAATCCGTCTTGGAGAATGGGAGGCATAATGTTCTCTGGGATTCTGTGATACAAACAGATCACCAAATCTCGGCCAGACGACCAGTCCTAGAGATTGCATAAAAAAAAAAAGAAAAGATAATTTTCTGAACAGGGGACTTTGCTCCCCCGGCTAACCACAGTGTAAAATTCTAAAAAGGGAAAAGAGGAATAAATATCTTGCTAGGGAACTAAAATAAGTATGAAACCTGAAAGTGACGGTAATACCAATTGTCATTTGTGCACTTGGAACTATTCCCAAAGGATTAATTAAAAGAATGGAAGATTTTGGAATAAGAGAACAAGTGGAGATCATTCAAACTACAGCATTAATAAGATCAGCCAGAATACTGAGAAGAGTCCCAGAGACATAAGGAGACTTGCTATCATTCAAAATCCAATGGAAGACCATCACCTGACGCTGGCGTTAAAAAATATCAAAGAGTAGAATAATAGCCAATTGTAATTGGTGTGTTTGGAACAGAAACTAAAGGATTATTAAAGGAACTAGAGGACTTGGAAATTGGCGGACGAGTGGAAACTTGTCAAACAACTACATTATTGAGAACGACCAGAACACTGAGACGAGTCTTGGAGACTTGAGGAGATTTGCTGTCACTCAGATTCCAGTGAAAAACCATCAGCTTCGGCTGATGTGAAAAACTCTAATGAGTAAATAATAATAATAATAATAATAATAATAATAATAATAATAATAATAATAATAATAATCTGAACATGAATTCGAAGGGGAAAGCCGAAGGGAACAAATGAATTGCTATTAACCACGGATCCAAATAATATCATAAACTAATTATACCAAAAGGAAAAATTGATGATATGCAGAAGGAAAAGGTAATTTGGTGACAAGCAGGAAAAATAAAAAAATATGACGAACTAAGAAAACTCGAACAAAAGGAATGGACGACAAAGCACAAATGAGTAGGAAAGATGAGCCTCTGAAAATTATGAAAGTGATTAAAATTTAAACTCGCTAACAAATTGTATATTCCCAAATCAAAATATATCCTTCAAAATAAGACGCATAATATTGTCAGGGAATGTTTTTCTTAGTTATCAATTCCCTGGTCGTCAAATAATTACGTTTCTTATTGTGTCACTTGAATTATTTAGATAGTTTGGTTTTATACTCTTTTCTACACAATTGTTTTATTGTTTTACTATTTATATTTAAGGTAATTCTGCTTATGTTGATGTTGATAGGCCCCTGTATTATACTTTAAAACAATTTTTGTATTATACTTTAAAACAATTTTTATTTCTAAACAAAATTAGGCCTTTAAGATAAATGACCTGAAAATAATATATCTGTTTTGGGTCTTGTAATATTTTCTTACATTCCAATATTTGTTCGGTTTCTAGTTCTCCTTCCTAACAATATTATGTTTTGCTGCAAGTTCGATATGTAAAGTATTCAAGGGTAGAACACATCATTCCTTAGTTGAAACATTCATTTTTAGGAAAATAATTACGTCAGTAACGAGAGATTCCATGTTTGAAAAAATGACAACAAGCCTGAGTTTAGTATCAAGGACAAAAAAGATTGAATGAAGAGAGTGATATATATATACAAATATAACCATACAAAGACATACTGTTTAGTTGTATCACAACTTGTCAGAGTAGCTCGTCACGCGAGATTCTGGATGGTGGGATCGAAACCCGGGTGATTTTTACGCCTGCCGGAAATTCTACTGCACTGCCACAAAGCAACTCTAAGTAAGCTAAGGGATTTATCGCATATCTATAATTTTGTTTTGTTTACATGTATCGACTTAAGAGCAACCTAGAGCTCACAGAGATGCAAATATATCAGTGAATTTTAGAGGAAGATTCTTTTAAAATGAACCAGTCAGAGTTTTAAGATGCACCAATAACTTGATAGATTTGAAAACCAGGCAAATTCAGAGAGAAAGTTTTCATTATTAGATGAATATCATCTTGATTATACACTCGGCTTTCCATTGTTAGAAAGAAAAATTATGCAATAAGTAAGATAGTATAAAGTGAATGATAATTGCTTTTGCTGTGTTTGACAATAATGATTGTAATAATATTCCGATCGTTTCCTTCATTTGAAAACGAATGATAATGATGAGGAAAATGATATTTGTCCTTCATCTGAACAACAACAATTGTCATTATATTAACGATGGAAATGGAAGGTAACGTGTCTAGTGGCCATTATTGATAATCGAACATCGATCTTATATCTTCTAATCGAAAGATAAGACCAGTTCATCAAGAAGATTTTATCTTAGCTAATTATAATGGCTAGCAACGAATAATCATTCGTCAAATCGAAGTCTTTAATAATTGAGCTTCACTATCAATCAGTAACGAGCGAAGAGAAAAGCAAATCGATTTTGATCAGCGATGTTTATAGACTAGGCAATTCAATAGAGAATCGATTCTAAGTTCCAGTTGATATTTAATGCTATAATCCTTGAATAAACGGATTTTGTGAAAAAGAAAATACCCCCCCACAAAAAAAACCTTGCAAATTCGGGGCAAAAAATTTCGGCACAAAAATAAACAAATGCAATATTCTCACATTAACAATAGAAAAAAATTAAGCAATAAATTAAATTATATCAAACTTTATATAAACTGTTATATAGCCAGAAGTTTCTAAGGACAACTGACCAGGAATGGGAGCTTCACTGAGGAACGATGATAATTTATGCCAAAAAATCAGTTAAATAAAGGAAATTTATATCTGCTAAGCTTTTAAAATAAACTTAAAAAAACATCTCAATTTTTGTTTGGTTTGGTTTGGTTTCATAGCATATGAAACTGTGGGTTATTCAATGCCAAATCCTGTTTATACCTATATATTATAAATATGATTTGTAAGTGGATAATTTTTAGGTAACATTAAATGTAAACGTGCCAGGACGAATTTCTTTTCACACAAAGTTTCAATTTTTGCTATCTACCAAAAATAATTCTATTCCATATTACTTATTTGTTTGCACGCAGATAAAAAAAATCAAATATTTCTGTCTACTATATATTATCTTCATCATCATCAAGTCACATTGACAGCACAGATTTCTTTCAATTGCTTTCCATCAGTCCCTATAATCCATCGCTCCTGAAAAGCTCGTGTCAGCAAAGAACTGATATTAATAAGTCCTCGCTGATCAGCCAACACTACTACGTCTATGTGCATGATTCTATAAAAGAACGTCACCTATGAGTTTGTCCTTGCTTTGTCATTGTGAGGAGTAGTCCACATGTCTTGTTTGTATTAAATGGATAGTTTGAAATGGGAGGTCAGTGGCCGTATAGCTTTAGTTTTGTGGGGTGTTCCTCTCACGATTTGTTCAAAACATCTCGTAGCATTCTTGTGTCGTTCCTATGTAGATTTTTCTCTATGAGTTTTGTTATCGTCCATGTGATTCATCCTTACAGTAGTACTGACACAGTCACAGCTTGGAAGAAATCCCGTTTTATTTTATCGGATAGATTAGACTTCCATACGATCAGTACCGTATGAGTAACAGTACATGGATTTGGTAGATGAATATTAATATGAGAGACTCGACATTTGGAGTTGAGATGGCTTCTTCTCATTTAAAACACATGTACTCAGTTTTATTTACGTTCACGTGGAGACCAATTCTTCCTGGCGTTTGCTTCAGGCTATGCAATGAAGATTTCGCTTGGGCATGTATATTTGAAAGGTGAGCTATATCTGCATATGTTGTATATTACGGTGATGTCAGTAATAATCATTGTAACTACATATACAGATGCAAATACAGCCGGATTCTTTCGTTTCCGATACCAACGGGTTTATTAACTTCTGGCTTCGGCCTATGGCGACATGAAGAGAGAGACACAATTCTTAAAAGCCTATATTAACCATACTATGCTGACCCCACTCTCAACGTGCGGCACATCTTGTGATGTTTAAGATCTCAATTGATCTCTGCCGGTCGAGATCCGAAAAACTCAACCGCATGCCTCAACTGTAGAAAACCCAACTCTCGTCTCAACGGTGAAATACCCAACTGACTTCTTTTCAAAATCCTCAAATTTTCAGGATCATCTCATCTGGGCATGAAGTCATTCACACTCCAGCCCCAATTCCTGTCTGGGGGTTTATTATGACTAATGGTGATTGTCATATCCTCTGCGCACGAGCGTAAAATTGCACCAAATGACTATTCATCTGGACTAAGAGATTCGAATATTTCAAAGCCTTACCAAACTGAATGATAAAATATAATTAACGAAAAATGATTAATATAAAAGAATCATTCTTTAATTATATAACACATAGTCTGTGTCTGTTGTAGGTTCATCTGCTTCTAGCCTTTTCAGTGTGAAGATATTCTTTCTCTAAATCTATTAACCTATTAAGTATGTAGTCAAAGGAGATAATAAACGAATATGATGTTAATATATCTCCTTCCCAAACTCCTGCAACAATGTCTAAGAAGTCAGTGTCTACCTCAGGTGAGCAAACCTTTACTTTTGTATTTCTATGATGCGCTATTAGAGCTGAAACAGTTTCTTTGGGGAAAACCATATGCAAGAAATATTTGCTCTATCTTTCCTCTACGTATAGAATCAAATACCATGGAGAAATCTACAGACAATAGTGTGTTGCTTTGAGTTATTTTGCACGAATTCCTTCGACGATTCAACGGATTGTCAGAATTTGGGACATTCTAGATCAAATACGAAAACCGTTTTGATTTTCCCTAAGAATTTTCTTAATTTCATTTTTTACGGTTGAGAAGAACAGCACTATATATCTCAGCACCAATAAATTAAAAGTTATACCTCTATAGTTCCAGGAGTTTCTTACGGATGGGGTGGATGTAGCCTTTTCTCCATTTCTTTATTGTATTATGTTTATATACGCGGCTTTGCACAACCGATAAGTAAATCATCAAATTCCATTTAGCTCACCTCATTTACTGTCAGCCATGCTATTCGTTATCGTCTACCTATTTTCTTATTTTATTGATCTGACCTTCAATGTATTCTTCTTTTTTCTACCTGTTAGTTTTCTCTGTGCTTTCTTTAGTTTCTGCACGTAGGCATTTGTTGGGATATTTAATTAATTAAGGATGTTATTTTCATCTTAACTTATTTTTTCCTACTGCATGGAACTTCAAATTTGGCTTTTGGTTTCGTTGGTATGCACATAGCTGTAGCTTCCACGTTGGCAGTGACGAATGTTTCGTATTTGTCATTCGGAATATGTATTTGATTTCTCTCGTGAAGAATACAGAATTTCTATTCAGTACCCATCATTTGTTGACACTCATCTAATTGTTTGAAGTATCGATATTTAACCTCAGCAACTCAATCGCAATAAAGTAAAATGGTTTCAAGTATTGCTATTCATTATTAGAAATTCTCTATATCAAAGATTTCTATCGAATTCAAACTAATGTGCACATATTTGTATGCATCATATAATAATAATAATAATAATAATAATAATAATAATAATAATACCGGCTGACCACATAATAAAACTGAAAGAATGAGATAAGTACCTCGATTTTGCTAGAGAATTGAAAAAAACTATGGAACATGAAGGTCACAATTATACTAAATGTGATTGGTGCTTTTGGCACGGTAAGTAAAGGATTATTAATGGGCCTGGAGGATTTGGAAGTTGGCGGCCGAGTGGAGACCATCAAAACAACAGCATTATTGAAAACGGCCAGAATACTGAGAAGAGTGCTGGAGACTTGAGGAGACTTGCTGTCACTCAATCTCCAGTGAAAGACCATCAGCTAACGCTTATATGAAAAACTCTAATGAGTAAACAATAATAATAATAATAAGTGGCTTCCTCGATATCCAACATTGATGACCTGGTCGGCATTCTGCCTATAGAATCAGAATTTACAGGTGCTGCCTCGATAGCTAATGTTGGGACGCTCGTCATTTTGCGAATGTTGGCTGTTTTAATTTCGTAAACCCAAATCACGACAAAATGCAACTACTCACGGACAGACAGCATTGTAAGAAAATGAACGAGAGAAGAAAACAAAAATGTACTTCATTGTTATTCTAAGAGTAATTTTATTTTAAAAATAAAGCACTCAAAAAGAATGTCTGAAATCTGGGCAAAGATTCACAAGATTTAATTCAACAGCCTAAGGGTTTCCTGACCAAGCTAGAATAGCATTAATGAAAGGTAGGTTTTCTGACCTTGAGATACTAGAAATATGTGACAGAGTAAAAAGTGAAAAATATGAACATGATTCCCCGACCTGAATCGATACACTCAATATTGAAAAACAAAATATTGATAACCGAATCGCCACGGACTCCAGAAGAATAAAAAATTTAAATGCAAGAAAATAAAATAAACGAAGATTTCCGAAAAAGAAACATAACTGAAAACATGACAAGACGAAAAGTTCAGGTAGAAACCGAAAAGCCAAACAAATTTCACCAAACATTCCAACAGTCAACATCATTGAACAAAAAGAGGTAATTTATGCATGATCAAAACTACTTTGTGATGATGTCATCGTTCCCCTAAAGCACCCGATGATAAATATAAAACCTGGATGTGAATTTAGCTCAAAGGATAAATGAATAAATTGCGAAAACAAGCTACTATGCTATGGAAAGAAAAACACGTAAGGATATATGTGGATGAACTAAGACCAAAAATAAACAACAAATATGTCGGGTAACATGAAGAGATATTGGTGAAAGAAAGGAGATTCATAAGATTCTGAGATGGAATACAAATGAAACATGATATTCCAAAATAATGAAAGAAAACTCTACCAAAAGTCAGTGGAAAATGTGCTATAACAAATCAACAACCAGACGCAACGAAAGTGAAACAATTTCCGAATAAATAATCAGAATGAAAACAGAATAACAGAAAAGTCGATTGGATAAATAGCTTAAACGGACCAGAAGGACTCCAAGAAGGTTCTGAGGCGGACATACACTCAAAACCTACAGAATTGAAAATCATCAGGCCATGATTGCATACCTGGCTTCTGGTGTTAAAAATTTACATTCATCCGTGTCTCTTCATCTGAATAGATGCCAAGAAGAACAATGAGTGGATGAGTAAGGAGAAGACAAACTTGATCCGGCAATGCTTCCAAAAGGAATCATCACTTGCAACTATAGACTAATAACTTGTCTACATATGATATGGAAAATGCCATTGACTATTGAAGAGATCTACAATTCTCTTACATGTCACCGATTGTTAATGGAATAAAAGAAAGGATAATAAAGACGACAAAAAGAACTGCCGATCAACTAAATATTTATTAGCAAGACATCAAGGAGAATAAAACGAAACAGAAAAAATGATGCCACTGTGTATATTAGCAACAAAAAGGCCTATGATATTATCCAGCGAATCTGGATTGTGCATTGTCGGAAAATGTATAAAATATCCGATAAAAACGTAAACTTCATCATGGAAGATATGGAAAATGACAAATTGAATTATCAAAAAGTGGAAAAACTTCAGCAGAGTTAAAAATCCAAAGTGGCATTGTGTTGTATTGCCATGACCGACCACCATACAATCACATATGCATGCGAAATCATAACGACGACACAATAAAGACGAACGACACAGTCTTTTAGAAAAATATACCTCTCACTTTATTGAAAGGGTTGTGTGTGAGAGGGAATTGGAGACCGAACAGAACTGCAACATATTGACCCCAAATCTTATGGCCATCAGCGTTTCTTTCCCGTTCTCCAGGGTTGCTCAACCGGAGGCCTGGGGGCCCAGCTCTCTGCTGGGTGCTGTTTTCTCTACAGCATCATTTCTCCAACTCTTCTGATTCCCAAACTCCTTGAATTTCCTGTGCACAGAGTTATATAATTGTTCAACGCCCCCTCAATACCTCCCCATAACTGGCCATCGGAATATGCACTTCCACCGTCTTTGGAATAGCATGTATGATCGTCATGCAGTTCACAGATCACTCTCTTCCAGTGTCTCAGTTTGTGACTGTACCGTGGGATTTTAACCCTGTCCCATATTGTCAGCCCAGCTCGCCCGCTTCAATGGAATATGCACTTCCGCCGTCTTTGGAATGGCATGTTTGGCCGGGTCGGAGATCAATATAAAACAATTGTCCAGGAAGATGCACTTTGTCAATTTCAATGATGGTTCTTATGGTGTTGTTTTGTGCTGCAAAATTCGACCCAAAAGAACAGCAGGTGTTGATTATGTGGTGATAGAAGCGAAAACATTAATTTACATATCAACCGAAGGCAGCAAAGCAACGCGAAAAGAGTACAAGACTAGACAAGACTGGGTGAGGAAGATGAAGCATCAGGAATTGTACCAGAGATTGAAATTTGATCATATGAACAAGTAGTATATGATAAAAACGAAATGATCAATCACATAGTGAATGAGTGCAGCGAACTTGCGAAAAAAGAGTACCAGATTAGACACGACTGGGTGGGAAAGGTGATCCACTGGGAAATGTGCAAGGAATTAAAATTTGATCATACGAACACGTGGTATATGCTAAATCCAGAATCTCTCCTGGAGAATGCGACACACAAACTTCTCCGGGATTTTGAGAAGAAAACATATCTCTTAATCCTGGTTAAATGACCTGACCTCGTAAAAATTAACAAAAAAATAAAAAGATTCTGCAGGAGAATTAAAGGGACTTTTTCGACCCCGTTGTGAACCAGCCGTGATAACAATTTGAGGATCACGAAAACCCTTTTAAACTACTCAAAGTTTTATCTACCACTATGGAGCAAATAGTCTCCGAGAAAAGGAAAGAGTACGTATAAAACCACTTCTTACCGTATGTTCAAAACAATACAACGTGGGCTAAATCTCGGACAGTTAGGCTTGAAATCAGACTAGACAAAACGAAACGAAAAAAAAAAAAAAACCCTGCAAGGTGACCAACGCATAAAAAAATGTTATTACATTTCCTACCTTTCTTCTCTCGTCTATAATTCCGCCACCCCACTACTTCTTCGTTTAGCTTTTCTTATTTTAAATCATAGGGACTGACTGTAGAGCTTGAATTAATTAAAGAAACAAAAACGTAGAGGGGCATTTACTTAATTTTAATTGGTGGTGTTTTTACTTTCTCCACCATTTCCTTTCTTTTCTTTCCTTCTTCCACCATGTAGTCTTGCATTTTTCTCTTTTCATTCTGTTTTTGTTTTTTCCTTCATCGTTTCTCCAACACGTGGTTTAGTATTTTTTTCTTTTCATCTTGTTCCTCTGGGAGGGGGTTTCAACATGGGGTAGTGTATTTTTCTTTACATTCAATTCTTCAATATTTTTCTTCTTTCTATCTTTTCTTCAACATCTGGTCTCGTATTTTTCCTTCTGTTTTCACCTTTCATGTTGCTTCCTTCTTTCTTTTTTTTTCTTTCTGCGTTTCTGTTGTTGTTTCTCGCATCCATCTTGTCTCTGTTTTATTATTCTCTTATTCTTATTTATTTATTCATCATCTCTCCCTTCTTTTTGTATTTATCACTCCTACAAACCCACAGGTTGTTTACATTATATTTCTTAGTCGTCCAACTGTCTATATATTTCTCATTTTTCTTGCTCTCATTTTCTTCGTTTAGTGTTTTCTCTTCACCCTTATATTTTATTGTTGTTTTTTCTTTCTTTCTTTCTTTTTCAGTTCTTTTCCTGAGTTTTCCAATCGTTTTCTTCTTCTTCGTCAATATTTTTTACTTCGTCTTCCTTTACAGTTTTTTTTTTTTTCACTTATTCATCTATTCATTCATTCAATTTTTTATGAGCCTTTCAATAACGTTACACTGATAAATAGTGGACATTATCGTCTCAGCAAACGAGAAAGAGAAAATGAAAGAAAAGAAAAAAAAAAGAGTTAAGTATTTAGACCTTACCAGAGAACTAAAAACGCTATAGAACCTGAAAATGACTGTTATGTAAACTGTAAATGGTGCACTTTGAACAATCCATGAAGGCTTGATAAGAGCCCTAGAAACGTTGGAATTGGAAGAAGAGAAAAGACCATCCATAATTTTCTATTGTTAGGATCGGCCAAAATATTTACAGTAGTTAAGGAGATCTGAAAACCCTTCCTGTCACTCAGACTTCTGTGAAAGACTATCAAGTAAAACTTCTGTGAAAAACTTGAAAGAAAGTGAAAAGAAGGATAAGTACCTCGACCTTACTTGGCAATTGAAAAAACTATGGAACATAAAAGTGACGATTAAACCAATCGTGATTGGTACATTCGGTACTGTAACTAAAGGATTATTAACGGGACTAGAGGATTTGGAATTTGAAGGACGAGTGGAGATCATCCAAAATGCAGCCTTGTTGAAAACAGCCAGAATACGGAGATGATTCCTGTAGACTTGAGGAGACTTGCTGTCACTCAAACTCTAGTGAAAGACCATCAGCTAACGCTGATGTCACAAACTCTCAAAGAGTAAGTGATAATAATCATTGAGTTGGAAATCGGAGGACGTGTAGGGTCCATCTAAACCACGTGATTGTTAGATTGGCCAGAATATTGAAAAGAGTCCTGGCGATTTCAAGAGATTTCTTGTCATAAAGACTTCAGGGAAAGACCATCAGCTAACTCTGATGAGGAATTCTCACGAGGAGTAATAATAATAATGATGATAATAATAATGATTATAATAATGATGATGATATTTGTTTATATTACCTCATTTCTATCCTAGAGATTGTAGCATTTATATTTCTGTTAGATTCGGGGCTATAAACGGGTCACCTAATCTCGGCCAGAGACCTGATCTAGTGTCAATTACAAAAAAAAAAGTTGATTTTGCCGTTCTGATAGACTACGTAGAAGATTGAAAGAAAGCGAATGATAAACACATATTTAGACCATACCAGAAAACAAACAAAAACGCAGAATGTGGAACATGGGAGTGACGCTGATAATGATCGTAGTTGGTGTTCTTTAAATGGTTCCCAATGGCCCGGAAAAAAACAACAACTGTAGGAAATGGAAATCAAGGATATAATCAAGATCAAGCAGACTTCAGAATTGTCAAGATTGGCTAGGATACCCAGAAGAATTCTGGATTCGAGAAGATTCTTGCTATCTCTCAGACTTCAGTAAAAGTCTACCAGTGTGAAGGATTCGCAAGGACTGAGACTATCATAATAAACTGAATAGATCTACTGAACCATAGATGACACCCTACTATGGTCAACCACACCAGGTTAGAGTGGCTTGAAAGTAATGATTATGAACGGATTCTCCACAGTTACGAAACTCCATGACTGGAGTTCCCCCATCAGACTCAATTTAGTCTCATACCCAGGACATACATTTAAGTTTTGTCGAAACAAATAATTCTATACAATATTTATGATTAATTTGCACACATATGTTTTATTATTCTTATTTATCATTAATAATTCTATTCCTTAAATTGTTTCAAATATTGATATCTAACGATTGTAATCCTACCTAATGTTAATCAATTGTTTGCACAAAGATTAAATGGTTTCAAGTATTGTTATCTCAGCGCAACAAACCTTTAGCCACCGTCTTCAACTTTAACATAAAATAGGTTTGGGTGCCATAAGAGGTATTGGAAGAATACGGTCGGAACAATCATATCAATCAGACACCAGTATCCTGTTCTCATGCATTAAAAGTCATTATCAACGACCTGTTAGTGGCTTTGTTGGAGTGGGGTCTTACCCTTTTGCAAAGGTTCAGTCACCAGCTGACAGAGCGGAAACTTTCCAAGAGATTGTAACTACTATCAATGGATCATAGCATAGATCCAAAGTTTAAATCAATTAACACACAGGGCAGAGAAGGAATGTATTTGAATAATCAAGCAATTTACAATTGACTAGATGTAACCTTGGGGGGATCTAGTTTTTTACAAAACAATGTTTTTTCGTTGTTGGAAGAACAAATAAATATTTTAAAAATCAATACGCATAAAAAAGTAGCTCTACTTAAAATTCGGTTCTTCCTTTCATGTATTTACACATCTGTCATATATATATATATATATATATATATATATATATATATATATATATATATATATATATATATATATATATATATTATTTTCCTTTTATCTTCTATTCATTTTTGTGTCCTTCTTTGTTCTTTCGATCCTTTTATTCTATTGAAGCATAAGTTAAACATTCTTTCTCTATTTGCTTTTTCTTTCTCAAAGTGTTTAGCGTGTTTTTATTTCATTTCAGATTTCTTCTTTGTTCAGTTTTACACAAGCCAGCATTGCGTAATGATCAATGAAGTTCAAATCTTAATAATTTCTCGACAAATAATTTCTCCACAAATATTGCTACATTCATGAAAAATATATTGATTGAAAATTCTGCTGACTTAGAAAGTGGTAATGCACAAGATTAAACGAAAAGTTCACAATCGGCGGCGAATTCATCCCACCTGTGACTGAGAAGCCTGTAAAAGGTCTTGGCAAGTGGTTCGACAGCAGTACTAAGGATCAAGCAGCAATTAAAGGAATAGGGCGCGACCTTGATGGTTGGCTAAGGAAGATAGATAAATCAGGATTGCTCGGCAAGTTTAAAGCGTGGTTGTATCAATTCTGCCGCGGATATTATGGCCACTCATGTTATACGAGGTAGCTATTACTACAGCAGAAGGAATGGAAATGAAAATTAGTGGCGATTTAAAGAGAGGGTTGGGTTTGCCAAAGAGCCTAAGTAGCGCGGCTTTATACGGGACACCAATGCGATCCTACTTCCTTTCAGGGGTCTCAAAGAAGAGTTTGTGGTGACACGCACAAGAGAAGCAATTTTGTAAAGAGATTCTAGAGACCTAAAGGTATCAGGAGCAGGAATTGAAATCCGCACAGGAAGGAAGTGGAGCGGGACCAGGGAACTTAATTTTGCAGAAGAGAGTTTGCAGCAGAAGCTTAGGGTCGGTACAGTGGCCAGTGGGACAAGAGACCTCGGATACTATCCGAGTCCTAGGATAGAAAACGCCAGAGGGAAAGAAAGAAGGGCAGTCTTGCAAAAAGAAGTAAGCATAGAAGGGACTAGGCTAGCAAAGATGGTAGGACTTTCTCAACTGGGTGCCTGGACCAGAAGGGAAAATTATGTTCGGCGGCGAATAACCTGGTCGGACTTGTGGAAGGCCGACTTAAGCCAGCTCAGATTCCAGATCCAGGCAGTTTATGATCTTCTCCCTAGCCCATCAAACCTCAACACATGGGGCAAAAGGGATACCCCAGCATGTCAGTTGTGCGGGGGTAAAGGAACGTTACAGCATTTGCTATCAGGATGCGCAAGATCATTAAGTGAAAGGCGTTATCGTTGGCAGCACGATCAGGTCTTCAAAGTTATTGCTGAAGTGGTATCTGGGGCAATAAAATCGAATATATTCAGTCCAGGAAGACATAAGGTTATTTTTGTAAGAACAGGAAGCTCGAAACAGCTGCAGACAAAAAATAAACAAAGGCTGTTATCGTCGGCCCCAGATTGGCAATTGTTAGTCGACCATGAAAGGCAGACGAAGTTTCCAGCGCATATTGTGGAGACAAAGCTCCGACCAGATATAGTAATGTTTTCAAATTCCACAAAGAAGGTGATATGTGGGAACTGTCAGTCCCATGGGAAGAAAACATGTAGTCCACACTCGAAAGAAAGATAGCCAAATATGAGCCGCTAGTAGAGCAATGTCGAATGAATGGTTGGCAGGCAATATGTCAAGCAGTCGAAGTGGGGTGTCGCGGATTCAATGCAATGTCGATGAGTAAAGCGTTAACAAGCATCGGCATTTCAGGAGCGGTAAAACGAAAGGCCCTGAAAAATATTACCACTGCTGCTGGAAGATCAACGAATTGGTTGTGGATCCGAAGGGCGGATGGTTGGGGTTGTTGATAGATGAAAAATTAGAAGTGGGATTAAAAAAGAAGTACGTCTTATTCTAAACAATATATACGTTTTGTAAGATTTTATTTAGTTATATATTTTATTTTTTATCTATGTTATTTATTCTTTGTGTGAAGGTGTGTGGTTGTATTAGGTTTTAAGCGTTCATTTGAAATCAATTCATTTAATTGAATAATATCTTAAACGTTTTAGCCATTTTGTTAATATCGCATTTTAAACGACAATGTTTTTGTGAAGATTCCAACGTATTACTCAGGTGTTTTTTGGGTTTTTTTTTTCTCATTCGTAAACCGTTCGATAAGGAAGTTTTAACGTATAGTAATGCTCGGCGTCTGATTTAGTTCGTAATTGTATATTTATGTACAGTGAAAATAAGTTTTAGAACAAAACTAAACGTATGTCAATTTTATATAGGAGTTTGTTGTTTTAATCGCAATTTTATATTTATGTACAGATATTTTTTTATTTTTTTTATTTCATTTTATTTTCTTATTTCTATATTTTTATTTTTTTCCTGTAAGTAAAAAAGTGGGGGAGGAAAGAGGAAGAAATACATACCGGAGGGAACAAATAGCCTTTTGGGCCATGTGCCTCCTGGATTACACATACCTTTGTACATTCAGAAATAAACGGAGGGAACAAATAGCCGAATAACGACGTCATTGTGGCATAAAAGCAAGAGTAAAGTGGCCTTCCGATTTTTAAAGGAACGATTTAGAAGTCACCAGAAGAGCTTAGCTCTGATTGGCTGTAGCAAAATTATATATAGAGACATTTCTATGGTCATTTTTTTCTCCTTGTGTGGATGCGCAGGGTAGCTGCCGGAATGAGAGTTGGAATAAGATCAATGCCAACTGGGTCATTTGGGTGAGGGGTTCTGATGTTGCAAGACCCGAAACCCCCCATGAACCTAAAGGAAACATCACTGATGACCCATCCCGATGCATCAATGAAGATGTATGATATAAAAAAAACACATTCATGAAAAATATATTGACTGAAAATTCTGCTGCATTAGAAAGTGGTAACGCTCAAGATTAAACGAAAAATTTCAATTTTTAACTATAAACAATATATAAATAATATATAACCCGCTCAGCTGGTGTAGTAGAATACGCCGATTGAATCTTAGCAGAGGTTTAGACCCCTCAATGAGTATCCTAAATTCGACACTAAAACATATGATGGTGAGACTCCAGTCCGGAAGTTTAGGGAATGTATACTCCTTCTTCATCGCCATTAATCCTAAGTCACTTCTGACCCATAGTGGTAGTACCTGTTAGAATCACATCTCTAAGTCAATTAAAATTGCTTAATCATATAACTCGGTACGAACAAACTGTTTGTTAAACTGAATTTTTAGTTTTAGATAGGAATACTTGAAACCAGTTAACTGTGGGCAAAAAAGACTATTTGTCCTAGATAACACTACCTGAAACAATTCAACTGAATGCAAACAATAATCAATACTAAATAATATTTTCCTATTAGATTGGAATACTTGAAACCATTTAACTGTACGAATATGTTGCCTACTAATTATTCGTTTATAAAGCATTATATATATATATATATATAACATTTAAAAAATATATCTAAATCTTTGCAAATTTTTTTTTTTTTTTACAAAAGTCCATCTGACGATTATCTAAACTCAATATTAGTTTAGAACCATAATAAATAAATAGCACGAAAGAAATATAATCCATCTATAATCATTTCTATTCCTTTATATATATATATATATATATATATATATATATATATATATATATATATATATATGAGAGAGAGAGAGAGCGAAAATATATTTCTGCTGCAGTCAGGAGTTGCGTGGACAAACGCCCATCTCCGTATTAAAAAACACGACACATAATGTTCAAATCCTGGATGAGACTGGGTTTCCCTTTACGTTAAATCATTTTGGAAGGATATAAATCCATCTCCATCATCAACACAAACATTAATATGACTATATTAATAGATTAGACTAAACATCTTGGTATAGCAACAACTGGAGTGAGAGAAAGTCTGAATTTAAACAAGCTGAACTCTTTGAGTACTATCATGTCCGTAGGGTATGGAGAGAGTAAATACGTACTTCTGACCCAAAAGCTCGTAATATTTTGCTTCTCGCACAGTAGGTAGAAAAGTTGGTTTATCGTAAGTTGACTGATTTTATAGACATGACAACCCGTAAAGACTTATTTTAAGAATTAGGAATCGTGTTTATTACAAAAGACATGTACATTTTTCTCAAGTAGTTTTTTTTCTTTGCACATGGTCCTATCAAATATAAATAACTTTTTAAACAGATATATTTCAACCATACTTTGGAGCGTAACTGTTGCAATAACTCTGGGTCAGAGGGGGCATGAGGGTTATGGCAAAGATTGGGGTATTCCGCGTTCCCTAAATTTCCAGAATTGAAATCTCCCAATAAGATATACTTTTTCGGTGGTTGTCTATCAGGGTTGTCAGTGGGGGACACAGCGCATTCTAAGCCCCACCGACAGTGAGTGGAAGCACAAATGGAATATATTTTTAAATCAGTGCCCTTCTAATTTAGTTGATTTTTCTAACATAGATTCATTGAAATGTTATTTACTGGAGAACAATCTATTAAAAAAAAAGGGTAAAATTAGCGAAAATAAAAAAAAAGAAACGTTGAATTTCAGAAAAGATTATGGTAACTAAACCTGTAGTACTTTCATAATTAATTCCATCTGGATGATTTTTATAAAAAAAAAAAAGTTTGACAGCGTTTCTTTTTTTAGTCGAACACCATCTGCAGCAAAACCCAAATGACACAGAAGATGTTCATCCTTTTTTTTATTATTTTTG